>BPLQ01001355.1:0-519533 GCA_021605075.1 Caerostris darwini
GATAGAGGTCCATAATTGTGAAAGAGTTGATGGTGCAGGATTTTGGGCACAAACAGACCTGTCGATGATGTCCCATAAATGCTCGATGGGATTCATGTCGGGTGATCTAGGTGGCCAGATCATTCGTTGGAATTGTCCAGAATGTTCTTCAAACCAATCGCGAACAGTTGTGGCCCGGTGACATGGCGCATTGTCATCCATAAAAATCCCATCGTTGTTTGGGTACATGAAGTCCATGAATGGCTGCAAGTGATCTCCAAGTAGCTGAACATAAGCATTTCCAGTCAATGTTCGGTCCAGTCGCGCCAGAGGACCAAGTCCATGCCATGAAAAAACAGCCCACACCTATACGGAGCCACCATCAGCTTGAACAGTGCCTTGCTGACAGTTTGGGTCCATGGCTTCGTGGGGTCTGCGCCACACTCAAACTGTACCATCAGCTCTTACCAACTGAAATCGTGACTCATCGGACCAGGCCACGGTTTTCCATTCATCTAGGGATCAAACGATATGCTCACGTGCCCACGAGAGTCGCTGCAAGCGATGTCGTTCTGTCAGTAAAGGCACTCGAGTCGGTCTTCTGCTGGAATAGCGCAAGAAAGTGAAATTTCTCCGCACAGTTCTAACAGACAAGTCCCTTGTACGTCCCACATTGATTTCTGCGGTTATTTGACGCAGTGTTGCTTGTCTGTTAGAATTTACGACACTTTGCAGACGCCGCCGGTCTCGGTCGTTAAGTGCAGGCGGTCGACCACTGCGCGGTCCATGGTCGGATGTTATGCCTGAAATTTCATACTCTCAGCACACTCTTGACACAGGGGATCTGGGAATGTTGAATTCCCTAACGATTTCCGAAATGGCATGACCCATGCGTCTAGCTTCAACTAACATTCCGCGTTCGAAGTCTGTTAATTCCCGTCGTGCGGTCATCATCACTTCAAAACCTCTTCACATGAATAACTTGAACAGAAATGAAAGCTCTGAGCATTTATACCTGTTCTACACGATGCTACTGCCATCTGAAAATTTGCATATTGCTATCCCATGATTTTTGTCACTTCAGTGTATATCTAAATTTCATGTATTAAAATGGTGTAACGGGCCTTTATGGTGAAATCGGCTAGTGTGTTCAGTTGTTAATCGAAAATTATGATGCTTGATCCAATAATGGGAAGGGATGTTTTTTTTTTTTAAACTGAAGGTAAAACTTTGAACATCTGTAAAATCATTATAATAATTATGTTTAAAAAAATTCTGAAGTGGGGAATGAATAAAAATTTAGAGATGATTGATTTTTTTCCTAAAAGCAACGATGAAAAATGACTTTTTTTTTTTTTTTTTTTACCGTGTAGGGCTGTCAATCGAAAGTTGTGGAATTAAAGCCAATCAGGGGATGGAATGTTTTTTTATCTTAATCTGACAGTTAGTATCTTAATATCAACTCGTGTAGTGGAGTTTGTGTTTAAACACATCTAGTGGAGTTTTGAATAGCACCAGACGTCGACCTGCTTAACAAATGATATTCCAAATGTATTGAAATATTTAAATTGTACAGCCCTGTGCATTTCACTGCGCTAAAATACTATTACTCCTTTTTGTTAAATCCACCTATTAAATCATTTAAAAAAGAATGATGAAGGAGGTCAGGGACGGACTTTCTTATAGGCTAACTAGGCATCACTCTAGGGCCTCAAGATAAGAGGGACCTAAATTCCAATTGATAGCAAAATTAGAATTACGCTTTTCTAAAAAGAGTAAACACTAAAACACTGAATCGAAAATAAGGAGAAAATCTACACATATGATTAATAAACAAAAATAAAAATGTATTGGTTAAGATCAGCGCGTCCGGCTCATTCACGATATATATCACTGTAATGAAGTATTTTATTATCTCTCATGAAATTTATAAATTTAAAAATGGGAGATGAAAGGGCCTCATAAGTGGAATAGACTAGGGCAAGGCCCTGTTTTCATCTAAATCCGGCCCTTGGTCTAGTCTATTCCACTTATGAGGCCCTTTCACCTCCCATTTTTAAGTTTGTAAATTTCATGAGAGGTAATTTTAATACATCATTACTGTGATATATAACAATATGTTAAACGAAACATGTTGTAATTTGTACTAATCTTCATAAAAAATGTGACACGAATAATAAATACATTTATAAACAGTCGAGAACACTTATTTGGACATTTATTCTCATCACCCTATATAGAATTTGTAACAATAACTAATCAAACATAACACACAAGATTTACAAAGAAACAAAATTCAAATAATAAAATCTTTGACTACGAAATTAAATATGCAATAAAAATAATCATATTTTCTGTCAAATTAAATAAAATATATACAATACATTGAAGTTTAAAGCAAATTAAATTCAGATAAATTTATTTCATAATAATTCGAATTTAAAGTTTAAGTATGAATTATTATGAATATTAAGTTTTAAACTAAACTTCCATTTTTTATGTTTGTTTATTAGTCATATGTGTAGAACTTCTCCTTATATTCGATTCAGTATTTTAGTGTTTACTGTTTTTAGAATAGTGTAATTCTAATTTTGCTAAAAATTTGAATGTAGGCATCTCTGGATCTTGAGGCATTAGGCTGAAGCCTTGTTAGCCTATAGGAAATTCCGGCCCTGACTGGAGGAGTCAAGTCAACTCCTATAGATGTATAAAATCAATCACTTATCAATCATTTCTCCAACACCCTGCTGCCCCTTCTGCGTTTCCAAGGATGAATTGGATGCTCGACATCTATTCATCTGTCCAACCTTATCTGCTGAAGCTATTTGCGGGCGATACTGGCTAGCAAGATGGCTTATCGGTAAATGCTGAATTTTTTTCTTGTTTTGTATTTTGTTTTTGTGGTCTTTGCATTTTAATTGTATTTGTCTTCCATTTGGGGGATAAAGAAACATTTTTACTCTATCAAAATAGGTCTGAAGGGTTGCTGCACAATTGTGAAGTGATTTGCTTTCCGCTGATTTAAAAATTATATTCTTGACACTCCTTGATTTTTTTTTTCTTTTTTCAATATAGGTAAGGAAAATATCTGTGATGTTCGATTATTGGGTGGAACTTTCTGATGACGTACAAACTAGTGAATATTAGTTAACCACCATTCTACGTGTCACCAATATCATCACTGAAGGATATAACTATAAATTTTTTACAGGAGGTGTCTTTCTAGATGTCAAAAAAGCTTTCGATCGATTGTGGCACAATGGACTGATCTACAAAATGATCAAACTTCAATTTCCAACTTGGATCACACTTATCATTACAAATTATCTTAAAAATAGAACCTTTCAAGTTCGACTTCATAATGAATTCTCCAAAATCGGTCGTATTTGTGCTGGTACACCTCAAGGAAGCGTGCTAAGTCCCATTCTCTACAATATCTTTACCTACGACTTTTCTCAGTGCACTAACATTTCCACTTGCCTATTTGCTGACGATTCTGCTGCTCTTGCCCAAGGTGCTTCTATTCTTTATGTCATCAATACTCTTCAAAAATTTCTGAATATCCTAGAGGATTGGCTAACTAAATGGCGCATCGCAATTAATGTCTCTAAATCTCAAGCTATCATTTTCCGAAAAGGGCACGCCAGACAACCATATATTAATCTCTCCCTTTTTGATCAACGAATTGAATGGGCAACTAGTATTAAATATCTCGGCTTAATTATAGACAATAAACTTATGTTTCGAGCTCATATTAAAAAAATCAAAGAAAAATGTTGGAAAAAATTTTATCTCACTCTACCACTCATTAATAAATTTTCTAAATTAACTTTCTCAAACAAACTTCTTCTCTACAAACAAGTTCTTAGGCCTACCCTTACCTATGCTGCCCCAATCTGGGGTCTAGCTGCACAATCTAACAAGAAATCTGTACAAATTATTCAAATCAAACTTCTTCGTATTATCACTGGTGCACCCTGGTTTGTCCGCAACTCTACAATTCATCAAGATTTAAAAATTGATTCTATTGACAACTATATTACTAAACTTTCTAGAAATTTCTTCAATACCATTGCTACTCACGAAAACCCTCTCATCAAGGCACAAACTATATTTACGCAATTGAATGGAAAATACAAGTATCCATTCTCTACTTCTAAATGGAATCGAAGCCTCAAACCACCATAATTTCCTGCTCACTTATCGCTTTTTAGATATTTGACTTCAACGCATATTTACTGATCATAAATTTCTTGTTATGTTTCCGTCACCGATGATTTACATTTTCCTTACTTACTTCTTTTTTTTTTCTCTCAAATCATACCATTACTATTATCTATTTATCTTGACTTTTCTTTCCTACTGCCTTCACATACCATTGAGTAGATGAAAGCTAAAGTAAAACAGGAGCAATAGTTCCTTTGTTTTAATCTTTTATAAAAATTGCATATTTATATTTTGATGAAATGTTTAAGTATGGTAAATTAAATACTGATGATGCTAAATTAATTACTTTAAATTACAGTTAGTATGTTGCGTTAGTCTGAGCCATTTATGATTTTTCTTTCGAGTGCTCCTCTTCTGTGAAAGGACACCCAGGTTGTTATTTGAAATATGTATCATTTAACTCGTTTAAGGCCCGTTCCCACCAAGGCGAGAGACGTGAAGATGCAAGAGGCAAGCGACAAAATTTTTTCGACCCCTTCACAGCGGAACGTCAGAAATAGCATTACGCCTAGTGAAAAACCGCTTCGAGTTGAAAGTTGGGCAACTCCAAACGGCGAACTGCAAACCGGTTTCAGGCGACCGCGGGGAGGCTAGTGATTGGTCAAATTTTTTCGCTTGCATCTTGTCGCCTTGGTGAGCACGAGCCTTTAGAACTCATTATAATTTATTTGCGTATCTGAGAGCCAGATTTTGGATTTAATTTCGCCGTATGAGTCAGCAACCGATCTGGCCCGATGGTCAGAGTGAAGTTCTGAGGATTGTAGGGGACTAGGTTCAGTTCTCGACTTTTACAGAAAAGAAATTCTGAAGAATTAAGAGAAAATTGTGGTGACATAAAATTGCATTTTTTTATTTAGAAAATGTTTATATCTACCATAATAGTTGCTTATTAATTAAATAACTATACCAAATTTTTAAATTTAATTTAAAAATTTTTTCTTTTTAAAAAATTTATTTTATTTCTTTCTTTTATTTTTTGATATTTACGTATTGTTTTAAACTTTTATTTTTGTGCAATTTTATTTTAAAAATTTACTTACATTAATCAAACAGCCACACTAATTATTTAAATATTAGTTTTGATAAACAGGTTAAAAGATACTGTGTTGTTGGAACTTCGTAGTCAGTACGCAAGTTGCCACAGTACGTTGTGGTCGCTTTAACGTATGTTCAAATCCTAGTCAAGGTAACTGTATTTTGTCCTTCGATTTTTCCAAAGTTTTTGGAAGAAATCGATGCTATACATTATTTTATTATTAAAAATGAAAGTTCAGTTTTAAATGCTTTTTTAACAAATAAATTTGTGGATGATTTTAGTTTGTGTTACACGATAATAATTAAATATTTATACTTTTATTATTTCTTGGTTGTATTTGCAGCAAATAAAATTTAAAAATCAACGGAAATATCACACAAAGAAGAAGTGCACAATGGAAAATAATCGCTCAGCCACATCCTGGAAAAATAATTCTGTGATGCTTTCAGCTACAGCCTCTTGCATCAAGAAGTGAAAAATGTAGGGTAAAATTCAGATTCGATTTGGGAAAAAAGGTGCAAAGGGGCTGTCTTGAACCTCACTTTGCATTTCTCTATGAGTAGTGATATACTGACAAAGGTAAAGATGCATACGTAAATACATATTGTTAATCTGTATTTTTTTCAGTAAGTATGATTATGTGTGCACCCCCAACTGCAAGTGCATATTTACTTACGTATGCATTTGTATGCGTGTATGTATGTGCCCTTCTACCATGTGTGGATATATGCGAATGAGCATTTATATGTGTATGCTTGTGCGTGTATATGTAAGTGTGTATGAATTTGCACATTTACTCGTACGTGTATAATGTGAATCTAAATGAAGGAACATAATGCCTGTAAGTGAATGTGGGTATATATGTGCGAATGTATGTTTATTTGTAAGCATATTGTACATGTATTGATTTGTGCTTGTAAATGAATGTATACATACTTCTGCTTGTGTATCTGCGCGCTTATGTTGTATATACGTGTAACGGCATAAATGTGAATGATTAACTTTAAAGTTACTGACAAATATTGTAAAAATTATAGGTTGTTATTATTGTTTTTGGAATTAATTATTGTAAATCTTTTATTATTATTATTATTGATTGTCAGATTTTTTGACTAAAGTTTATAAAAGTAAACGTTTCGTGGTTTTATCGTTATTTAATTTAAACATCATTAAGTTAGTAAGTTTTTATCTGCATCTTGTATCGATGCTCTTACTGTGAGCCAAAAACTGCTGACTGGAAACATTCGTCTTAATTAATTAAGATGACTACAGATAGCAAAGGTACTATTGTAATGGAGGCCGAAGCGAATAAAGTAAGCAAAGATTCTGCCAAGAACTGGCAAGAAAACACAGGACATTCTGTTTTACCAAGTAGTAGCTCTGATCCCACTAAATAAAATCACTACTGAAGAAAATTAAATTTATAGTATTATATATCTGGATATCCCAGCTGGAACCAAACTATGTTGAAAATATTTGGGACATTGTTAAAGATGCCGATAAATATTCTACTGCAAAAGAACGACTTTTAAATATTTTCAAATAAAGGGGAAACAAGTATACTGCTCAGGTATTACTTTTTATTCAAGGGATAGATAAAAATTACGAAGTGTATATAAAACTTCTCGGTGACTTGTATTCAAGGCATGACCACAGGAGGAGATATTTTTTAAAGGAGTAGAAAATTATTTTAAGTTTTATTTATTAATATTTTATAAAGTCAAATTACGGCAATTTTCATTTTAGAAAAATTCAGAACTATATAATAAAAAAAATATATAATAAATATATGTTTAAAATGTGAAAATCTAGTTAAATACATAAAAAAAAATAGAATTAAAAATATTAAAAGCTTAGATTAACCCGACTTAAATTAATCCTTCTTAAATTTCCGTATTCCGAACTCGCGCAAGCGACATCAGCGTTATCCCATTTGGGAGAAAATAGATCTACAATAATTTTTTTTAAATTTGTATTCTGGACCCTAATCGACATTTACTAGAATATATCGTAAACGTTTAATGATAATTTCAATCAAATTTGTATCTTAAGGGTTGACAACACTAGAAAGCGAACTGCATAAAAATTTTAGTAAGTTATAATTTACTTATTTTTTTCATAACGGTGTCTAATATTTAACGTTTTAAAAAAGCACTCCAAAGGTTGACTAAAATTTTGTTTTTAATTCTGAAAAAAAAAATTTCTTTCGACTGGTGCAAAAATTATGTATATATATATATTAATTAGAACACAAAATATAGTTCAAAACGTTAGGAAAGTCAATTTTCGAACCTCTATATCTCCGAAACTTTTAATCAGATATATAGAAAAAAATTATCATATACTAATTAAATCATACTGAGTTCATTGCTTTAAAAATCTTGAGTTCCGTAATAGAAAAATTTCGAGGTAGTGGTTAATTAACCATGTTAATTAATTTTGTTAATCAACTGTAGTGAACCATAAGTTAGTTTACTTCGAGTCATTTCTAACTGTATCACTTATGTGAAGATCTAATTATTATATCAGAATTTATTAATAATATGCTATTTATTTTATTTTATTTTATTTTTATTTTTATTTTTATTTTTTATTTATTTTTTGCCTACTAAACACGTAACATAAAGTACTAACATATTAATCCCCAATTTTGAAATGGATTAATTTGGTTTGCAAAAAGGTGAATTTAACCTGCAAAAACCTGTACAATATTCTGGTTTGAAATATGCTCACGTGCAAATGTATTCAAAATTTCTTTCTTTGCATACTAAAACAGTGAAGTATTATACCTCAGAAATGAGGGGAAAAAAATCTAAAAAGTTGATTATTGAATTGAGGTGAAAATATAGATTTGCGCAAAATAAGATTATCCTTCAAGGGAAATCATGATGTCTTTCTGCTTAATTAAGGATAAAAAGAATTGATTGACTGGTTTAAGATTACTATAACATTAGGTGTAGGATTTGGCATAATTGCGCCTTGTCTAAAAGAGCTCCAATGAAAAACAATTTCGATTGATGTCTATATTGGTGAACGTTCTGCATTTTTTACATGTGATGTAACCGATTGTTTGATTATGAAATGTACTAGATTGAAATTCCTCTTAGAAAAAACTATCCCACTGAGGATTTCAAATAGAAAGGATTTTTGTTCTTTTTACTAGTCGTTCATATAACAACCTTAAATTTTGGCCTATAAAGCGCCCTTTTAACACACACACACACAAAATAAAATAAATAAGATCGTAATTTACAGGTGCGAATATAAAAATTGTTAGCTTAAAAAATAATAATAAATAAATAAATAAATAAAAAAAAAAAAAAAAAAAAAAAATAGATGAACATAAAAAAAAAAAAAAAAAAAAAAAAATTTAGATTTCTACATATGTCTTCATACTATTTATTTAAAAGAAAATACATACATGACTTTCATTATTGGATAACATGCAAACTTCGGATACTGTTCGATAGCTCACACATACGAATAAACTCAAACAATATTCAACATAGTGGACTGTAATTAAATAAATTTCCTTTATTTATGCAGCCATCAAGCTCGACGATGCACTGCTACACGACCTCTCTCTTTGGTCGCAGTTGTTCAACTCCCCTTACTTACATTCTTTCTCTCTCCCTCTCTACAGACACCCCCACTGACAGGATGTTTTTCTGGACATAGGGCGTTGACCTCCCCTATGCAGGGGGACCTGGGTTTCGACGTAACAGATACTATGAACTGTTGTTATTATTACTAATCCCCCTGGTGTATGACAGCCTACACCAGGTCCAAAGGACCCGGTCGCTGGCGACTGGACCATGGACAAGGGTTATATTCAGCTTCATTTTAGCGAGGAACCACGAAGGTTGAAGACTGATTAAACCTCAAGACAACGCTCTACGATCATATTAAACTGGGACCTACGGTTTAAAGTGGATTCCGAACCACTACAAACATCCATTGCACCACCGGGACTAGAACCCGAAACCTGTGACACCGAGTTCCAGATCGCTAGACACTCGACCGTTGAGGATCATACTATGAGCTTATTGAATAACCTACTGAGAGCGTAAAAAGTCTCGGGCGTGTTCTGATTTTTTCCAAGATAAATAAATAATCCGCCTTGCATGTTACGCGAAAAGAATTGAAGAAACGAAGTCTATAGAAAAGAATGGGAAAATACTGTACCATGACGCCTATTTTGTCTCACCTTGTTCTTTTCTTGCGCTTCATGGTTGTAGTTCGAGAAGTATGCCATTGTCCAAAATCTAGAAACATCCTTCGAATCAATGACTTCGAAAGATAAGAGCATTGCATATGTACATTTAAGTTCCTTTAAAAAATATATATTAAAAAAATAATAAAAGGGTGTGCGTTATATGGCGAATACACCTAAAAATTAAAAAAAATGCAGTTTAAAATTATAGAGGCGTGTTATACGACGGAATATACGGTAGCTAAGTTTTCCGTTTATATACGAATTTTGCGCAAATTGTGATTTACATAATGACACTTCTAACGTTGAAAATTGTGATTTGAAAAGCATAGGTGGTGTAATTTTGCTGTCGTTGATATTGGAATGTAATAATCATATTAAATCTTATAATTTAGTGTTATCAAAAATAAATAAATGCATTACAAAATCACTTAACAAACGTTAATATTTCCTACTAATAACAGAAATATTAGTATTGCCCATTGCCTATTGAGTAAATAGGAGTAAAATCTAGATAATTTTTAATTAAAGAAAAATTAAATGTAATTGTAAAACTAAATATTTAAAAAAATAAATTTTAAAATTTCAACACTTCTAATACATTAATTCTTTTTAATCAATTACAGTATTATTTCATGGAGGTGATCATTAATAAATCGTTTAATCATCGATTTATAATCTCACTTTGTCTTTTCAATTTCAGTTTTGAAAGAAAAATGGTTTATATATTCCATAATTAATTTCATATATATATATATATATATATATATATTCTATTTTATAATTTAAATTATTGATTATATCATTTAAATTTAAAAAAGACGTATGAAAAAGTACACTTTTTTTTTCAAGCTGTTAAACTGATATTGTTATAAAATAGAAATAATTAAAAATATTGATTTTGTTAATTTTTTTTTTTTAAACTTTGATATTGCAGTTAATTTTTTTATGTATTATTTCTGTGTAATACATTATTACACTATATTAAAAATTAATTTTGATATAATTAAAAAATCTAATTATTCATTTGTAATGTAACATTAGAAAAAAAATAATAATAACTGTAACCATGCTTTCTCCTACACACGGGTGTAGGTCCCGGTCTGTTTAGCCCAAAGTGTGCACAAGATGACCGTAGAGCGACAAACGAAACCTACACACGGGTAATTGCAAGCATATAAGATTTTTCCATAATTTTGAGTATGCTAATGGCAATCAATAATCCATTAAATTTTTAGTCATTACAAATCATTAAAATTTAACTTTATTTAAAGAAGATCGGGATGAAGCTTTAATTTTTTTAAATTTTTGAAAAGTAACTAATTTAATAATTCTGGCAATTTTAAAAAAAATGTTTTAAATGGATTTTTTAATATATACGCTTGACTATTTATATTAATTTGAACAATTATTATTATTTGAAACGGGACAGATGAGAATATTTAAAGTTTTAAATGATTCATAATGATAGGGTATGGTAATATTTTATTTTAAGATCGTAGTTCAAATGTTTTTTTTTAATTCTAATGCAGCTGCCAAACACTTAGACAGCTTGGTCTTGGATGCCTTAAGGTAAGCGCTGCACAGACGTTACTCACTTTGCATTACCCAGGGGCCGCGCGTAACTTGAAGATGAGCCACAGACGCGGAGTAACAATGCCCCCGCAACGCTACTATTAGGACCGGGACCTACGGTTTAAAATGGATTCCAAACCACTACAAACATCTATGGCACAGCCGGCACTCGAACCCGTAACCTGTGGTATCGAGCGCCAGAGCGCTAGCCACTCGGCCATTCAGGCCTTATTTCAAATCTAATACCCTTAAAAATAAATAAATATTTCGCAAAAAAAGGGTAATCCCTTAATAATTTTTGTAATTATACTTAGATTTTCACATATGTGTATTGTTAGAAATGACTTAAGGAAAATGTAATAGTTATGCTACAATGCAATGTAGTTGATTAACAAAATTAATTAACATGGCTACTTAACCGGTAAATCAAAAATTTTCCATTACGGAACGTTAACTAAAAATATAAGATATAACTTGAAATTATTATGAAAATTTTACTCGAAAATCAAGCAAATGTCAGTTATGGATATGGTTCCAACTTTAAAAAAAAATAATTATTATTATAAAACTGTTTTTGCGCAAACCCTGATAACGCATGTGCGATTTCGGAAAGTTGAAAGTTGACAAAGAAATAATGTAATATGTTTGCTTTAAATTTTCAATCTTTTTATGCATTTATTAAGTTTTCCTTACTTTAAAATTATTTATGATATTTTTTGAAAAATAATTTTCATCATCATAACTGGCTCGACAGTCCGTTGTGGGATTTGGTCTCCTTTAAAAGATCCAGCCAGGCTGTTCTGCTCTTGGCCGTGGACCACCAGTTTTTGATCTTAATAACATTAAAATCAGAATCTAAACAGTCGACCCATCTCTTTTTCGGTCTTTTCCTTGGCCGTTGTCCAAAAGGGAATTACATTGAAAACCTTCAAAGTAGCTCTATCACTTTCGAAATAGAATTTTACTTCTATATTTTTTGAAACGAAAAATTATAATTTCACTTTATGAAACATGAATAAATAAAACTTAATGCATAATACATAAATAATTTCTAAATGGCATATATTGTGTTTTAAATAAATTTTTAAGTAACAAAATTAATTATTTGCCTTACTAAAGTTATTGGAATAATTTTTTTAAAATTAGAACTTCGTTGGTCTATGATTAAATATAAAATATGAGGAACTAATATTAGAAAGTAATAAAATGTTTTTTAAAAAATTATATTTAAAAATAATAAAATGATCTTTAAAACTGTTTAGCTATTTTACACAGCTGTAAGTAGAATAATTTTTTTTTTTAGAATATGCATTATGGAGAGTTTCATTTAATATTTTTCTGTCTCGTAGGCCATAACTTGACATGTTCTAGTAAAATTATTCCTAATATGTGACTAATATTGATGCTGAAAGATCGGAAATAGCTCGTTTACTCGCAAATCTTCGGATCTCTGTTATTATAAGATTATTCTCTTTTCAAACTTCAGTCTTCACAATAGAATATATTTTCATATTACGAATAAAAAGTTCGGCAGTGCATTCCATTGAGTAAAAAACTTTGAAAAAAAAAATTAGACACCTTTTATGACTTTTGTAATTATCGTTAGATATTCAAGTAAGTGCTATCGTTGGAAATGACTCGAAGGAACTATCTTATGATGATGAAGTTTATTAACAAAATTAATTAATATGGTTAATTAACCACTAATTAACTTTTAACTATTAATCAATATTTTTAAATTATTTTCTCATAACAACTCCTACAAATATTTTATTAGAGTATTTCATTAATAGACGCTTCTTTTTTTTCCAATAACGATTATTTTATTTTTTGTTCATTTTAAATATTCTTACTAATGTTCTTACTTTGCTTATAAATTAGCAATTTGTTCTTAGTTTGTTCTTATGACGTTCGCAGTTTTCCTTTAATATTTTGCTGTATTCACTTTTTTATTTATTTACTTTTATAAATTTTAGTTTCAAGCAACATAATTTTTTTATTTAATGTTTAATTAATATTCTTGCCATTTGGCCTTTTACGTATTTTTGATTGAATGTTTTACTTATTTTTGTATGATAGCATTTAAATTAAAAAATAAACGTTATCTCCCCCCTCCCCCAAATTTTATATTGTGTGGTGATATTATAATATTTAACTTTATTATAATATTATCTATTTTAATTGCATTTGTTAAAGTTTTCTTTTGAAACCTTTCTAAATTCAATTTTTGTAATTTTGAAATGTTTTTTTAACATAATCTGTTTAAAACTTATTATTATTTTAATTTAGCCTGCAGGATGGCAGGTTATGTCTACGAATAGGCATTTATAATATAGTTTAAATATGCAAGACGAGAATTTTTTAATTTAATACTAGATAGATACAATTCAATGTATTTAAAATAATAAACACATGAAATATACATTTTTATTGCAAAATATAACATTTTATTTTATATTAGGACAGATTGAATCTTAAATGCTATCATTTAAAAGTTACTTCTTAGTTAACGCGGTAAGTTTCTCATGTAATGGAATCTTTTGAAGCACAACATATCTGAAATAAAATATTCCAACCGAGGATTAACAGAATAAATTCGTAAGCCAGAAAGATTTTACGATTCTAGATTCTCCGATTTTAGGAAAAAGAAATGAGCTCCTCAAAACTGTGGTGTATTTGTTCGAAATTGTGATGGTATCATAGACGAAAATTGGTTCATTAAATTGGTATTCTAGTATTTGATAGTAAAGTGATCAATAAGCTTCATAGACAATGAGCAACACTAAAAATTCGAACTGGAGAGCTTTTCAATAAAAGTTGAAGCTATAAAATTGAATAAAAATCAAAGCATTTGTTAATTTTTTCAAAAACAAAAAGAATGTTTCATTTTGTATGGAGTATTTATTTTTCTTGCAAACGATATCCACTACTGCAAAATGAATTATTTACCAACTTTTATGTGTGTGAATAATAGTTCTAAATTACAGTAAAATCGAACACTTTTTTTAATCGAACGACAGATAATTTTTTGTTTATATGAACAGTGATTGAATAGGAAAGCACATTAACTTTTTTGAAGCTAAAAGATTTCAGCTAAATATTTTTGAAAAATAAAATAATTTTATTTTAACAATTTGAAATGTATTCACTAACTTGAAATGAAAACAGTGACTCCTTTTTAGATATTTTTCATAACTGCAGGCAGTAAACAGTATAATATATACATATATTTAAAAATTTTATTTAAAATTTTGTGAAACTCTAACAAACATTAGACTTTGATGAATTGTCTAGTTGCAATATTTTATTTAGAACTTCTAGAGATATTACTCTACATTGCTTAATAAAAATACCTTTCATTTTAAAATGCTAAACATTACATTTATAAGTTTATACAATAGCTGTTTGTTACAATAACATTTTCACAAGTGAAGCCCTTACACTAATTTTAACCATCTCGTCGAATGTTCTCTCAGATATTCTTCTAGCTTTACAAAATTGAAACTTTTAATTCAGTTGCGTTATCAAATTACTAGGAAGTAAAAGGGAAATCCCTTTAAAAAGCATTTTTACAACTGAGTTCAACTGGACTCCAGAGCGTGTTGGCATCACAAAGAATGAAGCAGTTGACTTTGTAGCAAAATCAGCAGGAAATATTATTTTTCATTGGATATATCTCTAGGACATTACAATTCCCCATAAAACGAAGACAATATAAGAAACAACAGATCAATAGCTAAGTTGAAAATACACTCAGAAATTTATTCATTTAAATATTCTTAAACCTAGTTATTGACTTTTCCCACAAATCAAAATGAAGACATCCTTCTTTCTAGACTTTGCACAAAAAACATACCCATCAAATGGTCAACTCCATAGATTTGGCTTAGCCCCCATCTCTTTTGTATCCGTTCCTCATTACATGAGAAACTGTGGGACATATTTTGCTCAAATGCATGAAATAGGAGGTGCTAAGAATTAGGAGGCAAAGTACTTCCGGATTAAAGGTTCTATCTTTTTCTTTGATATTCGAGCTGATTGAGGATGTGCGTTACAAGACTGTAACAATACTTCTTTTGGCGAAAAGTCTTGTAACCTCGGCAACAATAGGGAACTTCACTTTTTTATTGTTGTTGTTGTTTCTCGTTTGTAATAAGTGTTAATAATTTTTTTTACTATTTTAACAATTTTATAGTGGTGTGATCTAGTCAATCAATAGCTTTATCAATTTATTTCATTTTTATTTTTATTCTGTCTATTTCTTTTCTTTTTATTACCAGAAATGCCATAGTTACCATTCCACACAGCCACATCACCACAGTGTCTATTTTATTTGCAAAATATTTGGATAAACTGAGATAAAGCAGCCTTCGCGAAAAATAAATCTCAAAGCACCTAGTGAAGTCAAGTGAAGTTGATTAGTTTTGCTTTAACTAAATTGTCTGTGCTACTAGATACATACATTTTGAAAAACATGTTATTTTATATTAAAAAAAAACAGTTAATTAAAATTGATAATGTAGAGTCGGAAAAAGGAAACAGTTTTGAATAATGATTTGAAATTATTTTCGAAAACTTAAATTTTCAAAATTTTTTATACATGGGTTCGTTATTTTAATATATTTTCTTATTACAGTTGCCATAAATATATACTTTTATTATATATTATTATGAAATACCTTTTTTTTTTAATACATAAATTTATATCATTGGATTATTATTACGATAATTTTTTATATTCTCCTGCAATACAAATTAGACTATATAGAGACTATAAAAGAAGACATTGCTTTCATTTTAAATCTAAATTAAACAACAAACATAATCGAATTAAAATAAAAATAATGGCCTATTTTATAAATATACCTATATAGTTAATATGTATTGCCGGAGAATATAAATAGTGGTCGTATGCAGTTGTATGTAATGTAGTTGATGCTGAAATTATAAGTTGATGATGCTTTTCCTAATTTTACGATCCAAACCGTTATTATGAACTGCGATTAACGAAACAAGCAACTGTTAATAATTGATGAAATTATAATATGCTGGATATAAAGAAGAAAATGTATTTAACTTTAGAGAAATGGAAGTAAAAAAGGAACCACTTTAAGCAAATTCTTTTGCAAGTTTCTTATGCTCATAAAATTAACATATGTTTTTATAATTTTGATTAAAATATGTGAACTGATACAGTAGTAAGCGAATTTTTATTTATTTGCACTCTTTTAATGTTTAGTTTTTGCTTATTCTTAAACATTTAGTGTCATATAGTCTGGTAATATAGAAATTAATTTTATTAATATTTTTCAAATATATGATGATATTTGGTAGCCAAAAAAGTTTACAAAATTTTACTTAATAACAAATTTTGATTTTAATTCTAAGATGAAATGCAATTTAATTTACAGTCTGGATATCAAGATTTTTTTTCGGGAAGATAATACATAAAACCTAGTGCCCAAATGTGTCAAATTTGTTGATTATTGATGTTATATAAAAAACATGGATTAAATTATATTTTTACTCTTTGGTTTAAAAATAATGTCATATATCTGTAACATGTATGCTGATAAGATTTTAGTGATTGCCACATATTTATACATATACATTTTTTAAACAAGAATGGCTAATATATAAGGCATTAATTTTTTTTTTGCAGAAAACATAATGGGAAAATAGGAAGATTAAACTATTGACCATGTTGGGTTTTCGCTTCAGCTATCTATATAAACTCCACACAGAATCTTTCATGGGATTCAATGCTGTGTGCTTACCAGGCAATCCACCGGGAGCATTCTACCGCTCAAGTCTCCCAGCAACTCCTGTGTCCACTCCCATCCGAGAAAATGGACGGTTCTCTGAACAAGCCCTGCGAGAAAGGCTCTGCCGTACCCCGTCACCAAGGAAGTGCAGGCTGTTCGAGTCCAGGGTATCAGAACCGGACATTGGGTTCAATGTTTTGAACTCTGGGCTTCAGCTGTCCTCCCCTGATGATGATGAAATTGATGAAGAGGCTCCCCGTGCTTTCTCGCCTGCAAGACCCAGCCTCCAAAGCCGTTTGGAAAGACTAGAGCAAGAGAAAGAATTGCCTGCCAATAACCTAAAAAGAAGACTTTTTGTAGGTGGGATTCCAGAAAGGGTAATTTTGATTTGATGTTAGATTCAATTTGGTTAAAATTCTGATAAGCATAGTATAATCTTTAAAAGTGTATATTACTTTTGTTTAAAATTGCTAATAAGGATTTGCTATGTGATATGAACTTGACTTGGTATTTTGAGATGTATGCTTGCTGATGCTGCTTTATCTCAATTTTTCCAGATGTTTCTTAACAGATAAAATAATTTTATTTAGTTGTAAAAATTTACAGCAATTTTCAGATATAAATAATTGTAACTTTGATTTTGTCAATGTAGGATTTCAACTTTCGATTTTTGTCCATAGAAATGCTATTTTATTGTAAGATGCATATAATGAATTTATTAAAAGATAATATTTTGTCTGTTTGTTTATTAAAAAATTATGCATTTTTTTTCTACCTCTTGCATATGAAAATTAAAGAAAGAACAAATCATTTGCTTGTAATATATTTACTGTAGAAAAACTTTTTTTTTAATATTCTTTATCCTAGACCAAATTTCATAGTGAAAAAATATTAATCACATTTGATAATATTTTCTTCTTTTTTTTTATCATAAGGTTTTTTTTTCTTAGGTCTAATACATTTTCTTTTTTACTAAATGTTAATTTTATATTCATAGTAATTTTAATATAAAAATTTCTCATGTTTTCAATAATTCTTGTTTCTTTTATTGATATTTAATCTTTAAAAATTTAATGTAAGAACTTTTCCTATAAAAACAAAATAAATTTATTTAACTTTTTTTTCCTTCTCTTTCATTAGCATGCCAGAGAAATGTTTGATTATATTCAACATTCACTTAAAAGTTTTATTTGTAAAACAAAGCAGTTATCTAACAATTTACTTGTGTGGTTAATATATTAGTATTTATCAATAAATATGGATTCCAGCAATTGTATTGTTCTATAAACTTATATTAATTTGTTCTAAAGATATGTATTTAAAAATATATATGATTTTTGTTTCCATAATTATATAAAAAATTTAAATGTATTATTTTGTAATTATTTTAAATTTTGTAATTTTCCCTTTTATTGTTGTTTTCTTTTAAAACATATACTTAATAAAATAAAATAAATTATAAATTTGCATTTTGTTTTGTTATTTGTGTGTATAAATTAATAACCATTAAAAACAAATTATTACTAATGAAATACTTGCATTTTTTAAATAATGTAGGTCTCTAAAAAAGAATTAAAGGAATTTTTTTCAAAATTTGGAAAAGTAACTGATTGTCTCATTGTTCAAGATCATATCAAACGGAAATCAAGAGGGTAATTGTGAATCATTTACTATTTCTTCATTGATTCTATGATCATTATGTTTTAAAATTGCATGATTAATATGATATGCTATCTGTAATTTTGATGTTTAAATTGTAATCAGATATTTATTCTAATAGGTATGGTTTTGTGATATTTTCCAATGCACAAGAAGCCGAGAAAGCTAAAAACGCACCTCTTTCAGAATTAGAAATTTATGATAGGTAAAATTCTTAAATCCTATGTATTGCTCAAGTTTTTACTCATTTATTTCATGGTGCATTATATTTTATGTAATAAAAAATATCATTCATACTCATGAAATGAATGTTTTTGCAGAATTCTTCGAGTATTCCCAGCTGAAGAAAAAAAGTCCGAAAAGTACAAAAAAGATGTCAGAGAAATTTTATTTCAACAAGTATGTTATGCCTTATCAGTTATTTATTCTATTTTTTGTTGCAATTTATTTGTTAATAATATTTTTATTAAATGTACAAATTAATTTAAACCTATTATTAAATATGTATAAAAATCCTTTTATGATTTGTGAAGGCAATGATTTTATATTATTATTCATATAGAAATAATGATTGAAAAAAGCAGTGCTTTATAAGTCTCTAATGTTCTTATTTCTGATCAATATATGTTATATTTGTTTAAAATTTATTTGAAATATTTAAATCAGAAATCATTAAATTTTTCTTCTTGAATTATAAAATTAAAAAAAAATATATTAGTTATAAACTTTTTTTACATTTAAAAGTGGTTAACTAATGCAATTCTGCATTTATAATTAAATTTCATAGAATATAAAAATATATTATGTCAAACATTTTAAATTGAGGAAACATTTTTTTTATTTTTAAATGTAATAATTAGTACAATTCAATTATTTGAAATCATTATTTAGAAATATGTTTTGCTCATTATATTTTTTTTATCATGAAGGAATAATTGAGGTTGAATTCCAAATAACAATTATGACTTGTAATAATTAATTTTAATTAAAATTAATGAATGAGTAAATAACAGTTAAAATTGGCAAAAGTTTTACATAATTGAAATTTTTATTTAAGGTACTTATTGCGTTGGAATAGTATTGTTATTTAGTTTCATTGTAGCGAGATTTTTTTAGTTTTTAAAATTTGTATTTTATTTTCTAATAATTTCATAATTCTATAGCTATTATTATAAAACTATATATTTTTTTTAAGTAAACATTTAATTGGGGGAATCTAAGAGCTTCATTTATTAGTTGTCTAATTTATATTAGACTAAATTAAACATTTTAATTAAAAAAATGTTTGAATAATTTAATTTTCCCTTAGCTGTTTCTCATATCTTATTTATCAAAAGCTTTGACTTTGATACTTGTGAGAAACATTTTTTTATATCATTCATTTTCTTTTATTTTTGTGGGGACGAATTCATTGACTAAAGCTTTGATTATTTGAGTAACAAATAAAATATCTTTAGAATGCGGACAGTGATTTAACACCAACATGTGAAGAAGAACCTGAGAGAATGGCTGATTCATCTATATCTAAAAGTAGCAGTTTGCAAAACATCAATGAAATGACTGATGACATGCTGTTACTAATTTTTTCATTTTTGGGCATAAGAGACAGAGTGAAAATAGAATCAGGTATATTATTTATTTTCATTTTATTCATTGCTTCCAACATTTAAATTTTGACTTACATTTTATTGTAATTTCTCATTATGCTAAGCAAGATTTTTGAATTATTTAAAAATATTTGCATAAATACTTTGATACATTTATTTATATGTTTATAGTTATTTTCCATAATTTCAGTGTGTCGAAAATGGAGGAAACTAGCATTGGAATTATGGCAGTGCCAAAACAGCTTAAATCTTCAAAATGTCTTCTGTATCTGGGAAGGCAAACGTAAGATGATCTTTTAAACTTAAAAATTAGATTTATTTTATTGATAGATATTTATAAAAAGTTTATAGATAAAAAATTTTTAATAAAATATTTTATTATAATGTATTGCCAATAATGAACAGTGGAATCAAAATACAAAGTTATTTCATCTGTCATTAATGAATCGTAGAATCCAGGCACCTGCATAGAATTTCAACAAATATGGAATGTAGAATACTAAAATTAACAAAAAGAATGATTTGTTTCATTATAATAAAATATTTATAATATATGCTATATCAATGCATTAAATAGTTTTATAAGTTTCTAATTAAAAATCAATCCTCTATGAATTAAATTTTTAATTAGGTCACCTGCGTGATGTTAATTCAAATAATCTTGGAAGATTATTTGTATTTACAATGTCAATGCAGGTGACCTTGATTGCAGGTCAATCAAGTATTCTTGGGAAAACTAGGAAATGCTGTTTAGGATTGAATGTTTTGTAACTGCTCTTTGTGTATATTGCAGGAACATTTTACAATCATATTAATATTTCTAGTATATTAGATGTCTAACTGTTAATAAATCTAGATATAGTATAACCACAAATCGCATTGAATGATAAACATCTAGCTACTTATTAAGGGTGCTAGTCATATATATATGGCATATAGCTTGTTTGAACAAAAAGTATACTAGTGAGTGTATAATCTAAAATTTTAATTAAACATCAAAATACTTTTCATTGCAATTAAAATTCCTCTTAAATGACATTTTCTCATAATGCCACTTTTGAATTTGTCCAGCTAGACTGCTTGCCAATTTTTCCCACTGTCAGTAGTCAAACTATAGGTGCCATGATATCATGGATGAGGATAGATTTACCTTTTCTTATCAGGACATCAACTGTTATATTGCTTATAAATTGATATTGGAAGGGGCTCATTGTACATGAATAGCTTGAGTCAGTAAATATAATTTCTTGTAAGTGCCAGCTAATTTTTATCATGAAAGAGCCATAAATACATTTTTTTAAATAAGAAAAAGTTAAAACATTGTTATTAGAAGGTATAATATTTACTATGTCTTTATTGAATGAAAAAATAATTACACAAAGAGGTCATCTCATTACTTTTAATTAGACATTCCTTTAAAAAAATTTCTTTATGTTCTGTTTTAAATTAATTTTATTTAAGGCATTATCTAAAGATGGTATCAGCAATTTCGTTTCTCAATTTACATTTAATGAAATTGATGTAAAAAGTAATTGTTCACATAGATGTATAGATTTTGTACAATACCAAATGGAAAACTGTGATACTTTAATATTCATTTTCATATGCATGTACAATTTCCAAGGAACTGTAATTTGACAAACAAGTTTGTAATGTGGATGGTACTTAATAAATATACTAGCTTTATAAATACTGCAAAGACAAATACTAACAATCAAAATTCATATGTTTAAAGTTAATATTACTGTTTTGACCTATGTAAATTTTTTTTTTTTTTTTTTTTTTTTTTTTTGTAAGAAACTTAGATTGAAGCATGGAAAATAAGTTAAATTTTATTTTATCAAAATCTTTCCAATATTTGATGCAAAGGATTATTTTTGCTTTCATCACATCTGGAAATTATTGGTTGAATGTTGGAAATTATTATTACAAATAATCAAGAATGTGAAATTTTCTTTATTAAATGAATAGTAGTTCAGTGGGCAAGTAATGTAATTTCTAAAATTTTATTGCATAGATATTAATTTAAAGATGCATGTAAATTTATTTTGGGCCATATGAATGTAAAACATATGAAACAATATAATTAAAGATGAAATAAATGTACTTTGTCTATGTGTTCACTTTTAAAATTAAGATGCTTTAGGAAATATTTGTACAATATGTTTGTTTAAAGGAAAAAAGGAAATTCAGTTATCATTCCAATTTAGCTTGATTTTTATATTTTAACCTTTAAGGTTTATGGAGGAAGAAAAATTGTTATGTGGAGTCTTAATGATGAACTTTTTCATTGCAGCTCTCACTAATAGAATCTTATTGTCTTTGTTGAAAAAGTGTGCTGGTAATTTAAAGAAGCTTGATCTATCTACAGCCTCCCACACTTTGGATTACAAAGCTGTTGAAATAATAGGTATATTTTTTATCACACTGACCATTCATTTTAGATTATTATAATTTGTTTAATTTCATCTCTATTTGCTAAAGATTTATAATTTTATCTGAAAGCAAATTTTAAAATTACATTTCTGAGATAGCTGTTTTTAATATAACAGATTTATTGTTTTATTAAAAAATATATATATTTAAAGGAATAATTCAAAAATACATGATGTTTTTTTTTTAAACATTTGTATTAACTGGTTTAAAATATAATTGATCAATATATATTTTTCTTTACTTAATGAAAAAAATTTTTTTTCATATATACTAATTTGAAATGAGAGTGATTTGATGAGAATATGTGTTTTTGCTGTTTTACTCAATTTTTGGATTAACCATGATTATTATCTTAAAAATAAATAGTGTATTGTTTAATCAAAAGCTGATCATTAAATATATTTTAGTCTATTTGGTTTTGTTAAATTTTTTTATAAAAATAAAACTATTTGGCCTTATATTTTTTATTTATATTGACATGCTAAATCTGAGCAATGGTATAATTTTTAAGCAAATTACCTTGAAATTGTAAGAAGCAGCTTGCAATTAGCACAATAAATATTCCATTTAGAAGAAAAGTGAGGTGTGCAAATATCAGAAACAGGATATCAGAGGTGACGAAGGAGCACACAAAATGCATACGGTCACGATGAGCAGTGCAAAATTATAGTAAAAAAATGGGCAAAAAGTGCTTTTATAGACATTTTGTTAAGTTCAAGTGACTTTGTGCAATATGGTAGAAGAAACCTTCTAGACAAATAAATGGTAAAATGGTAGGCAAGCTTGAGGAGAGGTGTAGTACAACAAAAGTAGCCCAAGATTTTTGAAGCAATAAAAGTATTGTTTCATGAGCTTTGAAAGCTTTCTGAACCACAGGTACAGCTGCAACAAAGTTTTTTTTTTTTGGGGGGGAGGCAGTTACCAAGAAAAACAATAACAAATGAAGAAAAAAGATATTGATAACCAATCAGCAGATAGTATTATGCAACAGCAGGGCAGATAAATATTTTTAACAGTACTACTGTATGTGTTCTGTTAATTTTTGCATTTGTATGTTATATTCATTCTTTAAGTACAAATATTATCTCTATATATTGAATTTTATTTCACAATTGTTATTTCTTGCAGAGTTACAATAAAAAGTGCTTAAATTTTAAACTCCAATGTATTATTTTATTAAGTTATGTATTTTGTTATGGTAAAATTATTACTTAATTATTCTTAATTATATTTTATCTGGGAATATAAATTTTAAAATATTATTGCAGCCCAATGTTGTCCGAACCTGGAGCACATTAATTTATCAAGTGTGAAAGTGACCAATGTTTCACTTCAGCAGTTGGCTATTAAATGTCCAAAATTAAAAGTATGTTGAAGTTATCTTTTTAAAATGATATTTTCAATGATTTATGCTCATTTTTTAAAAATCCATATTAATATTCCTTTTTTATTATATTTAAAATTTATTTAAAAAATGTCACAAGAAAATTTAAGAAAGCAAATGTTAACTTGTCTCTATTAACATTGCAGTCTAATTTTCTAGATATCATACATATATAAACAATAAAAAAAAATTTAAGAAATAATGCAACCTATTGCTATGCAACAAAAATTCATAATTTTGCATTATATATAATTTCAGCAATTATCATAATGATTGAAAAAAAAAAAAAAAACATTTATTTATTTTGTACATTGTTACTACTATTATATTTTTTCTTATTCTAATTTGAGCTTCTTTTTTTTTTTTCATACAGCATATAATATTGCAAAGGTGCTTTGAAGTTGGTGAAAAAGGGTTGGTATACAATATAATTTATTATATTTTAAGAAAAAAAAAGTGTACATTATGCATTCTAACCTCTTAAAAAATTGTTCTGTATTATAATTAATGAAATGAAACAGCGTTAAATTATTTTTTAGTATATAAGAATTTCTATTTTATTTATAAATTAAGTTGATGTTAAAATTGATTATCTATGAATAAATATATGTTATAGTAGTTAAAACTCAAGAATTTTATATAATTTTTTGTATATGAATTTATCAATTAAAAATTTTTATAGTAAATAAAATAATATATGATTGCAAAATAAATTTTTACTGTTATTGTTTTTTTTTTTTTTTTTTTTCAATACTGAATTTTAAACATTATCTCACTAGTTTCAGTTGCCATGTTTTTATTCTAAAAAAATGTGTTTTATAAAATATTGTATCTTAAAAAAATTCATTCTTTTACAGAATATGGTGGCTTTTACATTTATGTAAGAAATTGGAATCTATTGATTTGACAGGCAATCCTCGAATAACTGGCCAGGTATTATTTTTAGAGCATTAGTACATATATATATATATATATATTATTAAACCTTTAATTTGTTTAAGGTTTCTAGATCACAAGTGATTATTAATTTTTGTTGTCTCGAGGAGTAAATTGCCATTCTTAGTAATAAATACTATGCATAGTATTATAAAACTTTTGAAATTTTTTTTTACAAGGAATAAAAAGATCTTTTTCATGGTAATATTTAAACTTTTATTTTAATGGAATAATGTTGCATTATACAAATTATTTTATAAATTAAGATTTGGATAAAAATATTATTAACATTACAAACAAATTATTTAATAATAAAAAAATTAACACAATAAATTGACTAAAATAATTTTGTGTAATGTAAGACAAAGTTATAATAATCATTAAGCAAAGTTATCAAGTTATACTGAAGTTTCAAGTTTGTTATTAATTCTTATTTTATATAAATTCTTTGTTTACTTCATCCTATTGAAGAATGAAGAATTATGCGGAAGTTTATTTATTTATTGTTATTATTATTATTATTTTAGTGTTTTCATATGGCTGGTTCAAGTCTTCACACTTGTGCTCTCACAAAGTGCTCAAGGGTAATGTTAATCTTTCAAGTTTTAACCAAACAATTTTTTTTAACCAACTCAAGCTTTTGTTAATAGAATATTGTAATTTTTTTGTGTAGTTTAACATTTTTAATGTATAACGAAATTTAAGTAATTTATTTTTACAAATCTATTATTAATATCTTAAATCATTTACTTATTATTTTTGATTTTTTTAATCTAAAAATTACAAAAGTAAAATTACATTACTTCTGTGAATGGAGAGTTCTGGCCTTTGGTACCACAAGTTTCGTGTTCGAATCCTGGCTGTGTCATGGACGTTTGTTAGTGGTTCGGAATCCACTTTTAAACTCTAGGTCCCTACCTAATTAACCTTAATATGCTAAAAATTACCGTAGAATGACACATTAAGCTACGAGTAGAGAATAATGCTTTTCCCCCCTCCTTTTAACAAATTATAATATTCTTAATCATTAACTGAAATCATATAAGATATTATTAATCTCTGATGTCTGAATTAATTTCTGAATTCATTAACTTATCCATATTTGAAATTTATTTTTATGTTGGTAACTCTTCTAATTCTTATTTATTTATTTATTATTATTATTATTTTTTTTTTTTTTGAAAAGGTTTTTTAATTTAATTTGTTTCACTTATTTATAGTTCAGTCCCATTGGTTTCACAAAATTAGCTACTAGATGTCGAAACTTATCTGCTCTCTATTTAAATGATTGTTTTCAACTCTCTGATAGAGCTCTTGAGTTACTCTGTCAGGTAACAAATATTTGATTTTCTTCAACTGTTTTTTTGTTTATTATCTCTTTATCACTAAATCTCATGATATTGATAGAGCTGTAAAATTGAGGCATGTTAAATTTTATAATATAATTTCTTTTCAGAGTTTGAAAAATTTAAAAATATTATATGTTGGAGGAGTTTTTCCTGATTGTAAGTAAAATTTTATATATCTTATAAAAGTTATTTCATTAAAATCTAAAATTTGTAATCATCAACAATTTGTTTTTCAGACTATCTTCTAGTTATATAAAATTTAAAAAGTGGTTATTCATTGTTGATTTATCTGAACATCAATTGTAACTGAGTAAAATACTTGTGGAAAATTGTTATAGTTAAATAAACCCTTTTTTTATATTATATATTCATTAGATTTATTTATGATAAACAAAGTTAATAATTTAAAAAATACTTTTTATATTTAATAGTATTTTGAAATTTATTCTACTGTAATTTATTAAGTGCAAAATAAAATAATTAATTAAATTTTAGTTAAATGATTTGTTTTCATAAAAGAATAAATGTCAAATGATGTTTTGCTTTAAATATTGCATTTTTCAGTGACATCTAGTGGTCTGCACCATATTGGAAGACTTTCCAACCTTGTGAGTACTTAAATTTTAACTTGTAAAAATTCAATGGTTAAATATAAAAATTGTGCCAATATATTGCAGCAAAAACTTCATAATTTCTCTGCATTAACTTTTTTTTCTTTTTTTGCAAAATTAGTACCATAGTTTAATTGTCTGCAATCTGTTTGATTTAATTTTTTGCTCAAATATCCTGTTTAATTCTTTGCAATGTGTGTAATCTGCAGTTTGATAATCCCAATGAATAAGAAATAAAACATATCCATCCATTTATACATTTATATTAGTATATGAATTTCCTTAATTATTTAACAAGAATTTTGTTGCAGGAAAATTTATCCTTAACTCAAAACCATCATGTTGATGATGATGTTATTTATGCTGTTAGTAGAGGATGTAAAAAACTTAGGTAAGTTTAAAAAGCAAATAGAATACTTTGCAAATTAAACCCTTGCACTTTGTGTTATTAACTCTGAAATTACTATATATTTTTTGACTATAGATACTTGGACTTATCTGGTTGTAATGAAATAAGTGATTATTCTTTGACCTCTCTATCGACATGTTACAGTTTGAGAACTTTGCATATTAGTTATTTAGATAGGGTAAGTGCTGTGTTTAAATTAAATAATGCATTGCATTACAAAATATTTTAATTTTATTTGTATATCACACCTTAAAAAACATGATTAACATTTTATTTAAACCTATATTACATAACATTAATCTTTACTATTATAAAATGCAAATCAATCATGTATTAGCTTTGATACATTTATTATTCACTCAATTTTAACAATATATAATAGAAAGTAAACATAAATTAGGCAAAAGAAAAAAAAAAAAACGGTTGTTATGTGTTATAATCCTGAACATAAGAGCAAGTATATGTGATTATATGATAGTGATACATAAGAAGTTTATCCTTACTCCAATGTTTGATGTGGTTGGCTTTTGTTACTCCGCAAATACTACACCAGTTTATCAGTTCTTGATATTCTTCTCTTGATGTTCTTCTCTTATTCACATTGATAAAACTTTATGCAATATTGATTTTCATGTTTTCAATTCAGAAAGGAAATTTAGGAGTGCCGCAATGTAAATCTGATCTGTAACAAAGCCTTCAGAGCTTGAATATCAGATGTTTTTATAGGATTTCAACGTAGTATTCTTTAAAAAAAAATATTGTTTCAGGATGGAATCCATATTTATGGCACTTGTGGTGCTCTTAACATAAATTTCATGGCACTTGCACTACAAAATTTTCATGAAACTACAAGCAATATTTCACTTATTTAATACCATAGTATTTTCTATTGTTATTGAAATAAGGAATAAACGAGAACAACTACATATGACATCACTCAGACGTGCTCTTGAAATAAATGGTTAAATAATTATCTACAAACTTGGGATGCAATACTACTAATCTTCATTGAATTGGTACTTTAAAATTAATATTTTGCAATTTATTCAATTCAAATGTTTATCCCCTCTGTATTAATTATTTCTTGACATATTTGTTGTGAATGTATGAATTAATAGGAGCTTTGAATATCTCAGTTTACATATATAAAGCTCTGTTCACACTTGGACATGAAAGGTATGAGAAAAGCATGAAAAATGGTCCTCTGCAGTAGGAATAGAACTTAAAATGCATGCATATTTGTATCTGTTTTTTTCTGGTTTGGAGGAAATGTTGTGCTACCTGGAATGGGTTTTGTGTCCAGAAATATCAAAAAATTTATAATTTATTGAACAATGACTGTTAGCTTACTCACAGTGTGTGATGTATAAATTGCTATGTGTTCAGAAATACAAACATTGATTTTAACACAGAATAAGGTGAATTTTGTAAGAGTATTCATGAAATCAAGAGAATTTTTGGATACTATGTAAAACTATTTCCTCGGTAGCAGTCCAAGTGATAATGCTGAAAATTTTATAATCATTGACTATTAAGTTGTCTAAAGGATTAATTCAATGGCTCCTAAATTTTTTATATTTGTGTTCCCTTAATAATGATAAATGTTCTTTGGTATTATATGTTTTTATAGTTTTGATATTTATTATATTTAAATTATTTTTAATAACATAGAGATAATTTTTTTTTTCAAAATTAGAATATTCAGAATATTAAGCTCCAAAAATTAGTCCATTACTTTTAATACATTTATTGATTACTTAATTAATTGATAAAGCAACACTAACTGACTAATAAGTATTAGTATCTTCCTGCAAAAGTAATCCAATGTTTAAATGTCATTGATCATTATTTCAATTGTTCATCTTAACTTAAGATTTTTATTTTAAAACATTTTATTCTATCAACATTTTGCTGTTAGATATATTTAATTTTAAACTGATTTAACAACTACAACAAAAAAGGAAAAAACACCAGTAGTAAATAGTTTGTACTAAATAAAACTTATATTATGTATTGATTAATTGTTTAAAAAAAGCTTTTATTTGATTTTTAGATTACAGATGAAGGATTATCATCAATAGCTCGGCAAGGATCTTTAGAGACTATGCTTTTAAGAGGTTGCCCAAATATTGGTGACCAAGGTTTGTTAAATATTTTGTAATTTCTTTAACAGATTTTCCAATAAAATTCCAAAACATAGAAATATTTAAAAAATATTTTGATGAATTCTAAATTAATTTTTATCACTAGGTTTGCTAACATTGGTCTTACTTTCACCCTACCTTAAACATCTTGATGTGAGTGGATGTCAACATGTAACAAATGTCACAGTCACAGCTTGCTTGGATTCGGTTCAAGCACGATCATCTGGAAAGAAATTACTGCTCATAGCTGGAGGTGATTCGCTTGCGCGATGTGTTTTCATTTGCATGTCTGCATGTGTTTTTTCTTTTTCTTCTAATGATTTATCATGGTGATTTGAAAAGTATCCATTTACTGAGCTTCAATGTATTGAATTATTTCAGTTGCAGACTGTTTGTAACAATGTATTTTATTTATTATTATTATTTAAATATGTTTTTAAAATAAGCATTTAAAAAATTGCATGCAATTTGAAATGCGATTTGTCTAACTTCAGTATTTTATTTTAATCAAAGTTGATTTTTTTTTAATGATTAAAAATAGCTTTTTCAAGAAATAATTATCTTGTAAAGTGTACAAGATTTTTTCTTATTTTTTTTAATATATAATTTATTCTTTCATAAATGTTTCTGGATACTCAAAACAAGGCCATTACTTTTGAAGTATTATTCCACTTATGCTGATGATGTATTTCTTCCATGGAGTAAAAGAGAAAAAAAATCTGATATTTTTAATTGTCCTTATAATTTTAAATTAATAATTGGGCTTTTTATAGATCAACACATTTTAATTGATTTTTGTCTGTATTTTAATGAACTAATTGCCATTTATTTTATTCCCAGGTACCAGTGTTGAACTTGAAGCTTTAGAATTAGATTCTAATCTTCTCGAGGTGTCCCGTCATAATTTTTGTATTAATAGCCTACGACCTGACAGATTAGATTATCTAGGTACTCATTGAAATTTCAAGTACTATTGTACTTGGAAAGAAATATTTGATTTTAAAATTTTTGTTTTCTCTGCTATAAATTTATTTCATACATAAGAAATTCAATTTCCTGGTATATATTGCATACTACTATAGTTTTAAAACTATTAAACAATACACTTAATATGAGTAGAATTAATTTTTAGTAGTAAAATTAATGTTCTAAATTACAAAGTATTTAACACTTTTCAATAAAGATAGGAATATTGCTTTAACATAGATTTGAAATAATCAAAATGATTTATTTAAATAAAAGAAAGGATTTTCTATGAAGCATATTAATCATATATTTTCATTAATAAAAAAATGATGTATTTCAATTACTTTCATCCTAAAAATTAACTAAAAAATTTTTCTTAAACAATGGATTTTTTTTTTATTGCATAATTGATTTTGATTTAGCTGAATCTAAAAAGTGAAAAATTCACATATATTTTTCTTTACTCAGATGTAGCTGTTCTATTTGTATAATCATATTTAAGTAACCATTTATGGATTAAATTATAATTTAAGGGATTAAAATTGAGAAAGGTAATAAATGTTTGCTGTGGATTAAAAATGATTTGGTGTGGCTTTTACACTTATTGACTTTTTTTGTGTGTTTTTCTCCCTACCCTGAATTATTATTAAATTCTAATGAATGATTCATTTTGTGTGTAATAGTGAAATATATAAGGATTGATCATTAATAAATATGTTTCTATAATAAATGCACTATTTTGTTGTGCAATTTAAATTTTACATTTTTTGTTTGAAAAGATTTATATATTGCATGCTATTTGAGAAATGTTTTCCATAAATAAATAATTTTATTGATTGTATTGTGTGGTATAGTTATAAATAACTGTTGATGAAATTTTATTGACATGGGGGAAAAATCTTTTTACTGGGCTTAATTTTTTTTATAAATTATAAATATTAAATAGCATTTAGATAAAATACTATTATTATCGCTGTTTATCATATATATTCAGTGATGCACTAATTCAGTAATATATAATTAATTACTGAATAAAAATACTAATTTTGAAAAAAAATATAATTACAATATTCATATATTATTTATATTTTTTACCTGTATAAAATAATTTATTGAAAGTAAGTAGTAGTGTCTAAATTACATTTATAGTATAAAAGATTTGATGATAAAATTTTTTGACTATTGGCTAGTATTTTCATATCAGAATATTAAAAACACATAGTAAGATTAAATATCAATTCTATATAGAGCATTTCAGTATAACTTTACTTCAACTTAACTAAAATAAATATATTAAAAGAGAAATTTCTTTCACATGCTAAATGCATAAGTAATATTGAAAAAAGGCAACAATTTGGAACTGAAATATGTTATAAAATTGTGTTAAATTGCATAACAATGAATAACTATTAAGATAAAATTATTTGTAAATGTTTTAGGGGGCGAGTATGATGATGAAGATGAGGATGATGATCATTTCTTTGAAAATGAAGGTAATTTCTTAAAACATGCATTTCTTAATTGTATATTTATTTAATCAAGAATATAAATTTTCCTTTTTGCTTATTTTTATTTAGATGAACTATTTTTTATGAAAAGAATTGCTATTTTAATAAAATAAAAAAGAAACCAAAATTAATTTTTTTCATATTTGAATATATTTTGAGCATAATGATATTATGACATATATGTTTAATATTTGTCTTTAATCCGCACTATTTTGTGATATTTCTTATGATAATATTTACTATAGTAAAAGTCACCAGTAAAGTGTACAAATCTTATTAGATTTTAATTTGCTTTGGTAACAATGACCCTATAAGTTACATAATTCCTAAGAGAAATAATGGTTTTGATCAAAGATACAATATTAATCAATAAAAGTAAAATAGCTTAGTTTTAATTAGTTTACTTGATATTTTCATTTGTTTTTTTTATCTTTCTTATAAATGTTTGTTACTTGCCTTAAACTGCATGCGTAAACCTCTATGGGCCCTGCATAATTTTAGATTTATTGTAAATATTCAAATTTTAATTCTGAATGGAAGATACTCAATTATCCCAAAGTTAATTATCTTTATTTAAAGTTCTGTTTTATCATTGTTTGAAATTTCTGCAAGCTAAGCACTTATTTCTCTGTGAATATAATTGAAATTAAAATTAAACATATTAAAAATGAGTTTGAATTTCTGTAAGAAAAATATCAATTTTTTTTCTCCCTCGGAGAAATATTTAAAAAAATTTTGCTTCTTTTTAATTAAAAAAAAAAAAAAAATTCATAGCCCTATGCCTTAATTCTAACTTGTATTGTAGAGATTAATTTCACTTTGTTGGATTTCATGTGTTCATTTATCTCTAGCCATAATTCCTGTGTTGTGCACAATAGTGAAACATATAATTGATTTTTATCTCAATAGATTCAACAGCAAGTGATCAACAAGCACCTGGTTTATCAGCATCTGGAGATGTGAATGGAGAGTGGTCAGAAATATTTGAATCGCCCTTATGAAATTATTTTTTATTGCAGTCCAGTCCTTGGACACAGTTTCATCTTCTTAATGCAATTAGATACAAGACATCTTTTAAAAAGTATTTGTTGAAAAAGAAATATGAGTGCATTTAGTTCCTATTTGTACTAGTTTTGTATATAGCTACAGACTTTATTTTTAATGCAGAGGAAGAATTTTGTGACTATTATTTTGTACAGATTTTTTTTTTTTTTACATGTTACAGTTAGTTTGTTAAATATTTTGTTAGACAAACATGGGTGCAAAGTGAAGATATAAATTTTTAGAATTGCTTTTTCATTAAAAAAGACATTTTAACATTTTTATTTCCTAATATTGTCTATTTATTGCTAAATTTGTGATTTTTTAATGAATTGATCATTTCTTTATAAGTTTAAAAATGATAAATGGAAAAAAAAAAAAAAAAAAAAAAAAAAAAAAAAATAGATTCATTGTATTACATTCTATGTTCAGTTACATACAAGCAGTATGTATCTTCTTTGTTCAGTATATATTACAAAGTAGCTTTTTGATTTCCACTTAACAAATAAGCTAATGTAAGATATCATATAGGATCATTCAAAAGTGAATAAAAATATATAGATATAGTTTCAAAAATATTAAATGCAACATCACATAATAATAATAATTATTCTATGCTAGGTCATGTCTAAAAAGTTATTTTAAAAGTATTTTACAGCATGTTAAATACAATTCTGATGTATTTTGAGATTTCTTCATACACCATTGATATTTTTTATCTAGTCCTTTTTAAATCATTATATTGCATTTATTGTTCATCTTAATTATAAAAGATGTCTTTAATGTTAATTTTTGTATTATATGTAAACTTCTATTTCAGATACTGTATTTAACAACAACTAGTTTTTTTTCTGTTCTAGTTGTTAGAAAGAAGCCAATACTGACAATATATAAAAAATAATTTTAAATACAAAATGCTCTAGTTTTTCTATATCATGGAATGTGATAATTAAAACATAGCATTTTAATCTTTGGATTTTTAGTATGAATGTAAATTGTTTTTGGATATTCCAATGAATGCATGTATTTTTAATTAATATTTCTGTAACTAAATCAGAATAGTTTGTTTTCTGAACATCTTTGCTTAAAAATTCCCTCTGCATATTGGAAATATAGTGTTCACATGAATTGAATATAATGAAGCACCATTTATACATTTTAAAAGCTGGTAGAAAATAAAAACTGCTAATTTATCTCGGAAGTTATTTGTTATGGAAAAAGCAACCTTGAAAAGCTTTAATGTATAAAACTTTTTAAGAAATATGGATACCTCCCCTCCCCTTTTTGTGTGATATTACTGTCTCTCTCTAAATGTATACATGCAACTTCATAATCAATATCTTGGCATATATATTTTACTTTTTGTGTAAATAATTTTTTTAGTAGGCAGCTAGAAATTCAGTAATTTTTTTTTGGGGGAGGGGGAAGGAAGTTACTATGAAGTATTTTACTGCATTTGTTTAAACACGAGAATAGGGCTTTTTTTTTTTTTTTTTTTAGATATTTTTTTTAATGAATCTATAATGATTAGCATGATAAAAAGCTTTAGATAATAGAAATTGGCTATTATATTTTAAATACCAATTCTGTATATGTTTTTAGAATCTGCCAAGTTATGCCATTTAGTTATAGAAAAAATGTATAAAAGGTGTTTTTTGTTGAAAGTATTACAATCAATGAAAAAGTCAAGAATTTATTCACTTTTGCACACATGAGAAATGTACAATTATTTTTGTAAATATTTTTTTCCAAAAATGCAGTTGACACAATATTTAATTGAGGGAAAGCACATTATTTAAAACTTTGAGAAGATTTCTATTATGGGTGCTGTAAATGTTACATTTAAGCATAATTTAAATTGTTGAATTGAACAATAATTACAAAATATATTTCTGCTCATATTGTGAAATAGATGCATTGATACTGCCATTGTTATATTTTTTCTTGTAAATATTTGACAAGCACAATTATTTAAAAGAAATCAGTGACTGCATGTATATATTAAATGTTTATTTAAATCTGAGTTATTTTTAAGAGAATAAAGATGAAATTTGTTATATTTCTAATTTTAATTCACTTATATGTATAAAAATAAACTATTTTTGTTAATACCAATATTGCTTTAGATATGAATATGTGATAATTACTCTCATAAATTTATCAACATTTTGATTGTATAGCTTTTTACAGGGAGAAAGAAATGCTTAAAATATAAAAAATTTGTTCTATGCTGAATTTAAGTTTTTTTTTTTTTTTTTTTTTTTTTTAATCATTAACAGACCTGAATCAAAAAAGCTTTATGAAATGTGCAATTCATTATATGGATTTATTGTTAATAGTTTTGTCTTTGTTGTGTTAAATTAATAAAAACCCATTTTGTATATGCTATTATGTGTTGTAAAGATCTTTTTCAACTTCACATCATTAATTTTTTGAAGCAAGGAAAATCCATGAGCAAATACATATTTATTAAACAAAAAAAGATTTAAAAAAAATTATACCATTATGTAAACACATTTCTTCATGTACAAGCATTGCACATATTTAATACTGTAAAAATGTATATCAAATCTGTATTGTATTTTAGACTATTTTTGTTCTAAAATGCACTGAAATAATGCATTAAGGAAAGATTTCCAAATCTGAACACACATTTACACTTTTATTAATAAAAAAAAATAAATCGCTGCTTTTGCATTCAGACGTGGAAATAGCCAAGATTAATTTTAAAATTACAAACCTATACTATTAAGTAAATTTTTTTATATTATACAACTTTTAATATTCATAAAAATCACTTCAATAGTACATATAAAATCTCACATACTAAGATATCACATTTTTCTTTCCTGTCCCAATGTTAACATCTTATTAGTTTAGTTAAAATAGGATATAAACTCAGAAAATTTAAGGCAATGTTCTGCTTACAAGATGGAGATGGTGTTAGGCGAAAAAAGGTTAAGTTTATATGTAAGCTTGTAAAACAGCTATTAGACTATATAAATAGAATTTATAACAGTTAAGGCAAGCACAATTTTGTTATCAAAAACAGATTCATTACAACTTGAGTAGTTTGAATAAAATGTATAAAAATAATGCATTAATTTTATCACAGATAGATAAAGGAACTACTATAAGTAAGCTTCTATAGTACCACTAATAATTTTAAATTTCTCAACCTTGTACTGTTGCATGTTTAAATTATCTTCAAATGAAAAATATTAAAGTATATAATTTTTGTTATATTAAAAAAAGTCATTAGTTGCCATGCAATCCATAAATAATTAAGTATAGATTTAAAATATGTAATATTAACTGTATCTTCAAAAATATTTTATACAATCATAAATTCATAGTTTCTAATTCAAAATGTATACATTTATTTCAGCATATATTTACATATTAATAAATTGTAATATGATTTCACTAAACATAAATCAGCATAAAAATTACTGCTCTATGTTTTTACAAAATAATTTTACCAAATATATATTTTTATATTTATATACATAAGTATAAAAAGCTTATTGCTTGTAAGAAAGATTTTTCTTCAATGCTTCAGTGCATACAAACATGCTTATAATTTCAGATTAAATCATTATCAAGACAAATAGCAAATAATTATAAAATTGAAGCAAGTTTTCAATTTCTTTGATATGGAGCTTCTTTGTTTTCCTAAAAGAGTTTTAAAAAGTTTAAGTGAATTAAACTAAAATAATAAATGTATATAAAGCAAGAAAAATGCTGGTATTTGTATCTATCTGATAAATACAATATTCTGATGAATACTTGGACTTGAATCTTATAAAACATTTGGTTAAATTCATTAATTTGTCAAAACAAAAGTCAATTTGTATATTCCTAACAGAAAATAAAATTTTAACATTTATAAATCTGGAATGAATTGGCAGTCACAAGTAAACCAAGGTAAAAAAAAAGTGCTTATTTTTCTATTATTTAAAATAAAAACATTCAGCTTTTGAACAATGTATAGTCGGGCATAGATCGTGTATAATGGTAAACATTGTTTTATGGTGGAAATGGATGAATCATTGATTTGCTAGGATGCTAGTCAGATATATGGGGGATAAAATTGTTTCGAAAGAAAAATTTAATAGTGTGAAATTTTTTCCGTCTAGTATTTTTTTTAAACTACTACTCAAGTTGTTCTAACAATCAATCCAAAATTTTAATTATTAAAAATTAAAATCTCTTTATTAAATTTTCTAAATTCCAACATTTCTTCCCCTATCAGCTCATTTTGAATACATCCGATGGTCAAACTATATATTTAGAATACAAATATATAATTCATTAAAAATATTTCATAAGTTTCTCATTTAAATAGTTTCTTTTTTCATGCAAAGAACAGATTTTTAATATTTATTAATAAAAATTTATAAATCTTTTACTATTAAAAAAAACATTTATTACCTTATCAAATGATAGAAAAAAAAAGTTCAACTTTATGAACTTTTTTGGTGGCTGAATTCAAAACATTTCAGATTATTTTTCATACAAGAAGTTTTTTTACCATTCTGTTTAATTGATAATTTTGAATCACCTACAAGAGTTTTCATAGATACATTTATTATTATATCTTCATAAATTTATTTATTTCAAATATTCTATCTAACCTCTTATGCCTTCTTTGCAAATAACCCTCACAACTATCACACACTGAGTAGTTCTGAAAGAACACAACTTTTAAAAATGACTTAGCTAAAAAACATTTGGTGCCATATAGCTAGTTTTAGTTATAAAATTAATTAACTCCATGGAAATCTTAATCTTAAAAGCAACCTGCTTTAATTTTTGATTTAAGGCAATACATCAAACTATCCAATAAAATCAGTTTAGTCATCCATAAAAAAAAATATTATTTACCTATGGAATTTTTATTACTAGCAACATTTTATTCTTCGTTTTCCTGGTGCTTTGCCTAATCTTATTGTGCTTTCATTTCCTTGCTGTTGTCTCTCTTTAGATTCTTTTTTGCTTAGCAAAACCATTCTTGTGATTTCATTGAACATCTAAAAAATATAAAAATTTGTTAATGTAATGAATTAAAAAAAAAAAAAATACAATCTATAAATCCCTGAAAAGAAATGAAATATGTGATCATCTAGATCAGGGGTCTCCAAACTACGGCCCGTGGGCTAAATCCGGCCCGCTGGAAGATTCTATCCGGCCCGCAGATAGAATTTTAATTTTCCGGTCCGAGGCAAATTAAAAGAAATATAAATTTATACATTAAATACCCTTCTCCTTTTCTAGTTTGATTAAATATTTTTTTTTTCTTCCTTTTTTCAAAGGACTGATGGTCTTTTTACTTTCTCTATTTTTGTTCTACAAAACCTAAATCGACGGAAATAGCAAGCACAGACAGTTTTCAATCGGAAAGGATTTGCAAGTTGAATTAATTGAGTTACATTCTAACAATCATCTGAAGCAGTTGTTTCTAAATATGCCAAAGTTAAGAGTTTTACAAATCAATATCGAAAGTAGGTTTCCCAAATTCAATATCTCACAGCCAGAAAATCAGTGCTGTGTTTGCTTCATCTGATATATGTGAACAAGTGTTTTCAACTATGAATCTTGGAAAGAATTATTTCAGAAGTAGACTGACAGAGGAGCATTTGTGATTCCTTATAGTGAGGTTCTCACTTCAAACCTCACTATAAGGAACTTTTAAAAATGAAATCTCGATTTCATTCTGCTCATTAACATATTTAAATTGTAATACTTGTATATTGTTTTTAAAATTTTAGAAAAAATTTTCTTGGCCCGCCAAACTTTTTTTTTTTTTCAATTTTTGGCCCGCGACCGATCGAAGAAATGACTGAAGAAAGACTATCATTATGGAAACACTTTGTGGGTGGAGAAAAAAACACAGGACAAACATTTTGAACTAGCAATGCTGCCGCACATTTAATCACTGGCACTGGATAAAGCATGTTGGGCAGATTCCAACTGTATAATTCTTTTTGGTTATCACAGAAGTGACAGAGCACATACTTTCTTAAAACAAATACTTTGAGCAGGATTATGGGATGAATCCAACGATGAACGTGACAGTATTGGTTTAATTATACAGTGCCAGTGATAATATAAAACTTCAATTATACAAAGTATCAATTACCAATACTTTGCTAAGCATACTTTTCTGCCCACTGAAACACAATGCTTGTTTTAAGTTTGCATGTGGTGACAATTTCAATAGCTGACACACTTTATTACCCCATGTTGAATTTGCGTGGGCCTGTACATTTCACTAATATTGCTTCAACTGAATCTGCAATAGTAAATATGTTTCACAGATTTTTGTTTTTTTAAGCTCTTTCTCATATCATCAACTATGTTATACTAAAATTTTTTAAACAACCAAAAGCAAATATTACCAACTTAGTTTGTTTCATTGGTTTGGATTTTAGAAGAGAGCGCACCGAGCATGAAAGCGACAGTTACTCGGCCATCATGTCCATTGAAATTTTTTTATAAATTTAAAACTTAAATCTAACATATATTAATGCAATTTTACATACACAAAATTTTTTGGAAATAAACAGCATCAATAAATTACTTATGTTTATAATCAAATTTAATAAGTTGTTTAATGTAAAGTAAAACATTTTAGTCAAATAACAATACCTCCTCAACATTAATATTTTCTTTTGCACTAGTTTCAAACAATTTTATATTCATTTGGTCAGCAAATCTTTGAGCATCCTCGGTTAGAACTATCTTTCTTTCTGGATCATCATTTTTGTTTCCAACTATTAAAGAAAAATAATTTTTAAACATTTTAAGTATTTATTAAATATAAGTTTTTCTAATAAATTCAAGGATAACACACACCATTAAAAATCTGGATTTTAACAGAAAGGAGAAGGAAGAACAGAATATTGTAAATATATATAATTTTTCATTATAGTACAGCAACCCCTAAATATATCAGACATGCAATAATATTTGACTTTTAGCAATGTTAATTTAAAAAAAAAACAGAGTTAATTCTATACAAATGCATATTAATTTTTGTTTATTATAACACAAAAACTTTATTGCCATATTTGCATTAATAATCTTTTCTAATTAGAGTATGGAAAATATCTAAATAACTGCTATAATTAAAAGTAACATAATTATCATGTGATTGCATGATATTATGTAATTAAATACATTTTATTATAAAAAAACTGTTCTTTTAAAAATGTGCCTTCTATCCTTCTTAATTTATAAAAGAAAGGAGTGAATATTTGTTAAAAATTTTAAGGATGTTGCATAAAGAGATTTTTACAAAAGAGTGCACCGAGCGTGAGAGTGCTAGTCACTTGGCCATCATGACCCATTGACTTTTACAGGCTTAATAATTCTTACATCTAATAATTTTGAACACCAAGGAAATTTCATAACAATAAACAAACAGTATTTGACTTATATAAGAATATTTAAAGCCTGTAAAAGTCAATGGTTCCTGATGGTCAACTGACTAGACCTCTCGAAGCCAAAGATTTCAGGTTCAAATCCCGGCGGTGCCATGGATGTCTGTAATAGTTCAGAATCCACTTTAAACTACAAGTCCCTCTCTATTATAACTGTAGAGCATTGAGCATGGGGCTGACAACCCTACCCCATAAAAAGAAAACACCTCCTGTCGCAAAATCTGCTGGTAGGCAGATGGTCGCGGCCCTAATTAGACCACGACCTAAACCTTAACATGGATTGCGAACCTGAAGCTAATGGTACCAAAGGCCAGAGCGCTAGCCAATTGGCCATCAGGCGCTCAACAAACAAGAAAAGTCAACAGAACAATAAAAGAAAAAATAATAATCTGAGAAATATAGATATTTGATTTTAAGCATATGCTATATTATAGTAATGATTAAAATGCATATTTCATTTAATAACCGAAATAATTTTCTCTGCAATGCATAAACTTCCTTTTTTACGATAACATATGTATCAATTATAAAAAAAAGCTATTTCAAAAAGTTGCTCACATGAATGACTTTTTTTCTTATAAATAAAAAAATATGTTTTAACATACTGTCATTTGGCATACAATTTGTTTCAACGTACTATTGAAATTTGTTCATCATTCATATTGAATGTTTGATATTTATAATTTTTAATGGAAAAGAAAATTTTTTGGGAAAATTAATTGTAGAAAGAAATAATACAAAAGCAGAAAAATCACAGTTAATTATTCTATTATTATTTTAGATTAAAAAAGTATTTTGAAATAAATTTGATGAAAAATAAATAATAATTAAAAAATTAAGCAAAAATTTATAAAAAAATTTAAAACTAATTTAATTGAAAAATTTTAACGTTTTATAAAAGTATGTTCAGCAAGATTCAATGAATAATAATTATTTACCCAGAATTCTTTTAACCATATCACAATTCTGTTCAATTTCATGAAGCCATCTCTTAACATTTGCAAATGATTCTCCATTAGTCACATCATATACAACTATAACACCATGTGTTCCTCTGTAATATCTGAAAGAGAGAAAAATTAATTATCAAAATGCAACTATTAGAAAATACACTAAAATTAATGGAAAATGTTATGGAAGAGCAATCAGTTATCTGAAAAAATACTTCTTAAAGAGAAATGGAAAGATTACAGTTTAATTAAAATTTATATTATCTTAAAAAATTTAAATGATAATTTTCTTAAATTTAAAAACACAAGGTTCCCAAAATGCACTTAATATACCATTAAACTACTTTAATCAAAAGATATTTTCATATATTTTCTTTTAGCTAGATACTAGCAGATTGCAATGCTTTATTACTTCTAAATCTGAAATATATATATATATATATATATGAATTAAACACAATTGAAGTTCTATATCAATGCATTTATTCAATTAAAGTGACATGAACTGAATTGTGTGCGATTTCCTTTTTTCCCCCATTGTTTTATTTTTATCTTTATTCCTCCGATTGTTAAGTACTTAGCATCAAGTAGGAATCCATTTTTGTAATATTTTGTTCATTCATCTTTTAAATTCAATGTCTTGAGAAAAAACGTTTTTTTTTTTTTTTCTTCTTTTCGAATAGCAATCAAAATATGAAAAAATCATATCTTTAATTAATTTAAAAACAATAGCACTACCTGTCAAATATAATTCAAACTACTCTTGGGTACTAATCAATACAGTAGAAAAATTTTCAGCAAAATTGGTCGAGTAGTTTTTGAGGCTATAGGGGACACACATATGAAAATTGTCTTTTATTTATTTAGTAAATATAGTTCAATTTAACTAAAAATCTTTAGAATATCAAGAAAAAGTACCTTATTAATTATGATAAATTGGAATCAAATGTTCAAAATTACAAAAAATTATTACATAAACCATATATACAAGAAAAATTGCTTTAATTTTAACATGAACATATGTTAGGAATATTTTAACGTATACAACATATTTTTGATGTTTTTAATTTTCCTATTTACACATAAATTTACAAATTTTATCAGCTTAAATGCACCTTTTAAATGGAAATATTTATCCCTCCAGATCCATTTGCATATGATAAACAAAACATCTCTAACAAAAATATAACTTTTAATATCTAAAACTATGCAATATTATAATTTCATAATTTTTTATTTGAAATTATAGTATTGCGTAGTTTAGTTAAAATTATGCAATATTAGTTAGTTGAAATTATAATATTGCATAGGTTAGTGAAGAGTAACTGAATTAAAAACCAATCCATATTGTTTACATAAAAATTCAAAATAAAAATTTCCTACAAGAAATAGTTTTATTAATTATGAATTATTAAGTTTAAAACAATAATATATTTTATTTTAAACATACTTTTCTTTATTATTATGATAAATAAACAAATGATGCATACGTAAATTTCTAAACTAAACATATGTACAAGAACAGTAACTTTCAATATCCCCAAGACATGCATGTAAACATACCATGCATTTTCTAATACCACACCTAATATGCATGCATTGAAGATAAAATGAAACAAAACCCGACATTAAATAAAATATCTCACGTTGATGTGATAGTTCTGAATCGTTCTTGGCCAGCAGTGTCCCATATTTGAAGTTTCACTTTTTCCCCATCTATTTCTAAAGTCCGAATTTTGAAATCAACACCGATTGTAGTTATGTAGTTACCTAAATAAAAATGAATAAATATCGTAAGATATAAACGATCATCTAATTCACAAAGTCATTTTCATATTAAAAATATTGATAGTAAAAATAATAGATCATTACCTGAAAAAGTATTATCAGCAAATCGTAGCAACAAACTACTTTTCCCTACACCTGTAAAATAAATCAAATAGTAAATACTATTAAAAAATATTTCACTCAATTTGAAAATGTAAATAATAATATTATCAACATCGCTACCTCCTTAACTTACTGACAACTACACATAATTTTTGCCTTATTGTTTACAATATGGTTTTCAACAAAGTTCAAAAATTACTTAAAATATCAAAAAAAGTATATATTAACTCACCACTATCCCCAATAATAAGAAGTTTGAAGAGATGATCGTATTCGCGGGCCATTTTGAACACAAAATACCATTTAAAATTTACCCAGGTACTTCACATTTACAAATATGACAAGCGGAAGAAGGGGGGGCGTTTATGATTCATACTTCGCTCTAGTTGACTCTTCATGCAGTTGACATTACGATTAAATTAATCGTCTGATCTCTAACTTATGATTAACATCATTGAAATTAGTTTTTAATATTAATTTAAATTAATTTTATTTCATAAAATCTTATGTTACGATTTTGTTTTCGCCCTTATTCAAAGAAATTATGAAAATTTGAAAGTAAAACTAGATACACCTTTAGTTTCTTTCACAAACCAGGTAGCTGCTGTAACCGCAAACTAATTTAAAAACAGTTCGAACTTTAATATCTACAAGTGTCGTCTGCTAGTTTAGGATTTGTGAAGAATTTAAAATTTCGGATTTAAAAAGAAATTGTATTTGAAAAAAAAAATTTGTTTTTGAGTTGTGAAAATAATATCTAAATATATAATCAATTGTTTTTTCTTTTTTAAATTTAAAAATGTTCAGAAGTACATTTAATATTTTCAAAAATGAAAGTTGGATGTTCATGGTTAGGAAGAGTTCCTTATCAACAAAATTTAATTTAGGGAGAAGAAAATATTGTTCAACTGCTGAAACTATATATAAGTAAGTTTTCATAAAATATTTAAAAAAATTTTTTAAATGAATACCTATTATTTGATGCTTGATAGTATTAAACAAATATTGAATAATAAATATATTCCTAAATTAATGACAAAAAATAAACTTTCGTACTTAATGTATTCAAAAAAAATTTTTTTATTATTATGTTTTCTTTCAAGACTTCTTTTTTTATATATTTAACCATTTGTAAGAGTATTTGTGCAATTTTAACAATTTTAAAAATTGACAATTTTTAAAGAAAAGTATTACTTTCAGTATGTCAGATCATAATTTGCATGCACACACATATTAACATTTACCAGTTGGCCGATTGTAAATATCTATCTAATCTAAATTTCTTCTTTGGTCGTATTCTGATCACAATTAAAATTATTACCTTAATAAATTGCTTTTCCTGAATACAAAAAATTAACTTTATAAAATCATAAAAGTCATTAATATCTTAAAATACTTTTCAGAAAATATCTGTACTCATCTTATTGATATAGAATTTTTTATTTCATGTATTCATTTCTTTTTTTCTTCTTTATTTTGTAAGGGTCCGTTTCAAAAACAGAAACTCTTTCCATTTCTATAATATAATGGTTTTATTCCGGTTGTCCCATATTTCTATTTAAGTGTCTTGTTTATAACAAAATTGGTCAAAATATAGCACTTTTATAAAAACTAATATATGTTATGAAACTTTTTTTTTTGTTAGATTACAAAAAAAAAAAAAAAATTTTTTTTTTTTTTTAGCTTTATTATAAAATGTAGTTTGAATGCATTCTGTTTTATAAAATTTTAGGAAGATTGTATATATTGTTGTGCAATAAGAAAATCTGCATTATAGCTTTAGCATTACTATTTAAGAATAATTTAATCATTGTTAAAATAATATTTTCAATTTAATTTTTTTAGTTGCATTTGAAAATTGCTTTTTAATTATTTATATATCTTTGGCATTCGTGTACTTCAAAACTTTGTTTTTCCAATGTTTTATTTTGCATTCACATTAGGCTGGGGCTATTCGAAATCTAGCAATAAAACGAGAGATCACCATAGAACAATAAAAGTTTTGTTTTTGCTAGATTTTCCTTGCATTTGACACTGTAGATTATTTTACTTTAAAAAATATTTTAATGTAATCTTCCTAATTCATATGATTTTTAATAATTTAATATCTACTATATGGGAAGTGTCAAAGATTCTCATGTTGATTTAGTTTGGTAATTCAAAGAGAAGTGTATATTGTGATTTCTATCATTTAAAAGAACTAAGTTAAGTCCTATTTTTACTATAAGCAATATAAATACAGGCCTACTTTTTTCAAACATACTCTAGAAAAATTCCGCTATAATAATTATTGTGAAATAACTTGAAGTGTTTTGTATTTTTTTTTCTATCAGTACAAAGACTGAAGAGGGAAGAATTCTGAAGAACATTTCACTTAAGATGATCAATGGTTTATTTCAGTGCAGGCCCGGTGCCTCTTGCATATGCTGTGTTCCAGCCAGAAGCTCAGTCTATTTCGAAAGTTCCTGTGATTGTATTACATGGTTTACTTGGATCTAAACAAAATTGGAGAGGTTTAGGAAAAGCAATAGCTGTGAAATCTCAGAGGAAGGTATGTATTTAAATTTTGTATCTAATAGGGTATCGTAGTTTATAAAGTTTATGTAAGTAAATAATGCTTAGAAGAAATGGCCCACTAATTTTGTGATTTAAAAAAAACAGAATTTAACATCTCAATTTAAATATTTTATTGTTACGGATTTTACATTATACGTTTTTAATGTGAATATAATTAGAAAATCATTCAATAAAGAAAATTTCTAAAAAAATATAATAAATGCATTTAAAAATAATTTGTTTCAGTAATAAAATAATATGTATTTATTAAATCTGAAATTCAAATATGTATTTATAAATTTTATATTTAATGTATACATATTTCATAAAATTACTAAAATATTTTGTGAAAGTATCAATTTTTTGTTGAATATTGCTTGTATATGAACTACCATAATTCCTGGCCTATAATATTCAGATTGTTTACTAAAAAGCTTTAAAATTTAAAGATTATTTTGTTTTGCGATTGTTCTTTGATATACCGTACATCAATTAAGTACTGTTTTTTTTAAAGCATTTTTCAGGCTCAAAGAGTGTCTTTGAGGGTAGGGTTGATTATTTAAAAAGGGGGTAGTGCTACTTGCATCCATAGCATATCTTCAAGCTACACATGCCCCCTAGTTAGTGCTAAATGAGTAACAGCATTTGTCGGTGCATTTACCTATCAAGAATCTTTATTTCAAAGGCTAGTTTGTATTGGGCTGCTTGCAGGGAAATGGTCAATATGATGTCAATAGTCCTCGACATAATTAAAGTGTTAGGGAATATAAACCTGAGATCACTTGCTTTTGAAAATTAATGGTGGGAATAAAAAACATTTTTCAGATTTGTGTTCATCATATTTTTGTAAAACAGTATTATAATTAAATATGAATTTGGCTTTCTTCAAATCATTTACATTTCTTATCTATAATTTAAATTTCTGTCTTGTTTATAATATCCTACCATATTATTTTATATCTATATCTTTTTATACTCGCACACTAACACATAATAGGTCACATTTTGTCTACTTTTATAAAAGTTTGTCTCCCTTCCATTGTCTACTACTGTTAGATTTCTTTTAGGTATAGAAGATTTTATTTTTTCTTGCACAAGTTTTGTCAATTTTTATTAGCCAAAATGTTTTTGAGAAATATATATATTTATAAAATTTTGAGGTAAAAAAATTAGATTGTATCCAGCAGCCTATAATCCTCCTCACTGTAAAATTTTATGGTTTTTATTGCAGATTAAAGATGAATATTGTATTATACACACATTTTATGGGCCAGAAATTATGAGAAATATATAAATTGTAGATTGTTTGCTTGTTTTATATAGCAAGTTGTATTAAAAAAAAGTTTTTAATAATGATTAAATAGCAGGTAAATTTAATGGAAATCTAAATCTTATCTGTTGGATTCATTTATGCTTAGAAGTATTCTTACATTTTTTTCTTCAAAATTTAAAAAATTATTACATTTTGTAAACTCATTATATTTTTTTGAATAAATTGAAATTCTTTTCATCTTACAATTATTTAACATTTATAATTCTTTTTTTTCTAGAAATTATAGCGGAAATCGCACATATAAGAAATTTTTAAAGTACTACAATAACAATTTCTTGAAAATTTTCACTAAATTGATAAATTCTCCCAAATATTATAAGTTTAAATGGACTGTTTTATAATACTGCATTTATTTATCATGTTTTAGTAAAACAAAAGCATTTTTGTAACACATTTAAATTTAAAATCAAAAATAATGTTAATTAAAATTGGTTAATTATGAAATCTTATTTATAGTGTATAGAATTCACTTTAACAAATTTCTTATTAATATTGGAATACCAGTCATTATTTTTAGGTTTATGCTTTGGATGCCAGAAACCATGGTGACAGCCCTCATGAAGAAGAATTCGACTATCCTTTAATGGCTGAAGATGTCAAGTATTTCATGAGTTTACAATCCATTCCAGAAGCTGTCATAATAGGTCACAGTATGGGTGGTAGAACAGCTATGCATATGGCTTTGACAAATGTAAGCATTTTTCTTTTTTGTATTCAAACATTTTTATCAGTGTTATATGAATGAAGTTTCAATTATGGCTTGTATATATTTTCAGACATTTTGATTTCCATCTGTGTATATTACATTCCTCTTTATCAGATTTTTTTTTCCGCATGAGTAATTTGATATATACATTGTATTACTTTGTTTATATATTATGTGCTATATATGGTACATTAAAAGGTTGAGTGTCGAACTCAATCATGTAAAGCAACAATTTTTCTTTTCATTCATAGATATAAATGAAAAGAAAAATTGACAGGGCAGTTTTTAATAGAATAGAAAACAAAAAAAATCTTTCTATTTAAATTGAAAGGCGATAAAAAAATTTAAATATCATAAAATCATAACATTAAAAACAGGTGAAATATTTCATTCCATTTTTATCTTCATTATGAGGCAAAGTGGTTGTATTTGATTTGAAAAGTGACTAGTAATGCTTATTGATGATGTTTTGAATAATATTCAGATTTATGATTTTTCTTGTTGAAAACAGTTGTTTGTACAAATAGTTTTGTTGTTTATTTTTTTATATTAAAATAAGTTGCTATGATTTTTAATATACATTTATAAAACTTACAGAAAAACAATACATAAAATCGTGTATTTTATTAATTTTGCAATATACATTTAAATGCCTTAGGAATCATTCTATATCTGAAGAATACTTTTCCTTCAATAGATATATATCTCTATGGTTGAAGAAACTGCTCAGAAAAATGTCCATGGTTTGACAATTACAACAAATGGACTAACTACAGTCCTTGTACTGTCTTTAATTGCTCTTTCCAAATGAATGCAACTTTTAATAAACATTCTACTGAGGATCTCCCTTTTGAACAATTGGCTAGATGGCATACTGCCAAAATATCTCCTATTAAGAAAATTTCTGTTAACAATAAATTTGAAAAATTAATTGATGAAATTGAATTGGAGGATTATATTTTGAAATTAATTTCTAAAAAAATTATTCCTATAATGATTGGGCAAACTAAGAATTTAAAGGAACTTCTTGCTAAACTTAATTCCATCAATAATGAAGATAATATTTTTATTATCTGCAGATTACATACAATCTTTTCCTTCTAACAACAATAAACTCAAAGTTATGAATTTTCTTAAACTGAACTCTTATAATTTTTCCTATATTATTTGCAAAATGGCCCCCTAGTCCTTAAAAGATTTAATCATTACTATTTCTAAAGGTGAAATAGAAACTGCTCTGTTAGAAAATGTTTACAATCCATACCATATTAACCATCTCACTAGTAACAGGATTGACTCTAAGCTTCCTCTTTGGTAAATAATAATAAAAGGTTCAATCAGAATATGACTATTTTTTCATTAAATAAGCTTCTCCATCAGGATTGAGGAGTTAATTCTAAAATCTAGGGCAACCCAGTGCTTCAATACAAGGCCTTTCACCATTCTGCAAATAATTGTGGCTCTAAACTTAGATGTTTCAAATCTGTAGACAATCGTAAAGGACTGACTTCTAAAAAAAAATTTTAAAAAATTCTAAGTACATAAATTGCAGCAACGAAGGACATATTGCTTTTTGAAGGACTTGTCTGAAATTCTCCAAAGTCAATTGACCTTCAAATCATAATAATAATTAGAACTCTAATAAATATAATTATATATTGAACAAATTCTCTTATGCCAGTGCTCCTAAAAATAATTCAAGTATCTGAATTAACTCTTTCAAAGAAATGGCATTATTCGTAAAAGCTCTTTTTGTTATTAAAGAGTTCATTAATGTCTTCTTATCTATCATGTTAAACAATTCACTTCATCTAACATTCAAAACATTAAATTTCTCTTTCTCAGCATCTTTGCTGCTAAATCACTCAATAATTGATTTTGCCTTTTTTTTTTCAAAGGTATATATATATATATACCTTTGATATATTCTACATAACCTTTGTTCAATGAAAAGATATATTAAAATTTTTTTTGATTAAATATTTATGCAGTAAGCTCTGAACTATTGCAATGGTTTGAAATTCTCTGAATATTTAATTTATATTAAATAATTGTAAAGTTTTTATAAACTTTTTTTTATTCAATTTCTAATTTGTTAATTTACTATTTTTATATGTTGAATGTGGAGGCGTTCAATATGGATGTGTACAAAAAGAGTTGAAAAATGTGACATACACCATAAAACTTTTCAAGAATTCATTTTTTCTTTTAGGCAAATTTGGTGAATAAATTGGTGATTGTGGATGTATCACCTGGTAAATTGCCAAAAGAATCCAAAAGTAGTGTAAATTATATGTTAGCAATGATCGACGCTTTAAATTCTATTCCTAAATTAAGTTTAGTACAAGCAAGAAAAGAGTTAGATACCATACTATCTAAAACTATTCCTGTAAGTATCTTTTTATTGAATTTTGATAATTTTATTGTGAATCTTGTGTTGTTTAACATTATTTGAATTTATATTAAAAAAATAGATTGAAAGAAATTTTTAATTGATAATTTCATTATTAATTTCAAGTATTCATTAAATTAATCTTAAATAATATTATACAATGTTTCTCATGAGCACTTATGTATCAATATTTTTGCAAGCATTAGAAAATATTTTAAAAATTTAAATTATTTTTATTTTAATTGAAATCCCTCCTAAATGGCATTTCCTCCTCTAGGATACCTTTTTTTTATGCTTTTTTTGATCACTTGACAATTTTTCATGCGATTAGTGGCAAACTATACTACATGCTATAAAAATTTAAATAGTTCATATTTCAAAATTTAATTAAATTGCATTTATACAGTAATGCTTATATTAATTATTGTTTTTATATGAATTGTAATTAAATTTAAATGTGAATCATTAAAAATTTATGTTCTTATTTGCTGGTTTCTAGTAGTGAACGAAGTAAAATTTTCAGCATGAAAGCTAAAGGATTTTCATGTTTTTTTTTTTTTTTTTTTTAAATATTTAGCAGTTTCATATGATTATTATATGAATTATGAATTAAAACATTTAATTGAAATTAAATTGGTTTTCTTTTATAGGAAGAAGGTATAAGACAGTTTCTACTTACGAATCTTACTGAGAAAAATAAAAATCTTTCCTGGAAAGCCAATCTAGAAGTTTTGCAGAAAAAATTTTCTTCTTCTATTATGGAATTTCCCTCTGTTTCAAGTCATTTTATGAAAGAAACACTATTTATATGTGGTGAAAATTCGCCATATGTAAAGTAAGAATTTTTTATATAGCATGTTATTTTTCGAAAAAAATATATAAATTAACATTGTGAAATTTTAACTATTCAAAAATTTATAATTTTAAATAAAATATTTTAAGTATCATTAACCCTTTGCACTCGAGGGCTCCGGAACGGAGCCATTTAAATTATTTCATTATTAAATTATTTATTATTTTCCTAAGATCGTATTCACATGTACGTTTAATATACGCATTAAAAGAAACGCTATTTTATTATTTGCATTGCCCATCAAAGGCCAAATCGGTAAGATTCAAAGCAAGTAGCATCATGGTGAGGAAATATCATTTAAGAGAGGTTTTTAATTGAAACAAAAAGAATTTTAATCATTAAAAATTTTAGATTGCATAGTATTAAAAGAAAAACTAGATGAAAAAATTCCACATTAACTATACCTTTTCCTTGTAAAATAGCTTAGTATATTTGACTAGCACCCCTAACAAACAATCAATATAGTTCCAGTATATCAATTATTTGTTATTACTTTTTTTAGTCTAGTACCAACTGTGCTTCCATCATGAAACTGGATGTTTACCATTCTACACTATTCGTAGTTGGACTAAATCATCATTTGTTTTGCATATTTTATTATAGTCCGACCACTGATTGTGACAAGTAGCCAAGTCAAGTGATTTAAAAGAATAGCTGCATCATAGGGAAGAAAATGTCATTTAGAAAATATTTCAATTGCCATAAAAATTTAAATTTTTTAATAATGATAGATTATATGATATTAAATGGAAAACTAGATGGCAGAAATTCCACACTAACTATTACATTTTCTTTCAAAACAGCTTTGTGTTGTTTCTATCTGACTAGCATACCTAACAAGTTATCCATTTCTGGTGTTAAACCAAATGTTTACCACTCCACACAATCAGATTATATTTTGCTTTTTTGCATGCTTTAACTTGGAGGTTATGTTGATGTGTTTTTACAATGTTTGTATTGTATTGTAATCCATGTATTGGTTGGGAGTGATTTCCCTGATGACTGTGTTGCGAGTATGAGAGGCTTTTAAAGTTACACAACACATTTCTCTTGTCCCAGTTTTTGGTTGATAATCAATTGGTAATTTACAACTCTTGGGGAATGAGGTTGCATAGACTTGAGGGGTATGTATAACTCTTCCTCGTAAATCATGCTGAGAGTGACAGTTGTTGAAAGGTGGGACCTAGAACTTCTGTATTTTTACCATTGATCATGTAGAATGGTAAATAGTTGGTTTAATGGCAGAAACAGACAAATTAAATAATGCTTAGTGCAGAATTTTTTCATATCGTGTAGTCTAAAATTTTAATTATGGAAATTTAAATCCCTCCTAAATGGCATTCTTCCATTATGCTATTCACTTTGAATCCATCTAAATCCGCTTGCCAATTTTCCACACAATAAATAGTTGGAATATAGGACCTTATTATAGAAGTCTGCTTTTCCTCATTAGGCTCTGTGGTGGGCCCAGAATTCTTTTTCATTTGCATATTTTTTCCTCTAAAACTTTGTGCTTTGATGAAGACCTAATTCATCAAAATTGATTTTTTTTTTTAATGCCCTTTACCAAGACAGGTGGCGACAAAACTCAGAAGTCAGGAAATTTTATCGATCTTGAAAAGTCTGGAAAATTTGTAAAAAATAAGTAAAAGCATTTCATGCCAAGCATGTGCACGATCGGCAATTCTGTAGCCAAACATGCTTGGCGGCTTGGATCGTTACACATTTTAAGGCAATTTACATTCTGTTTTCATGACATTTAAACATTTCTTTCACTAGTATGTGGTGCCTTTTAATTATGCTCTATTTGTACTCATGCTATTTGCTTTAGCCAATTTAGAAAAGTAATGATTATATTGTGTATTGAGAAATTCATTCCTTAAACCTAATTTCACAATGTTTTAGCATCTGCATTGATTGGTATTTATGCATTCAGTTATTGAAAATTAAGTCTAATGAATTATTATTCATATATATTTTAAATGTATTAAGCCTAAATTATTTGACCAAGTATCCTTTAGCATATGCATTGAATGTATTCTTTAATTTGTTATTTGTGTGTTAAATTACAAATTCTGCTCTTCAATTGGGTTTTCCTTTATATGTATGCACAAAGGGGAAAAAAACAAAATTCAAAGGTAGAGTATCGCCTTTAAAAAACATGTTCAGAGAGAATTGTCATTTCATAATGTTTTGCTATTTCTTTTTGCAAGTTTCTTAAAGATTATATATATCCTTATAATAGTACATTCGTTTATGATCTAGAAGAATATGGTACCCAGGATTTATTAATCGAAACGTACTTCAAACAAAATTGTTATATTTTTATTTGACTAACTTGGACTGCAGATAATTTATTACAGAAATTGGGTTTTGTCTTAAATCATTGCATTGATTAATTATACCAAGTATTAATACTGTTTCATCTCTATGATGTATTTATTATTGACAATGATTTTATTGCTTTTGTTTATGAAACCCTTACAGTACTTCATGATTTACCTTTCAGAATGGCATTATAGCTGAAATTGATATTTAATCAGTTAAAGTTCCCCTTTGTCATAAAACAACATATACCTACTTTGGAGGATCTTGGTAATCTTTCTGAAATTTTAATATGTAACACATTCTTGCTGAGACCAATTCTGTGACAGCTATATAGCCATCAGTGATCATATTTAATATTTATTTGTGTATTTATTTTAATATAGATTTGATTGCCTTTAACATATGTTCCATGAAAATGTAAGAAATTGAATTTTCTTATGCCAGGCATCTGCAAATATTTATTTTGTTACCCTGTTTCAGATTTGGTATCGATTTTATTTCTAATTTTGAGTAAATAGGTGGATATTGGATTGAATCTTAATCAGATTTTCTGTTATAAGCGTTTTTCTATTATAAGAGAAAGTGTGGAGATGAATACATTATCCATTGGCTTTTAGATCTTTCTATTAGGACTTTAGGAGAGGATATAAAAAATTTTCCCTTTTTTTTGTCGCACAGAAAAACTCAGCCTAGATGAATGCAAAAGCAACAAATGTCACTGATCATGTATCTTCCAGCTTATTTGATAATCTTCTGATTCAAGAGAATTAACGGCGCATCTAATAAATGGCATTTATACTTAACAAGACAAATGTTTATTACAAATTTTTTTTTTTTTTATAGATCTGAAGACTATCCATACATCAAAACTTTATTTCCAAAGGCTGAATTCGTCAGGGTTCCAGGAGCAGGCCATTGGGTTCACAGTGAGAAACCATCAGATTTCCTAGAAGCCTTACACAATTTCTTGTGAGAAGGATAACATTAGAGAGCTTTCAAATTTATTTAAGCTGTTATGTTGTAAATAATTTAGTATATATTTATAATTGTGCCTTAATAGATTTTAAATTAAAAATATTTTTTTATTGAGACATGTTTTCATTGGCAGGATGTAAAGATATTTGGAACAATGTTAATAATATTAATATAATGTACAATTAAATTTTATTACTGTTAGGTTGGTTTTTTTTTACTATAATCCATCTTTACATGTAGTTACAAAAGTCATGACTTGTTTATTAATTTCTATATTTTTTTATGGATAATTGATGTCATATGTTTTCAGAATTATCAATATTGTGATACAATTTATTAAAAATAAATCTAAATTTTCCATTCACAGATGTATTTAAAAAAATTTTAATTCATGAACATTCAGCATTGGCACCAAGGACTTTGATTAAATAAATGCCATGTTATTCATAAGTCTGTTGAATACCAAACAGACTGTGAGTTTTCATAAAATTCTTAATGACTGGTGGATAAAGATCTTTCTTTGGGAAACAGAAGCAGATATTATTATAGCACTGAGCCAAATGTAACGGAACAGCAAAATATATAGTTTTGCAAATACCAACGCATTGACTATAATTACACTGGGTCTTTTCTTGGTCTTCTCCAATGATTTTGATGTCTTTCCATTGAGTATTCTTATCTGCTGTGGATTTATCTCGCTTAGCTCTTACTTCAACCTTGTCTTGATGAGTCGAATTTGCAATACTCTCTATCTGTGCCATGTTCTTGAGTTGTGATGCTACTGTTGTTTCAATCTTGCCGATATTGCCATCGAACATAGACGACATTGCATTTTTTTTCATGGCTTTGAAAGAGGATGGGAAAAGAAGACACAATAGGTTGTTTTTACCACTCTTGCAATCATAGCCATTTGCTGAAATAAAAAGGAGGAAATATTCTTAATTTTATACATTTAGCGTTCTAAATTATTGAGCATTTTTTCATAATTGTGAGTGAATTAAGTAAGAAATGCATGCATTTGTCGTGTATCTCAACACACATAAAATTAATTATAGAATCAAGATATAAAAAAATTTTTTTTGCTTTATATACTATTGACGTACTTGTTTAGCCATATTTTGCATTAGTTAAAACTAAAAAAAATGAACCCTGTAAATAGCCTCAGACAGAGATGCTGTGGCTTGTCTTCTTTTCAAAAGAATCTAACATTAACACTAGAAGAATAATTTTTAATAAATCTATGCAGATTTTTACATTTGCTGATGACATTTATATTGTTGCTTGGATTCCGGAAGCAGTTATCTGCTTCAACTACCAAAGTAAGGAAGGCCTGTCTAAGATGCATCTTTCCAGAATAAAATATAAAGTATTAATGAAGTACTAACTATCAATGTTAATAACCCTTATTTTGAAATGAGAATAGTTTCAAATATTGAGGCTCTGAAATGAATGGATGACATAGTGGATGTGACTCTGCTGCGAACCTCTGGGATTAATAGATGTTTCTAAAGACTACAGAAATATTTAAAAGCTTAATTTCATCAGCAGTAAAACCAAATTACTCATTTACAACTTTGATTAGACCTGTTCTCTCATATGCTGCTGCTACAGATTTTTTCTATATTTGAAAGAATTTTAAGAAGCATATGTTTTGGAATTAAATGGGATAATTATTGGAGGAGAAATGAGTGGGATACTTAACATTGGATGGCAATCGAGTTACTAAAAAGATCTTTTTAACTAAACTATTTGGTTCTCAAAAAAAAGGGGGGAGAAAGACTAATTGGGAAAACCTTGGACAAGAACAGAATAGCATGGAATGGAATTCTGAGGATGCCCAGGGGCTGCCGCTCCACTGTAGAAAACACAATAGATTAGTAAACATTATTTTTTAAAACTAATTAGATTTGTTTGAAATATCTCAAGATGTAACACAACATGCATCTATTCCTATGCATTATAGTTTTTAAAAAAACTCTTATAATATGAATTGTAAAGATATTTCAGCAGGACCTTCACATCCCTAAAAAAGAAAAAGGAATCTAATAAGCTTTAACAGATGAAATTATTAGCTGAGCTGAGGGATGAAGAATTCATTTGACCTCAACATTTGCAGTAATAATATTGTAACCAACAAAAAGTATCATACAGAAATAATGCATTCTGCTGTATTTTCACACATTACGCGCCAGCAATTAGGCAGTAGAGGTAAAATTATTTCCTATCACGTGCTGTCCCGTAGTTAAAATATTCTATCAGGAAATACAATATTATTTAGTAATCAGTATGATACACATAATCATATTTGTTATAAAAAGTCGACTTCTGTGATAAAACCCCTTTCTGCAGCAGGGAGATAACACATCGTCATGAGACCGACATTGAAGGTGTTTAATGTGGATGAGGGACACATAATCGCCTTTAAGCAGAACGTTATTTCTTTTACACTTATTCTTGACAAGCGAAAAAATATCGGCATTCCTGACATAAATACGGAAACTTTTGGTTCAGCATCGATTGACCAGAAACTCAAAGCTCTATCCACCAAACCCAACTATACCTTGCTAACTGGGTGTGCTTCAACGTTTTAATTCACAACGTATAATGTTTTTTAAAAGACTGAAATTGTAAGGAGACTTACAGTACAACCAAAAATTTATTACACTGACAAATGAAAATACAGATAAATCATTTCAAAATTAGACGAATATATTAAAATTAAATATATGGGACCATGGATTTTGCATGAAGTACATCAAAATGCTACTTGCTATGTTCGCTGTAGTATACCCTCATCAATGATGGTAATATCCCCCCTGAATGATCATTTGCTTTAGATTAGACTTTTGTTCGATAAACAATATCTTTAACATAACCCCATACAAAGAAGTCGAGGGGAGTGATATCTGGTGTACGATGTATCCAATAATAAAGATATTTCAGCAGGACCTTCACATCCCTAAAAAAGAAAAAGGCAATCTAATAAGATTTACAATCTAATAGATTATGTTAAAAAATATCATGTATCGAACAAAGCTACGGGACATGACTCATTTAAAGCAGATGATGGCTTGCCATTATTAATGAGAATATGCTACAGCGAACATAGTAAATATCATCTTGATGTACTTCGTGCAACTCATGTAGTGATGATATATATATAGAGGGATGTATTCAATTAAAATAAGCGAGACAAGTATATTCGTCTCATTCAACAATAATTTTCACTTAACTGCAAAGGTAGCAGCTAACTTTTAAAATTGTAAAGAGATTTTATGGTCACCATGTGCTGTTTTAAAGTTGCACCATTTACTGAAGCACTTGACAACACGAAATTCATTTGAATTTATGAGTGAAACTCACTAGCATTAAATCAAATAGACATTTCAAGTGAATTTATAGAAGTAACAGCATTGATCACCTATACTTCCACACTATATCGTATGTATGAAAATAAAATTTCAAAACTCGAATAAGTGTCACTTTGAGTTAAGAATTGGACCATTCTGCTACAGATGCAATTGCAAATAACAGAACATTTGGGAGAATGCTCAACAAATCAACCACTTAGCTAAGGACCTTAATTTTCCGATTTGAATGATGAAACGCAGTCCTCCGGTACACTAATTCTAGCAATTTAGTACGACCTCTGCTGTATAGATGAAATGGGAACCTTAATGTGGGAATTCTCTGATGTTTGATACCCCTCACTTTCTCGCCAAATTAGCCATTACCAAGGGCGGCTCTCCTCTTTAGCCCAATTACTGGCGAGTTTTGGTGAAGTCCGTAAGAACAGTCAAAATCGCATAAAAAATAACGGGGGCATCAAACATTGTAGACTTTCCTGATAAATGAGGCTGCCGCATTCTTCTGAAATATTTATAAGCATTGTACCACATTTTGTGCATCAACGCAGGTTTGGCGAAATTGTGTCCTAAAGCATTATTCAACCGAATTTGTTTTTAGAAAATAAAAAAGCTTACTATTTGGCACTGAAAGATAAAGGTAAACCAGAATTAAAGTCGTTCTCCTAGAAAAAAAAAATACACATTTATTTAAGAAAAATATCAGATATTTTCCTATTATTAAGGCCCCAATATTGCCAAATGGCCCTCAGTGGACCACATTCACTTAAGTAAATGTGGTCGACTGCAGCCGGTTGGTCAAGATTTCTTATGAGATTTTAGCACTATTTTAAAGACGGGCCCTATAATTTATAGGTAAAATCGTGGAATAGGGGCAGTTGGGATTTGATATCAAACATTCTTTTCGCCAAAGGTCGGGTTCGATTCAAAGTGAAAATTGCAACCCTGTCGCGACAGCTTGATAAATAAAAGCTGAAATTTTTATTTAATGAAAAAAATGAACAAACTTGTTTAAAATTTCAGGGAATTTTAGAAAAAATGTATTTACGCAGTTTAATCATTTTTCAGCATGCTGGGGTATGTCAAATAGAATTGCTTACCACCCACAATAATGTTCTCTTTCATAATGACATTCGCGCAAATTCAATCTCATCAGATATATCCACAGTGGAATAACTACGGATCCAGTAATTCTCATAATATCGCACACATTTTTGATTGAGAACCATGAATTTTGACGAATGGATTTCCTCACATTGTGTGCTACACCATTCAATTTCTCTTTGCATTTCCACATATGCCCATCAGATTTATCCAACAGCTAGAACTTTAACATTTCCACAAATAGGACTCGCGACATTCTTAAAAATCAAACCTTCAAGTATTCATCATTCAACAATTTTCAAATTACCTTGACATTCTAAATCAATACTGTAGCAACCTTACTTAAAATTTAAGAAATATCTAGAATGTTTGTTACTAAAATAAAATTATTCAATATCAGACATCGTTAATCGAAAGACTTTGGTCAGCATACAAGGAAAGAAAGCAACCGCAGCTGCAAGATAGGTAATAAGTGAAATGAATTGTTATTGAAATTAAAGGTTTCTAATCTTAATAGAACAATCCAGTAATTGAAACAAACCATATCTTGGCCAATCAAAACAACGTTATTAATCTTGGTCAATCATGCAATAGGAGATACGTTGGTTACCACATTGCCGATTTTCGCCTACTTGGCGGCTAAAAAAGTCGCTAAATCCCAAAGGCTCCTATTTTGCGATTTGGCCAATTTATGATATATATAATTTCTTATTAATATTATATATATATATTTTTAATCGAAGTATAAAATATAACTAGAATGTATTAAAATTCAATTATAACGTTCAAAAGTTCAAAAAATTTATACTTTTTATAAAAGTTTTATTTATGAAACTATTGATATGAATTTATAATTTTAATGTAGAATCAAATAATTGAGTTTAAAATGGTATTTAATATGCATTTACAAATAAAATACTTACCTCAACATGTTAAAACAACTGTTCTCATATAGAAATATCATTTCAAAACCTTTCCAAATCATTTTTTTTCCTATCTGTTGCCAAATTATGATAATTTTTTTTATATATAATACAATCTAATAATATTTTTATATATAATTAATATTATATATATATAATAAATTTCATTTATATTATAATATAATAATGCCATTGTTATAGCTATAATATAAATAAAATTCAAGTCATTTCCATTCTATGTCCAAAGTATTATTCATCAGACGCTGGGGTTTCTTACATAAGGAAGATGTGCTATAGTTTTACCATCCATTTGGTGGACAGATAAAAAAGCACCTATTTTAAAGGGCAGAAGCAGACGAATCGATTACATGTGAGGGTGCTAGTCAGATATATGCGGTGTAAAGAATTTAAACAAAGAAGTGTAGCAATTATCGCGGAATTATTATGTTTTTCGTCTAATTCATCTTTCGATATTATGCAATTTAAAATTTTGATTATTAAAATATAAATATTTGTATTGCAATTAAAGCCCTTCCGAAATTAACTGTCTTCCCAATTATGCTGCTGTGTTTGGATCTGTCTGATTTGACGGCCTGCCAATTTTATATTTTGTTGGAGTATCCATCAGTCTGATTGCATAAATGACGAGCAGATAAATGAATTTTAATAATTAAAAAGAAAGAAAATATTTTTTTTTGAAAATTATGTTAACCTAATTAACTTTTACGCCAATCAAAAATTAAATTTTTAATTGACAACTAATGCGTAATTTAAATAAATAGCAGCGGCCTGATAGCTGGGTGACTAGCGTTCTAGCGGTAGGTGCCACAGGTTTCGGGTCCGAGTTCTCAGTTGTACCATGGATGTGTGTAGTGGTTCGGAATTCACTTTAAGTCGTAGGTCCTAATCTACTATAACTGTTGGACATAGGGATAACAACCGTACCCCGTAAAAAGTCAGCGTCAACGAGCCAAATCAAACTTCTACCAACGGATGCTCCATCACAACAGAAGCTGCCCTCCTTTCATGAGATCCCAAGGGTTCTTGGATTTGATCTAGATGTTGCTGTCTGCCAAGTGGGATAAGAACAACAAATAAATAGATTGAGGTAAAGAAATGTCATATTATGTAATAATTTTCTTAATTAACCGTGTAACAACCTCTATTAAATTCGAGATTAAAATTCAAGACCATAATCATGATGGATTAGCGAGTGTCAATATAATTTCACCAGGGATACCGGAGATAAATCACTCTGGATAAAAATGAAACGAATAAATCCTTTACATATTTAATGTGTTTATGCACATTCTGAAACTGTGTAGACATTATCCATATCTGACAAAGGGTAAATTGGCAGAATAGGGGGCGTTAGGATTTGGCATCAAAAATGATTTTCGCCGAAGTCCGCCAAGTAATGGGTTGCGATTGAAATGAATTGCAAAAATTACAAGGCACCCGAGTTACCACATTTGAAGACTTATATCTCAACTGACGCCACAAAAAAAATCGCCAAATCAAAACGACACTATTACTAATTTGGTCTGACAAAGTATCTCGTCATTTTAGCAAGAACACAATCAAATTTCATAAAACGAACATTCATAGAATATTCTTATATTGATATAAAAAAAAAAAAAAAAAAAAAAAAAAAAAAAAAACATTGCGCAAAAGAAAAATTAATGCTGTACAATGATAGTTGGAAACTGATTGAGATAAACTACAGTATGACAAGAAAAAATAAACATGGGCATACTGTGTAACTCTTCCTATTCATCGAAAAGAAGAAGATATTCTTCTGTCCAGGTTTCACACAAAGACATATCCTTCCAATACTAAACTCCACAGATTTGGCTTGACTTCATCTCCATTATGCCAATCTGCAAAACTGCAGAAACAGTTGAACATATTTTGTTTCAATGCTTGAAATATGTAGAATCAAAAACAAACTACAAAGCCCTTTCGGATATGAAGTTCTCTTTTACTCTTGGACATTGCATACGTCAGAGGATGCATATTAGAAGACATCGATGACATTTCAATTTTTACTAAAAGTCTCGTAACTCTGTACGCTATGGAGTACCACACTTTTTTTTTCTTTCTGGGGTTATTAATCTTTAGTCACTTTTACTTCCAGTAGTTCTTATCATTCCACTGTTAAAATATTATGGTCTATTTGATCTGCTGTTTTATCCTTTACTTTCTTTTTCATATTTACCCATCGTATTTATTTTCTTATGGTTGCAGGAAAGTATCTGCTCTAATGCAGCTGGCAATACAGGGACAGTTAATCTTTATGCCAAGCAAGGGCTGCACCGCTGTTACTCATTTAGCACTACCCAAGGGGCAAATGTAGTTTGAAGATATGCTATGGACGCGAGTAACACTATCGCCACAAGTACCCACAACCTACTATCCTATTTGACCAGGACCTACGGTTTAAAGTGGAGTTCTGAACATCTACAAACATCCATGCCTCGCCGGGACTCGAATCCGAAACATATGGTACAGAGCGCTAGCCACCCCACTTTTTAACCCATTTTTAAACAATATTTAATTGCCAATATAAAATTATAATCTAAAACCAATTTAAAATGTCTCGTGTTAAAAAGTCTTTAAACTTCACATAATAATTATAGTCTTTAACGGTAATTCGGTGCCACAGGTTTTTGGTTCAAGTGCCGGTGGTGCCATGAATATTTGTAGTGGTTAGGAATCCACTTTAAACCATGGGTCCCGGTCTACTATGACTATACCACACCACATCACTGTGTTTAAAGCTGAGTAGCCGAGTAGCCCCTTTACAGTTTGGGAATGATGTGGGTGAGAAGTCTATGATGCTTTATGGTCATATGAGACCTGGACCTACGGATTAAAGGGAATTCCGAACCATTACAAACATTAATAGCACCGCCGGTATTCGAACCCGAAACCTGTGGTACCGAGTGCCAGAGCGCTAGCCACTCGGCCATCAGGCCCCAAGAGCGTTGGGCATAGGGTTGGCGTTGGGGTTGACAATAGGGTTGAGCGTTGGGCATAGGGTTTCGAAATCTGCCAATAGGCAGACAGCCTTGGTCCATCATGGGTCCGTTCCGCCATGTTTGAATGAAGAAGTAATTATGGTCTTAAAAGGCTAAATAAACTTTTATGAGTGCATAAAATTTTGAAGATATCTTATTAGTATTTTTAATTGATAAAGATATCTTATCAAATAATTATTTATAAAGATATCTTATCCACCTTTAAAGAGATCATCTTTATGGAAAAATTAGTTCACCCCATTAGTGCTAGAGCTGTACTTCACAATATTAACAGCTGTTCATTGATCATTTATGTAAAGGATACAATTTCATTTTAAATTAAACTTTATATGATTTAGATTCAGATTCATAAATCAAAGAGAAATTCATTCGAAATTTTACTCAATAACAAGAAATTTTAAAAAAAAATGTACTAGGGAGGTCCTTCTCTTTTCAACGATTAGCTAAATTCTATTAATTAGATATTCTCCAATTAACGTTATGTGCTTACGGGAATTATATATGAGAACTTTTCATTTTTTTTAATGCGCTTCCAATTCTAGAATCATCATGGAGATACTAATTGGTCCACTGGATTCAAGTATTCATATGAAGATATTGAAAAGAGTCTTTTATATTGGAAATGACAGAGTAGATCTCATTAATTCGAGTGAATCTGTTTCTATTAGTCTAAATGAAAATTAATGAGTAAGAAAGTAATTTTCGATTGAATCTCTTAATATTCACAATTAACTTAATATGAATCGTATAAATCATCAGTATTGAATAAATTTATAAATACGCTCTTTAATCAAAATACGAACAAAAAAATTTGTTATTTATAAAAAAAAAAAATTTCGATTATTAATTAATTAATATTAATTTCTATTTAACTCATTTATGATATTTGTAGCTACTTTTGAATTTTAGCGATCGATTTTCTATTTTCCACTTATTTATCGGAGGTCTGACTGCCAAGTGATTAGCGCTCTGGTACCTCGAGTACCGGCTATGCCATGGTCGTTTGCAGTGGTTCGTAATTCGTTTTAAGCAATAGGTGACATAATAGGTCTAGAATAGAAACAATAGAACTAATGTGACTATAGAAAGTTGAGTTGGCAACCCTACCCCTTAAAAAGAAAACATCTCATGCTTCGGAATCTGCCTTTGTCCCACCATTTGACTGTAGCGCCATTGATTTGTTTGGTTTGTCGCTCTACGGTCTTTTTGCGCATACTTTAGACAAGGACCTACAGTTTAACGTGGATTCTGAACCATTGAAGAAGACGAATTATTTGTGATTATTGATCAAATTTTGAGCACATGTTTTCTGGGGTTGGTTTGATTTGTCGCACTACGATCATCTTGTGCACACTTTCGACTAAACAGACCGGGACTTACAGTTTAATGGGGATTCGAATCCTTCACAAACATTCATGCCACCACCAAGAACCTGATACCAAAAACCAGAGCGCTAGCCAATTGGCCATCAGGCCGCACACTTTTTTTTCAAACCTTTTGAGATCCATGCAATTTGGCCATGATTTTGACGTAAGTAAGTCTAAAACTTTTAAACGTACAACAGGACGTACGTGAAATTATAATTATTCCAAAGCGGATGTAGCCAATTAGCCCCAGGCCGCTTTTCTGGGGTTGAGAAGGCAATTATATTCCAGTAAAACAGCTTTAATTCATAATTTCACATTTTAGGCAGCAGTTCTCTTTGGTCATATCAACCAATTCAGTTTCAGTTTGGATAGAGGATTTTGTCTTAAGGGGAAATAAGAAGACTGTATCCCAAACTGAATTTTTTACAATATCCCTAGATCTCTATTCAAAAATCTACAATGAAAAGAAAAAATCTACAAAGTTCAAAACAGTTAAGAAAAGACAGCAGAATTCTATAAGTTGCCCCCTGCCCGGGTTCCATCACCACAGTCTAGCTTAGACCACAATGAAGAAAGAGAAACAGCATTTAATAAGAAATGAACCAGGGTTGAATGTTTGATAAAAGATGCATTCCAGGAATTCATCACGAAATCGCAAATAAAGATTAGGCAAAAGATGCAAGGAAATACATAGTTGATGGTCGGTCGCATTCTAATCTTGACCAAAATATAGGTTTCAGCAAAATAGATGGCTTTAAAAATATCCCTTAAGAAAACTTCAATTCAAATTTGAGAAAGGAATGCCTAGTTGAAATCAAATATCAAGACAATTCTAAACCAAAATGTAGGCTTAATAATTTAAAATTACACAATTTATGTTATCTAATTCAAATAGCAAAGAACAGGCATAGAACAATAGATGAAAACAAACATTTATAAAATACAATAATAGGTAAGTACAATCTAACTTATAACAGAAGGGTGATTTGTGTACTTTTTACTGGATGGCCAGAGAAAACATGTCCTGATCACATGGACTTTCATTAGGGTGCTTCTAGCTTTTTAAATTTTTATCCTTAACTTGTTTTAAGCAAGTTAATTTTTCATTGAACTTGTTTTTAACTGTTTTTAAGACCTTTGTGTCGTTTTTCTTAAGAATGCCTGGTCTTTCCCCTTTGTAGTTTTAGTTTGTTTATATGTTCTTCTTGTTTCTACGGTAAATAAAGATAAATCTGTATGGCTTGAGAGTTCCAATAAAGGCAAAAGTAACAACAACAACATTAGTTTATACTCATTTAGAATAAGCAATTTACAATTTCATTCAATTAATATGTAATAAACTGCAATAAAAAAATTCAATTGAAGTTTCAGATTCATCCACTAAGAAACCCCAGTTCTAATTTGAGAAAGGGATGCACAATTGAATGTCGGACATCAAGACAATTCTAGTCCAAAATATAGGATCAACAATTCAAAATTGCTCAATTTAAGTCATTTAATGCAAATAGTAAAAAACAGTGTATAAAAAATAGATGTAAACATAAACACTAATACACTTAATGCAATATTAAGAATAAGTTCTCAATTTCTTCTTTGAATTTTATAGAATGAAAATTGGTCTAAATAATATTAATTTATACTCACTTGCTGTAAGCAATTTATAGTTTTATTTAACTATTATGTAGTAAAAACAATAACAAAATTCAGTTGCGACTTTAAAAGAAAGATATAACTCATAAAAACATTTGATAAAGTTCTATTTTGTTTTTGATTCAAATCTGGTATTAGTACAATTTAAAATAATAACTATTATGTTTGATAAATTAACCTAACGACATATTGAACATCACAAGAATCAAAATAATTTACAAACATTTATATAAATAATATTCTATCAAAACTTAAACAGTATAGTCAAAAAGTAAACAAAAGTTATACGACAGCGGGGAACTCACCAGAAAACTACTTGAAGTTTTGACAGTCATTTCAATTAATATCCAGCAAAACTGGAGGAAGGAAGTCAATTTTAGGAGAAAAAAAAAACCAGATAGTTCTTGACTTCCTCTTGAAAATCCATAGTAAGAACTAATCACACTATTAATAACACAAATAATACTTGCCGTAAAAAATTGAGTTAATCTTGCCAAGCCAGTCAGGCCAGGGCACGGCCAGAGAAATGCTATATTCATCGGTTGAAACTGAGATAAAAAAAAAAGCAACCGCTCTGTCATGGTAGATAAGCAACTTAATTTCCCCGATATTTAAAAAATGATAATCGGATTTATTTAGAAAAAAATTGAATAAGAAAACTTTTTTTTTTTAAATAAAAAAGGTTTCGTTAATTAATAAATATTTTATTTGCTTTGGTTGAAGTGAACATCAATTTATACGATTTTTAGAGCATGGATGTAATATCTGGCACCTTTGGCTGATAAATTGTAACATCGGCACTCTTTTCTTGGCCAGGGTTGCCATAAATGTGAAGCTGAATGTTAAGGAAGTCAATTGAGGGCATAGAATAGAGAGAGCATCGGGATTGACAGTTTAAGACAAACATAATCCCCACGTGATCATACATCTCATGTGACTTTTACAATCGTCACTGTCCATTGCCAGGAGTGAAGTGATGGCTAGTTACTTTGGCATTAATTTGCATGGGACTAGTCCCTTAATTTATCTTCCACCACGATTCCAGACCTTAAAGTAGTATTAAAATAGAGTGCGGACGACCGGGGTTGCCAGTTTGGAATGAACATGATACTCACGTGACTTTTACAATGGCCACTGACAGGTGTAATGTGATGGCTAGTCATTCTGCCATTAATTTGTACGGAACTGGGTTCGCTTCGTTTACATGCGTTACAGAGAGTTTATATTGCACTGTGGAGTAGACTGCACTCATTTAGAATTGATGTTAGGCATGTATTTTAAGGTTTTGTAGTTTAATGTAGGCAATCATAGCTTGGCGATTTTTGCCAACAAGTTTTACTACTGGCGCGAAGAGAAAAAAAAAAGTCTACTATGATACAACCGATTTTCAAAAGAAATGGTTAATTTTTTTTAGCTGTAAATAAATGTACATTTTTTTTTTTTTAAATATTTAACTTTTACATTCTATAAATAAAATTTCGGCATTTCTCGGAATTACCTGCATCGCTTCGTACTATCTTTATGTTTTCTAAATAAATACGGGCACGGAAAAGGAGAAAGGCGATACAGCGCCAATTCCAGTAAGAAAAGGACGGGAGGCGTTTGTTTCAATTTTCTGTTCTTTTAGAATAGGAGGGCGCGCTCTATTTTATAACAACTCTATTGTTGTGGGAGTTTTTATTTGCAAGGGTAGAAATGTTTTCGGCCTGATGGCTGAGTGGCTAGCGTCCTGGCGCTCGGTACCACAGGTTTAGGGTTCGAGTCGCGGCTGCGCCATGGATGTTTGTAGATGTTCGGAATCCACTTTAAACAGTAGGCCCCTGTCTAATAGAATCGTAGAGCGTTGTAGGGGTAGTGTTACTCGTTGCGTAGCATATCTTCAAGCTACACGTGCCCTCTGGGTAGTGCTAAATGAGTAACAGCGGTATGCAGCCCTTGCTTATGGCATAAAGATAACCGTCTCTGTATTGCAAGCTGCATTTAAAAAAAGTATTGCAAATGGTGCCATTTTCTGAAGGCGATTATCAGATAATTAATGTTAAATGTTTGTGGAACAAACAAAGTGAACTTTGAGTGCACTATGATTTTACTTGCAAACGTTTTAAACAAACCTATCTGTACGTTTGGAAGATATTTTTGAATTCAAGATTTTTTTGAATATACAATCGCACAATTTCAAAATTACATTAAAAGATTTCATATAAAAAGAGGTCATTCAATATATGAATGAGTTGTGATAATCAACTACAATTCAGGAGGTTACAAAAAATTCAATGTTCTGTTGGTCTTCTCTTGATAAATATTTAAATTCTCTAGGAACACTATCACATGATGCAGATACTTTTAACTACACAGTCCAGTCACATTAATGTGACCACCTGTCAAAAGCCAGAATATACACTCTTGTATATTCTGGCTTTAAGTGGAGTGTGGTATTTAAGTGGTATTAAGGGGAATTCTTTATATACACTCCACTGCAATGTGCTGCTACCTGCCTTTTGTGATGGGTTATTTCACCTTGACGTCGAAAGTAGGTGGTGGTCACATGTGACTGGACTGTGTATATAGAAATAAAATTATTCTAACTGAACAAAAAAGAATCCTTTGGAGAATTGGGAACCAGGGCAACTAAGTTACTAAAATTTCTTGTTACCATTCTGACAAATTTATGTTGCATATAATTTATGTTAAATATAAAATGAGCTACCTCCACTAACTTCAATATTGCTGGGAAGAAGGTAGGATCTAATTTTTAAGACATCAGTTCCAGAAAATTTCTCAAATCTTAATGATACCTGCAATCACTAACAATTATGAACAATTGATATATTTTAAGTCAACTTTAGTCGTATTTATTAAATATAGTAACAATATTTTGAGAATTTATATAATATTAGGTTATGTTGATAACCAACCCAAAACGAAGGCGAAATAACAAAAGGAGACCTTCACCTCCCACTCTTTAAGATGCATGATGTTTTTTTTATTTTCAATGGCAAGGCTAATACAAGAAAGAAAACCATCCAAAAAATACAAAGATGACCGAAGTCATTGCTTTAAGAGTTCTCTCGCACGCCATGCGCTGTCTCCGAGTCGCCGTCATCGTTGGAGGGGGTCTCTGTTCACTGGGTTTGTTGAACCACATAGGGAGCAGCCAGGGTTCGAAAAGATTTTAATGCGAGGGAGATGTTCTTCTAGGCAGTCATGGTCAGTCAGAAAACGGAACTGGGAGATAGCTTGTCGTCGCGGATTGCTGGGTAATGTTAAAAAATCTTCAGCTCCCCAACGCTTTGATTTAATCTCATCTTGAGTTTGTAACTTGTGACTTTTAGCCCCTATTTGTTTGATATATAATTTTTGACAGGGCCGAAGATCTCATTTGAAGTAGCCTTGAGCCTCTTTTGCTAGACAATCGGCCTGCTCGTTCCCAAAAATGTCACAGAGGCCAGGTATCCACTGAAGTACCAGATGTGGTATGTGGTGAGATGCATGATGTTGAGGTAAGCATTTTCTGGGAGATGCAAATGCGAGCAGTCCCACCGAAGTCAATGTCTGTCGATGGGCTGTTCGTGGTATTCAGAAGTACAACATGTCAACAAAGCCTAAACAAGCCATAATAGCAATGTCTGGAACGACCACACAATGCCAGATTTCCGAAAAACACTTTGAAGAGCTCCCAGAAGCTAAGTCCTTTCGGCGGAATTTTTAGTAAAAGTCCAATCTGGTACTCATCCACTATGTCCAAGTAGGGAAAAATAAAAATTAAATTTGGTGAATTTTTGTTTAGGTTACGTCTTTTATCTAACTGCTGTTGCATTTGTGTATTTTAGTATCAAACAATATTTAAATCATATTATACAACCCTATCATTGTATCAATATGACAATATAGATAGGAATTTTTGATTCTGAAAAATTCGTTTGTTTTATGTCCTATTTGGTACAAGTCCAAGGATCTGAATAGGATTAAGGACGTATATAGCTGAACTTCAAAAACATTTTCCTGGAGAAATTGTTATTTTATATAATTAAGTATTCTTTAAGTGTGGTATTAGGAGAAATTAACTGTTGTTCCAGGTAATGAAGTGTAGTTCCAGGGGAAATTAAAAAGTTGTTTCTGGTAGTTTAGTGTTATTTAAGTGAAGTAAGAAATTAAGTTCTATTTATGTGTTGTGCCCCAAGAAATTAAGTGCTGTTACAGGTAACTAAGTGCTTTTTAAATGTTATGACAGGTGAAATTAAGTGCTTGAGTGTAGTGCCAAGAGAAATTAAGTGTTGTTTTATGTAATTAAAAATTCTTTAAGTGTGGTGTGAAGAGAAATTGCATCTTGTTCCAGATAATTAATTGTTTAAGAGCAGTGTCAGAAGAAATTAAGTGCTTGGGTGTAGTGCCAAGAGAAATTAAGTGCTGTCTCATGCAATTAATTATTCTTTAAGAGTGATGTGAGGAGAAATTAAGGGTAGTTTCAGGTAATTAAATGTTTAAGTATAGTGCCAGGAGAAATTTAGTGCTTGGGTGTAGTGCCAAGAGAAATTAAGTGCTGTCTCATGCAATTAATTATTCTTTAAGAGTGATGTGAGGAGAAATTAAGGGTTGTTTCAGGTAATTAAATGTTTAAGTATAGTGCCAGGAGAAATTTAGTGCTTGGGTGTAGTGCCAAGGGAAATTAAGCGCTATCTCATGTAATTAAGTATTCTTTAACAGTGGTGTGAGGAGAAATTAAGGGTTGTTTCAGGTAATTAAGTGTTTAAGTATAGTACCAGGAGAAATTAAGTACTTGTGTTCAGTGCCAAGAGAAATTAAGTTTTGTGTCATGCAATTAAATATTCTTTAAGAGTGGTGTGAGGAGAAATTAAGGGTTGTTTCAGGTAATTAAGTGTTTAAGTATAGTACCAGGAGAAATTAAGTACTTGTGTTCAGTGCCAAGAGAAATTAAGTTTTGTGTCATGCAATTAAATATTCTTTAAGAGTGGTGTGAGGAGAAATTAATGGTTGTTTCTGATAATTACGAGTTGTTTATGTATCAAGAGAAATTAAATGTTTTTACAGGTAATTAAGGCATTTAAGTGTAGTGAGAAATTGTTATTTATGTGTAGTGTCATGAGAAATAAAATGTTGTCGTGTGTATCGTTATTTCTTGATTTTATCGGATCATTCAACACATGTGTCTGTAGTAAGGAAGAAAGAACAAAACCAAGAAGTATGGGTTATCTTTTTTATTCTATACACTAAATAGAAACATTTCAAAATTTACATTATCTGCATTCCCTAGATAACAGGAATGCACATCAGAGAGTGAAAACAGCAAACATATTTTCTTTTCTATAAAAACGTCCTTTTCTCCTTGTTTGTCTTATAAATAAGAATAGTGTACACGTAGCACAGCGATGCTCTTTTTTTATTATTTTCTCTAAAATATTACAGGCAGTTGTCATCATCGTCCGCAAACTGAGTACGCAGTGTTGATACGACAGCACTAACACAGAGACGACATGCAATTTTTCATTTAAAATGCACAACCTCAAAAAACGCGCCGTTTTTTGAGACGAAGAACGAACAAAAATAAAAAACAGTGAAAAAACAGCTGTTTTCTTTATAGCCGAAGAGTTCACACGAGAGAAAAAGCTTGAACATGTAAATCATCGCAAGAATTTTTTAAATTCCTTCTCTCTTTTTTCTCAAGCAATAAGAAAAAATACTATAACTTTTGCAGTGTATTTACAGAAAATAAGTAATTTTTTTTATGAATTTAAGCCCGTAAAAATGCTCTCTAGCGTGAACGAAGATAAAAAAAAAATCTGTCACAAAATAAAAAAATCTAACACTTGGCATGACTCCAGCCTATTTCCAACTTGAAAAAATCCTTTTGACTAAAGATTTGAACCAAAAGTTTTTGTTAAATTACATCAAGACAAATATGGTACAAAATAACATTCGTAATGCCATAAAATCTGCAGCGCCACCTGACGCTAAACACATGCATTATCACTCTTTTTTTTAGTCATTCACAAAAGACTAAACTTCAGTGCATAAATTCTCTAACAATCACATGTGAAGTAAACACAATTCTTATATTAAAATAATAGATTTATATCGCCAGTTAATTAACAATAACCACACATTTTTTTTTTTTTTTGAATTATTAATTACACACATTTTTGATAATTCAGAGATATAACATTTGCAATCAGATACAGTACAAAAATTCAATTTTCAATACAATATGGAAGGCAGTATAATAGAAATGTTACATTTTTGATGTTCAGTTTTGAGAATGTTTAATTAACTTTTTTTTTAAAAAAAGGAGCAATAATTTTCATTTAATGTATAATACAAATAAAAAATAATATAGATACAGTTTATTTAACAAATTTTATAAAGTAATTTAATGCTCATAAAAGCACATATTTGTTCAATAAATACATTTAAAACTTAAACAAAAGTTTCGATTTTAACAGTGACATTCATTTTGCAAAGACTAGTAATGTAATTCAAATGATTTAGGATGAAAATAGCACAAAATATTTAGTAAACACATCCATTCCTAATTCTTTGTATGAATTTACTAATTATACTTAAGATTACGACGCTCTTCTGCGCCAATTTGGCGACAATTTTACAACACCAAATTCATAAGCATACATATTTGGCAAGCAATTCATTTTTTACGCCAACTTTGGCGAAAATAGAAATTGCACGTAATCAAGGAAGCAACAAAATCGTGTGTTTAAAAATAAATTAACAACACAATCCACACATTATTTATTTATTTTTAATCCGCCCATAGTCAATGCTGTGTCTTTTCTCATAAATGCCTTCATTCTGAATTTTTTTCATTAAAATGCAAGCACTGAAATATGTAATTTGTACAGTGAATGTGCCACCGCAAAAGCGTGCTTTTTTTTTCTTTCATATATTTTTTTTCCTGCATATCTTCGGGCGTAATGCATTTCTGTCGAGTCCCTTTTCTGAGGCTGTTTTTTTTAATTTTTATCCCAAGTGAAGAAATGCACTAGTTAAAAGTTCCTCCGCAAGACTGCATTTATCAACTGATATGTGCAAGCGCCGGTTGGACACAGATGAGAAAGAGGGCAAAATTTGACTGTTTTTTTTTTAAAGACATGTTTTTCAGTAAACAACAGCAGGAATCGAACAGTAGAAGGTGCTGTGCAACAAAAGACGTTGGAAATAAAACACTTCAGGCATTTTATTTTGAAACAATTTTTTTTTTCAACAGTTTAACAAGTTATTGGTTAAAACCTATTATCATGTACCCCAAAAAAGTCACCAATGTTGCAACCCGAAGTATATCGCCAATTTTAGGGTTACAATAGTTTAATTCAAGAATTTGGTTTTTCGGCTTTTTTAAAACATTAAAATTTTTAACATTACTTTAAATATTATTTTCAGAAGAATTGTCTTTTGTTTACGAACTTATCTGACAATACTTATTGTGTATTACAATGATTTCGCCATAGTAAACATCTTTTCAAAATAGTTGTGACAATTACACGTAAACTGTAACTGCAGCAGCCATTTTGTTTATTTACTTGGCGATCAATTTGGCACGGAGGATATAGGATTCTAAACTTTCGAACAAACTACTAGAAAATTACCTGGTGTCAATTTTTTTTTTCTCAGATTTTGGTCCCTTTTTGAACTAAAATAATATCTGCCAATCTGTGACATAGCAATTTAAAATATTTGCTAAGGATGGACTATAAGGCTCCTCTTTTTTTAATTAAATTAAAAAAACATTTATTGATTTTTTTTTGAAAACGAGACAAAAAAGAAAATATTTATCTTTCGCAAGATTTATTTACTTTTCTATGGTATTGGTATGCCGATTTTCGAAAAATTTGGAATTTTGAGGGAGTGCTCATTTTACTTCATTTCTGAAAGTATATATCATATTATATTTATTATTAATTTACGTAGCACTCAAGACATATATTTCGGAATATGAAATTAAAAAAAAAGGGAGGGGGGGGATTTCTTCAGGGAAATACTTGTATGTTGCAAAATATGAGCAGTCTTCGGTTTTTAATCCCGTTTCCCTTTGCAATTTTGCTTTTAATGCACAAAATTTATTACATAATTTTGTTAAAGTAATTCGATATTAAGTGAAAAGCGATAAAGACCAATGAAAATTTTGTTTTTGGAAGATCTTTGTGGCAGATAAGAATTTTAACTGCACAATTCAGAGATAATAGATATCCTGTTGACTATAAGTGGTCAACAGTAAAATAAATTTTTATGAAAAAAAAAAAAAAAAAATCAGATAATTATTTATGCCAATTAGTTTTATTAAATGTGGTTTTTTCGTAGCGATTTTATTATATTATTAGTTGCTAACACAAATCCTGTTAATTAGCATTCTTCTTAAGTTAATATGGTATAAAAGTACTGCTATTATCAGGTTTAAAAATTACATAATATGCTTAAACAAAATAGAGTTACCAATTTACATTTAGTATGGGGAATATTTTTTTTTAATTTTCTAAACCTTGAGGTACATTTAATGTATTTCTAAAACGAACTGTATACAACTGAATTTATAAGAAAATTTTTCACGTAATTAAACATTGCAGTTAAGTAATCATACAAATAATCTGACACGCTTTGAAAATACTTAATTTGACTGCTGTTCCCTTTGCATCGTCTTAGCCTGCAGGAGGACAACATCAACAAAATGGTGGTTAAACAAAATGCCTGAGGTTTTCTATTCCACGTCTTATGTTAGCTAATACTGCAAATAAGCAAATAGCCTTTTGTGGACTAAATCCTACTAAAATTCCATTAACAATCGTTATCTTGATTGGGATTCCACCTCCCCAACAGAATGTCCACCCCTCTCCTTCGAAGTGTAGTGCTCGCGTGAGTTCTCGACACTTGAATTCGTCGACGAGCCCATTTTCAGATGAAGGGGCGACGGCGTCGTGCTGGCCGTCACAGGACTTGCGCATGGTATTAGGGGTGGAGGAATGCCGTTGCCGATACCGCCCGCCGGAGAACTTGGTTTGGTCCGGGGTGGATAGCTGGGCGTGCACAAACTATTCAGGAAAGGATTTGGTAAAGTTGGGAATAGTCCACTTGCTTGGGGTAGACCAGGTGGTGATACATAAGGTGGGTCGTTGGGTCTCAACGGTGGTGGTGGGAGCTTGGTGCGGTCATAGACCTGCCTGTCTCGGTCAGCCTGTAGCTGTCGTTCAACCTCCCTGTCTGAAGACGCAAGATGCCTTGCTAACTGTTCGGCCTGACCGTATCGGTCTGGCAATAGTGGCATCACTGACGACAAAGATGCGTATTTTTGCATCAACTGTTCCCGATCCAGTTCACGGGCGTGGTGCAGCTCCAAGTTCTGGCGGTACCGTTCCGCGGTACCAGGTGGAAGTGGATTCCAGAAGTGCGAGGGTGGTACATGGGACATGGCCCCGTGCAGTGTCATGGGGTTTATACCTCGCGATAGGTACTCGTTCACCAGGGGTCGTTAGAGTCAATGGACTTTGTCCTTTCTCGCTCAGCCTCCCTGTTGGAGTGGGGTGGATCCTCCTCCTTCTTTTCCTCCTTGACCTTGATGTCGGAGGACTTGTTGTGTGAGGAGCTGTTGGTGGGCCCCTCGAAGGTCCCTTCGGATTTGTGCGTACGGATGGGGGACCTGGAGGCCTCTCGTCGTTCCCGGGACCGCTCCCACTCCTTCTCCCGGTCTCGCCGGTCAGACGTCTCGCCGTTGCGGACAATTTCAGGATTGTTGTTTGAGACGTGGCTGATGCGGTTTTCTCGATCCCTGCAAGTACAAAACAGTGAAGCATTAACAATTCGGTTCGTAAACGCAAAACATAAGATTTTTTTTTATTTCGTTAACCAGAAGTGGGGAACAAGGAGTCGAGCATGTTTGAATGAGTCGGAATCGGAGTCAGGATAAAAAAATCCGACTACCGACTCTTTTATAAAAATAATTTATATATTTTTTTTTAATTTCTGAGAATTAATGTTAAAAGTAAATGTAAAGAAGGCAATTAAATTATATACTTCACTAATACTTTTTTTTAAATTGCGTCGATTACTGGGTCGTATTGACCATGTCCATGTGAGCAGCCCAAAGTGGGTTGCACCGACGAACGCTGTTACGCATTTAACACTACCCAGGGGATAAGTGTAGTTTGAAAATATGCTACGGAAGTGAGTAACACTACCTCCAACAACGCTCTACGATCCTATTAGACCGGGCCCTACGGTTTAAAATGGATTTCGAACCACTACAAACATCCATGTCAACTCGAACTCGAAACCTGTGGCACCGAGCGCTAGTCACTCGGCCATCAAGCCTCCACTTCACTAATAATAGAATAACATCTGTAAGATCTTTTCCATTGTTGATTGCAAATAACTCTTTATAAGCCTCAGTGATGAGAAGATTACCAATACTTACTTGGTATGCTACTAAATCATTAATTCCTGGAATTTTGTAAAAATAAAAATTATTTTTATAAAAGAGTCTGATTTTTAAACCAACCTCTATCTCCGACTTTCAAAAATACTCGATTCTCGACTATTTGCACTCGCCTCCGACACCTCAGCTCTGTATTACAGTTAAAAATGACACCTACTTTTATGCGTTATTTTTTATTTTAAGCAATATTTTTGTACTTTGAAACAATTAATGATGAAAGCCAATAGAAATATTATTACAAATATTTTATTTTTATTTGTACAGATATATTTAATTCGATTTTATGATAAATTGATTATAATTAAAATTACCTTTCTTTTTGTTTTTCTCTTTCGTGCTCCTTTTTGCTTTCTCTAAAAAAAGAAAACAGAATTATATTTTCAAATCTTTACGCAAACAACTTTTACAATTCATTGTATAATAAATAATTCATAAAATTTAAATGAACAGATAAACAATTTAAAAAATACTCTAACTCTTTTTACAAAAAAATTACATGAGTTACAGCTAAATCTATTTAGAAAATATAGAAATCTAAACTAATATTTATAAATTGCTGATCCATGATGCGTTTTTAAATACTGATAAAATATAACAAATAAGGTGCATAAATTAAACTGCTACTAGTTGATATGATTATTCAATAATTCTGGAGATTTACAATAGTATTTTAATAAAATTTATAAATAATAAAGTAAATGAAACAGATTCTGAAAAAAAATCTCAGAAATTATCTAGATATGAGAAAAATGATAAATGAGGGCATATTTTATAAATACAAACATCTTCATATAAGTACGATGGTGAGTTCATTATTACATCAGAGGAAGTGGATGTATTGTGCCAAAGCCAACTTAAAGCCACCAAATTTTTTCCTAGTCGTTATGGTTGCCAGGTTAACATGGACGATTTTACTTTCCAACATTGGATGTTTTATTGCCAACTTTGTCATGATTGCTCAACGATTTTAGATTCCGAATTCCATATATATACACTGAAGTGACAAAAGTCATGGGATACCTCTTAATATCGTGTCAGCCCTCCTTTCGCCCGGCGAAGTGCAGCAACTCGACGTGGCATGGACTCAACAAGTCGTTGGGAGTCTTCTGCAGGAATATTGAGCCATGCTGTCTCGATAGACGTCCATAATTGTGAAAGCGTTGATGGTGCAGGATTTTGGGCACGAACAGACCTCTCGATGATGTCCCATAAATGCTCGATGGGATTCATGTCGGGCGATCTAGGTGGCCAGATCATTCGTTGGAATTGTCCAGAATGTTGTTCAAACCAATCGCGAACACTTGTAGCCCGGTGACATGGCGCATTGTCATCCATAAAAATCCCATCGTTGTTTGGGTACATGAAGTCCATGAATGGCTGCAAGTGATCTCCAAGTAGCTGAACATAAGCATTTCCAGTCAATGTTCGGTCCAGTCGCACCAGAGACCAAGTCCATGCCATGAAAAAACAGCCCACACCATTACGGAGCCACCACCAGCTTGAACAGTGCCTTGCTGACAGTTTATGTCCATGGCTTCGTGGGTCTGCGCCACACTCGAACCCTACCATCAGCTCTTACCAACTGAAATCGTGACTCATCGGACCAGGCCACGGTTTTCCATTCATCTAGGGACCAACCGATATGCTCACGTGCCCACGAGAGTCGCTGCAAGCGATGTCGTTCTGTCAGTAAAGGCACTCGAGTCGGTCTTCTGCTGAAATAGCCCAAAAAAGCCAAATTTCTCCGCACAGTTCTAACAGACAAGTCCCTTGTACGTCCCACATTGATTTCTGCGGTTATTTGACGCAGTGTTGCGTGTCTGTTAGAATTTACGGCTCTTTGCAGACGTCGCCGGTCTCGGTCGTTAAGTGCAGGCCGTCGACCACTGCGCTGTCCATGGTGGGATGTTATGCCTGAAATTTCATACTCTCGGCACACTCTTGACACAGTGGATCTGGGAATGTTGAATTCCCTAACGATTTCCGAAATGGCATGACCCATGCGTCTAGCTCCAACTAACATTCCGCGTTCAAAGCCTGTTAATTCCCGTCGTGCGGTCATCATCACGTCAAAACCTCTTCACATGAATAACTTGAACAGAAATGAAAGCTCTGCGAAAGCACTGCGCATTTATACCTGTTCTACGCGATGCTACTGCCATCTGAAAATTTGCATATTGCTATCCCATGACTTTTGTCACTTCAGTGTATATAATCAACATTATATTCAACAATGAAGATTTTATGAGACAACAATGAACAATGAATTATATTCAACAATGAAGATTTTATGAGACATTAATGAACAATGAATTATCTTCAACAATGACGATCTGATGATACAACAATGAACAATGAATTATCTTCAACAACGAAGATCTGATGAAACAATAATGAACCATAAATTATCTTCAACAATAAGGATTTGATAAGACAGCAATGAACAATGAATTATCTCCAACAATGAAGATTTGATGAGACAACAATGAACAAAGAATTATCTTCACTGAAGATTTGATGAAGCAACAATGAACAATGAATTATCTCCAACAATGAAGATTTGATGAGACAACAATGAACAAAGAATTATCTTCACCAATGAAGATTTGATGAAGCAACAATGAACAATGAAGATTTTTGACTTATTTATAAAGATTTGATTGGAGTTTTCATTGAATCTTGCATTTTCGTAGATTTATTGTGTTTTTTTTATTCAACATGTAAACAAAGTCGCCAAAATGTGATTATTCATACGTAAATACAAATTTAGAAGATGCAAATTTTCCCGAATATAAAATTTTTATTTTATAGTTAAAAATTAAAATAAAAAAAAATTCTCGCAAATAATCACATCACAATTTCAATAATTTGCATGGAATAGATTTCAGAAATATTAAATAATAATCCATAATCAGAATTTGCTGCATTTTTGCTGTCTTCCTAGAAATATTATACATGCCATAAGAAATATGTACCACAGTTAGAAACCACTTCGAAATTACCTTCAACTGACTGTTCACTAAAGTAAATTATTTCCTTTTATAATAGAAAAGCCTCTTTAAAAGTGAAAATTGAGAAATTCATAATATTAATCCGCTTTTTATAAAAATGATCATTACAGATAAATGAGCAATTAATTAGATTTAACTCTAATTTTGCCCACTCACCGTGCAATTTCTTTTGATTTTTCATTCTCCTTTTCTCTCTTTTCCTGCTCTGCCCTCTTCTGTTTCTCTTTTTCCTTCTCTCTCTCCTGGTCGTCCCTCTTCTGCAGACGATCCCTCTCCGCCTCCGCCTTCAGCCCTCCCCAGGAGGTGGCGTTCATGGTGGAGGGGAAGTTGGGGGGCGTCCGGTGCAGACGACTCCAGGGGTCCTGGCCCATGCTCAGGTAGCCGGGACCCAACTCGCGACCTGCGAGCATACTGGCAGCAGGCAAACCTGAAGAGAAACACAACATTAGACAAAGACCGAAAACTGTATTAAACAGCAGATGTTCCCAAAATAATGTGCCTAAAATTCCAGATTTTAATCCACAGTGTCACATAAACAATGGTCCGAAAAAAATCAGATACTCGTATAACCCACGGACGATTGGTGACTGTTCTTTAAAGTACCATACACCAATCAAGTTCTGCTTTTATATTCACGGCAGAAAACTAACAAAACGTTTTAAAGAGTGCTTTTGATAAAAGAATTACATTAAAAATATAGCTTATCAGCAGAAGTGCTATTTTATGTTGTCTAGCTTGTCTTGAAGGTCATAATTTATTTAATGCAAATTTTTTAAATTATTTTCATCTCCGTTTTGTATTCATGTGCAACACAAGGAATGCTGAATCTTTAATCCGAAATCAGAAAGAAATAGAAATGAATTCTATAAATACATAAGAAGTTCACTAATTGTCTCCTAGCCTGATGTCTTCCTCTAGCAACAGGTTTTAGTTTCATTTTATAACTGAATTCTCTATGATGGAATGGAAGAATCGTGAGACACTGTATTTCTAGTCCTTGCTATCATCAGAACTAGATAAACGTATTAGTCCTTTCTATCATCAGAACTAGATAAACGTATTAGTCCTTTCTATCATCAGAATTAGATAAACGTATTAGTCCTTTCTATCATCAGAACAAGAGACACTGTATCTCTAGTCCTTGCTGTCATCAGAAGTGGTGACACAGTGTAACTCATCTCTCCCACTCATTCATAACGTAAGTTACCGATTCACCAAGAACACCAGACGGGGAACCATCTTTTTTAAGAACTGTTGCCTAATCATTTTCTTCCTACATAAATTAATTTTTGCAATCCAAAACTAAACTAACGAACACAATATTGATAATATAATCGAAACTTTTACTCAAAAATCACTACAGGGGGGCACCTTTCAATTCCGTGACAAAGTGGAGGTAGTTAGTAGCTATAAGAGCCCATTTTTGTGAAAGATCACAATTCTATGTGAAGAAAACTGTGAAAAATTTTTTTTTTCTAAAGTGCCTTGTCCACTAAAAGTTAGGGATATTGTTCCAGTAACACAGAAAATCAGAAAGGAAACGGAGACCAGAAATAAACAGAAATGGATTCTATAAATACATATAAAGTTCATCAATGGTCTTATTGCCTGATGTCGTTCTCGAGCAGCAGGTTTTAGTTTCATTCCACAACTGCATTCTCGATGGTGTAATGGAAGAATCGAGAGACACTGATCTGTATTCCTAGTTGGGTACTGTGCCTTTAGGTCCTTGCTGTCATCAGAACTGGAGACACGGTGACCCTCCTCTCTTCCATTCATTTATAATCTAAGTTGCTGATTCACCAAGAACACCAGACTGGGAACCATCTTTTTTAAGAACTGTTGCCTAATCAATGTTCTTCCTACTTAAATTAATTTTTGCAATCCAAAACTAAAATCACGAACACACAATCTTGATAATATAACCGTAACTTTAACTCAAAAACCACTACAGGGGAAGCAACCTTTAATTCCATGAAAAAAATGGAAGTAGGTAGCAGCTACAAGAGGTCGGTTTTGTGAAAAATCACAATGCTTTTGAGAAGAAAACTGAAAAAAATAAAGAAATAATTTTACCTAAAGTGCCTAGTCCACCAAAACTGTTTCCAGGTACACCTATGCTTGGATAATTTGGACGGGCGTATGTAGTTATCCCTGAAAGAAAAAAAGAGGACATTCCATGAGTTCAATGGAAATGCATTCCATAATTTGCATAACAGACCTTAAAAACTACTATAATAAACACTCAGAAATGCTTAACACTTTAAGATGTTGAACATAATAGCATATGCATTGGCCAAAGCGGGTGCTAGTGAGGTATTAGAGAGTTTTTGCATACCGTACGTTAGTTACCGTAGGACGTCCGTTAGCTTTTTCTCCCTACCGCGCATGCTCATAGGAAATTATGTTTCCTATGAGCATGCGCGCTAGGGAGAAAAAGCTAACGGACGTCCTACGGTAACTAACGTACGGTATGCAAAAACTCTCTATTGGTTCCACTTGAGCCCCTTACCTACACAGAGATTTACTCTCAAGCTAAGTTAATTGGAAAAACAATTTGGTCTAATCCCCCAGTGCACCAGTGGTATCGGGGCCATCGACCTGGCGGTATTTTGGCACTTTATTGTAACAGGCAGGGACAAATTGCAATCACCCGTTTGCTCAGTGGACATCTCATAACTATGACTTTCTCAGATGGTTTGAAAGCTTTCGACATTTGCACCAAGTGTTCCTCTAAGCAGGCTTCACCATCTCACATATTGGCGTGCCTGGGGCTCAGATGTCAGGACTTTATTGACAATCCGTTGATGATCTTGGACTTTCTTCGGGTATTTGGATTCATGGACCTAGTCTAGCTCCGCTGGACTTTGGGGATAGGTGAAGAAGAAGAAGAAGATGTTGAACATGAATGGTAAACCTCACCTAAATGTGCAGGAGAGGGACCCAAGAAGCTCGGGTGTTGAGGTGAAACGTCATATGGAGATCGACCATGAAGAGTTGCTGCAATACAAAAAAATGAACATCAATTTTAAAAATTTATTATAAAATATACGCATAATATTTTTAACGGTAATATAAGCATTCAATAGAATTATCCTGAAACTTTTTCATCTTCATCAATAATCATTACTTTATGAAAATTTATGTAAAAACAATTTTATGAATTTAATAAAGTAAAATTTATTTATTTCATATTTTATGAAAATGTATAAAATATATTATTTATTATTATTTTTAACTATATTCCGTGTTCACCTAGTTATATACATATGCCCTAAATTATATTTCGTGCTTACATTTAAAAGTTACATTCTAAAATTTTTTGAAATACAGTGGTACCTCGGTATGAATCTTTAATACGTTCCAAATAAGAGACCACGCAAAACTTTTTAACAGGATATATACATCCTGTTTAAACAATGTGATATACGTCCAATAATAACAATATGATATACACCCTGTTTAAACAGGGCGTATATCAAGTTAGGTGTATTCCAAAGCGGACGTACATTGAGGTACCATTCCCAATTGTCTATTATTACCAACTTCCAACTTATTGCAACTAATAACCATTTTTGAAATATAGTGGTGTCTTGGTATGAGTCCTTAATCCGTTCCAGATATGAGACCGCATAAAACTTTTCAACAGGATATATACGTCCTCCAATAATAACAATATGATATACGTCCTTTTTAAACAGGGCGTATATCAAGTAGGATTTATTCCAAAGCGGACGTACAGTGAGGTACCATTCCTCATTTGCCTATTATTTTCAGCTTCCAACTTATTACAATAGCTAACCATTTTTGAAATATAGTGGTGTCTTGATATGAGTCCTTAATCCGCTCCAGATACGAGACCACACAAAACTTTTCAACAGGATAAAATAGGATATATACGTCCTGTTTAAACAGTATGATATATGTCCAATAATAACAATATGATATAAGTCCTGTTAAAACCATATGATACACGTCTAATAATAACAATATGACATACTTCCTTTGAAACAGTATGATATAAGTCCTGTTCAAACCATATGATACACGTCTAATAATAACAATATGACATATGTCCTTTGAAACAGTATGATATACGTCCAATAATAACAATATGATATATGCCCTGTTTAAACAGGGAGTATATCAAGTTGGATTTATTCCAAAGTGGACGTATACTGAAGTACCATTCCCCATCAACTTCCAACTTATTACAACTTCTGACATAGACATAACATAGATAGTAAATGTAGAAGATCCCTACCAGCTGCTCCTAAGAGGGGAGACGAGAACCCCAGCTCGTGCGGCCTGGGTATGGATCCGAAGAGGTGATTGGGTGGCCTGAGTAGGTCAGTGACTGTCTTGGTGGGTCCGCTCCCACCCTTCTGGGACTCAGCCTGCTGCTTTTGCTGGTGGTGGTAGATCTCCCACGAGATCCTCACGTGCATCGCGCACCACCGACCAGGTTTCTACAGGGAACAATGGACTTGTTAAGACAATACGATATAAACAATGCAAATTAAGTTATAAATTTTGTGGATTTTTCTGTAGCAATAGCAATTTTATGAATGCACTTATAAACAGTGAATAATATATAAATCAGTTAATGCAATTAAAGAAATATCCAATGTACTTACCACAGTTTTTGTTTTCACCAGAGGAGAAATCTGCAAGAAACAAAAGTGAAATTGAAACAACTCGTTCATATTATGACGTTCATTTTTTAACATTATATGCACTTTTAAGAATGACAAGTTAAAAAACGTGATAGCATTGGATGATCTCAGGCATTTTATATGAGGCAATAAAATCTCAGTAGGAAATAAAAGAAAACTCGCCTTTGGTTGAAAAGCCGCCATATGTCCCGGTGGAGCAAACGGTGTCGGCGTACTGGTAGCAGAACCGGGAGTCAGAAGAGGAGATATCGGATATGTGGGTAACCCCAGCTGAAAATGCACAAGAAATCACTATAATGAAATCACTATAATGAAATCACAACTGCGAAATAGAGATTTACATTTGCAAACATTAAAACATTTGCATTACTTTGCGCCAATCATTTACAAACATTCGAATAATTCTCCTTGGATGTGCTAGTCACTAGCAAATATTCAATCATTTGCATTCCTTTTGCCAATCACTTGCAACACATTCGAACATTTGTACTCCTTGTGCCAATTACTAGCAAACATTTACATTCCTTTGTGCCAATCATTTGCAAACATTCGAACATTTACATTCCTTTGCCAATCACTTACAAGCGATTTGAATTTGAAAAACTACTCAGATGAAGTTTACTGAAGAAGATGAATTGAAAAAGTATTCAATTCTGCAGTTTTACAATTCTCCACTAGACTTTCAATTACCCGTCTTGGCTTTCTATTCTATTTCGATTCTAAACTGGTTTTGAGCTATCTTCATTAAACTATCATTCACTTAACAACGACTATCACTATGACAAAATCAAAGCTGAGAAATATTTCGAAGTGATTAACTTGGAACTACACATTTATTGCCCGTTTTGGTATTCTAAACAAACTAAATCTTGCAATTTCAATAATCTCCACTATACATTTATTGCCCGTTTTGGTATTCGACTCTAACCAAATCTTGCAATCTCATTATTCTCCACTACACATTTATTGTCCATTTTGATATTCTACCCTAACTAAATCTAATATATCTCAAAATGCTAAATCTATAAAAATGTTTGAAGAAACACTTCACGTTTGACTGTGTGTCAAAAGAACATACAACTTAAGCTTCTAAAATTTTATTTCATCGAAAACTTAAAAGAACAGTAATGAATAATTCTTGTAATACATAATTATAATACTTACAGCGTTACGTCCATAGAAACTTGAGTCCACTTTTGGAAATTTATCATACTGTAACAGAAAAATAAACCATCATTAAAACACTTCTTATAACACAAATCATACATTCATTGTAATAACAGTAAAGCCCTAATGGTAGCTATTAGAGATAGAATTTTGTGTCACTGTGACAGAATTACAACTTCGATAACGATTCGTTGAAGTACAAGCAGTTCGCACATGCAAAACAGACTTGCATTTATATAAACTATAAATCAAAACTGTATAATTATACCAATCGGTGCACTGCATAAATAATACGGGCCCTTATTACTATTTGAATTGTTGAGGCAAATATTTTCTACCGAATTGTATGTTAATGGTATTGACAGGTTTTAACACCTATATTCGTTATAGATCATAAAACTTATCAAATAAAACAGAACAGAAAATAAATAATTTTTAGCTTTCATAAATTTAAATTAAAATGTAGCAAATTTTTAAATACTAAGATTAATTAAAAAAAGAAATAATTTGATAAATATCACAATAATAATGAACTGTTATTAAACCGCGATAAAGAATTCAGCAGGCGAATATGAAAACTATACATTTACTCACTCATAGTAAACCTCTCATGATGATTAAAAACAAAAACGATAGACGCAGTCTGTGATGACTCAAGGGGCGAAGTATTTAAACCGGACAGGAAGTATTAGTCTGGAAATTTTAGTACACATAAAAGGATGAATCCCAACATGAATAAGAAAAATTATGTCATTTCCGATTCATAAATAAATCATTTGAAATAAGCGAAGGAAACGATTATAAAACAACTGGCGCCTTCTGGTGGGTGTATAGTAAAAAAGAACTAATAAAAAATTTGTGATTTTTGTCTCATTATATAAGACAATAATAAATTCATTAAAAAAAATTTTTTTTTTACTTGTAAATAATGCAGATTTTAATTTTAGCAATTAGACACTTGTCTGCGTACATATAGAAAGAGATTAATAGATTTATCAAAAGGTTACAATGATACTGAACCATATTCACAGTCCATCACATGGACATAACTTTTAAGTTATTTCTACTAGGGCCTAGGAACGTGGGAACCTACCAAGTGAGCTGCAGAGGGTGGCAGTAGAGATCCCCCCAGGGGAGGGGGCAGGAAAGGACTGTGTTGATGCATGTGTGTGTGCTGGTGTTGATGCTGGTGCATCTCCGTACGCAAGTACGGAGGAGGTGGTACGTTGATGGACCGGTCTTGGGATGCAAGAAACCTGGTGTCCAGTTCACGACGAATGTTCAGAAGATCTGTATCTAAAATAATACACAAAGGTATAAGAGCATGCATGAATACAATTGCTAAAAGTACAAATATTTAATTCAAGGTATAAGGAAAAATTATTAGTACCGCAATTGCCTGTTTATAATCCGCGGATTATGCGCTAAAAAACCTGATATGTTTTGGAATGAGGATTATGCGCCGCTGAGTACAGTTTCTTGACTTTTTTTTTTCACAGAAAGTTGCACAAAAAATAATTCTATATAAAAAACCAACAAAGAATCTTTATAGTAAAACGGGTCTCCAAACTTTCCAGCCTTAGGGCCATATTGTTTACTCCAGTAAGTACCAAGAGCCAAAATCGTTTTAATTTTCTGCCATTATCTATAATTTCTAGTGTTTTAATGTGTTTTTTTATCCAAATTATTACAGCAACAATAAGCTATTCGCTGTCGCGGGCCGGATTGACGACACTGGCGGGCCGAATTTGGCCCGCGGGCAGTAGTTTGGAGACCCCTCTTGTAAACAAACACTGATAGAACTTTGTGTAACACAAAAATAAACTATCTTCTATACTAATCAGTATAACTTGTGAATGATGCAAGAGAATACATTTATATGAATAATAGGCACAACAGTTGTAAATGATGCAAGACAGCAGGTGTACACGCGTAATAAGCATAACAGCAGAGGTTCATGCGCGAGAGTAGATGTACAGGCGTAATAAGCATAACAGTTGTGGATCATGCAAGAGAGCACATTTGCATGAGTAACAGACATAACAGTTGTGGATGACGCAAGAGAGTAGATTTAGACGTATCCTATAACGGTATGTGATAGAGGAATAAAAACGGTATGGATAAGAATACGTTTACGATAAGTTTTACAAAAAATCCAATTAATGAACAACTATGATACTGATCAAGACTTTGATTTCTCTAGCAAATAAGAATAAGTCAGACAGATATCGCCTTTTAAGTTTTAATTCCAGTTCTTAAATGTGTATATGCTTTTTCAGGTTTACACTTCCTTAAATTTGTAACATAATCTTATAAATGTAGCTTTAAAGGCGCTCTTTAAAACTGGAAAACGTTTTGCAAGTTTTATGCCATGTGTATCAAAGCAGACAGATATAGAGTATTTCAAAGAACAATTGCCAATCGCCAGCGCATTATATGAATATCGCTTATTTATTTATTTTGGTAGGCCTACGGTTTATACAGGATTACAGACAGGAAATTACGATACATTATTTTAAATTTATCTTGGAAACATATGCTAATTAATGTAATAGTTCCAGTGATTTCCAATATGACTTTAGTCCATGCCAATTTTAACATACAGATTAGACATTATGATTTTACTGGATAAGATAAAACACAGACTGAAGTAAGCACTGTTGACAATGATACCGGCCATTAATTAATGATGGTCACTTGGCAGTGATCACCAATATGACTTACTCCAGGTTATATTTAACATGATATAGAATTATGATTTAAATTGCTTCAGGATAAGATAACATTTAGATCAAAGTACATATGTTACTGTTAGCAGTGGTAGGATTATTGATAATATAAATTTTTTTCATCATATATCTTTTTAGATTTTCGACATAACAGAAATTCAGCAGGATTTCCACCAGATATTAAGAACGCGCGTCGCAGAATGTCAACCAATCAGAAGACTAAGTGGGCACACCAGTCTTCTGATCGGCTTGTGTACTTAGTATTTGGTGGGAATGCGGCTTACATTGAAATTGCAATAGCGAATTGAAGTACGTACTAGGGGGCGGCGGTGCGAAGAGCGACTCTCCTCCGAAGGGTGTAGGGCTGGCCAGAGGAATACCGGGCGAAGACAGAGAGCCGGCTGGAGGCAGGGGAGGTGCAAACATCACGTGGTGGCCGGACAGGCCACCAGGAGCGAAGCTGTGCCCCGGCAGAGAAGGGGCCAAGGGCAGCACGCTGGGCACGGGAGAACAGATGCGACCGCTCGTAGGGGCTGTCAGGTGTGGGCCCGGGTTGCTCAGCACACTGGTCACGCTCGGGCTGTTGGAAGAGAACCATTGGTTAGTGACACGGATTCTTTACAATGGGCCACCAGGAATGATGTTTTGACAAAAAAAAAAAATGGTATAGGGCTAAGCAGTTATCAGCTTGAAAAATGTAAAGAACTGGAAGTCCAGAAATTTTTAGTATTTGTCATGAATAAAACATTATTAAAAAGAAATAACTTTTACTTCTCTTAAAAAAATTGTCTTGAAGAAATTAATTTCTGAATATTCCAAGTCCATATTTTTAGCTACTATTTGGAAGATAAACTTCATACTTTATTGTTAAGTCTATGTGTTTACAGATTATCTGCAACATTAAGTCGAGTAACACTATTTTAATAAATAAATATAATAAAAGAAGCAACAAAACACTATGTTTAATAAATACTATGTTCAACTATATAGTTGTTTTTTTAACATTCTGAGACTTCTAATTGGAATGCAAACTTTACAACTTAATACTTAGGATACATATTTATGGTTTATCTACAACCCTGTATCGAATACTATTATATTTTAATAAGTGCATATAATGAAAAGAATCATCAAAAATTAGTCTTTATAATAAACAAGAGTCTTTAACTGTAGAGTTGCTTATACATCCTATTGAGACTTCCACTTTGGAAAGCAAACTCTACAATTTAAGCATTAACAATTATTTACAATTAAGCATTAAAAAAGCCCTCTTTATAATAAACAAGAGTCTTTAACTTTAAATTCGTTTTTTCAGCATATAGAGACTTCTAATTGGAATGCCAGCTTTACAGTTTAAGCATTAACAACTATTTATAATTAAGCATCAAAACACTCTTTATAATAAACAAGAGTCTTCAACTGTAAAGTTGTTTTCTTAGCATACCGAGACTTCTCTTTGGAAAGCAAACTTTACAATTTAATAAGGATATTTTATGGTTTATATCTTTAACCCTGTACCGAGAACCACAGCACTTTTAATGAGTGAATGCAGTGAAAGAAGAAGCCTCACCTCGTCCACGATGGCTTGGAGAAGATGAGGCTGGTCAAGCTCCCCGAGATCCCGTACGAAGCCGAAGACGAGTTGGCGGAGGTTGAGGAAGCAGAGGTGGACGCACTGCACACAGGGGTGTCGACGCTGCTGCGGCTGTGACCGTTGCTGCTGCTCCTGCCTTCACGCTGCAACTCTTTCGAAGATTGCACAGGGGTGGTACCTGAAAGATGGGTTCTGATTTTATAATAGCCAGTTGGGAAACGTGGATTTTTTTCTGTGCATATCACTAACAGCCTACCGACAGGCAGAGAAGGAAGGAATTTTACAATTAATCGTCCCGCTTTTAGGTGTTGTATGGAAGAAAACCACAAAAACTCCCATCAGCTAGCCAACTTAACCGTAGGTCCTCAAAAGCAGTGATTGCAATAGAACTCAACCGGATTTCAACTTGACTCCTACAGCAAGCTAGCTGCACAGGCTACTACCGAACCACGAGTAGGGCAAACAATACAAATTACAATTTTTTTAATCATGAATAATCCTTCACATATATTACCAAATATCAAAGCATTTTTTTCTGTATGACCTTTAAGAAAAAGGCATCAGGTGTTATCTATTAAAAAAGGTACTTTTTCTTACCTAAAGGTGTCCAAAAATAAAGGTGATATATAAAGGGGTAAAGTAAAGTAAATGTAACACACTTAAAGGGCATTCATGACCAAATTCATTTATTATGTATATATATTTAATATCTAAATGATACACATATATGTGAAATTCTATACGCAGGTCAAAACAGCAAATAATTTTTTTTTCTATCTCAATAAATAATTTTTGCCAATACTCAATAAAGTAAATTTACCTTTTTGAATGGCAAAAAATGAAACAAGGAGTATACAAATTATACTGATGTACTTTATAAATATAATAACAACACTATATTGTCTATAATATAATTTTATTCACATAAATCTTAATTAATATCATAAGGAAGAATAAAATTTAAGTTTTACCTTGAGTTGCCGAGCCCAGAGATTGACTAAGTTGACTGAGACTCGATATGCTACTGTTGCTATGGGAACTGTGACTATCCCGGCTGGAAGCTGCAACAATCTCTCTGCTGGTTGTATTGGTGAGGGTTGCTGTGGTGATGGTAGGACTCCAAAGAGTCTTCACACTATTTCGAGAACTATCCGAGACTGTTATGGGTGATGAAACAGCTGGTCTTTGTGGGTACGATGATATGGCAGTGGACGAACCCAACAGTCCAAAGGCCTCTGTGTTTTTGGTGGGTGTTATAGGCTCGAATGCAGTACCCGGTTTGGTCACAGGTGGTGTCCTTTGGTGACTTGAGTAATGACTTGTTTCAGCGTAGGGGTAAAAAGTAGGTTTGTCTCTCGCGGAACTAGATTGGTACACCAAAGAGCTTTCACTGACAGGTGGATGAATACTCTGCTGGTTCGTGGACTCAAAATTCGAGTTCTGGTTCCGTTCGTGGGGTATAAGTTTGGTGTTCTCTGCTGCACTTGGTGGAACAGGTTCTTTTGATTTCAAAGAGTTTGAATTCCCATAGTTAAGGTAAGAGTTTCTGTCAGCAGGAATTCGATAGCTGTGAGATTCTTCTGAATTTTGCTTTGGCACGAGATCTTGCTGGTAAGATTTGTAGCTACCCTCAGGGGTTTGGTAATAGTTCCTGTTGCTGCCGTGTTTGTCGCTGCTGGAAGTCCGGGAAGTGTGGTAATTCCCGCTCTTGTTCTGGTAAGCAGAGTGTTCACTAGAGTGATTAGAAGTCTTGTTGTTATCACTTATTGTATTTTGACTGCTTACAGTTCTAGAAGAATAGGTTCCGCTTCCTTTTGGGTAGTAGTCGTGATTCCCATACGGTACAGATGGAGTGTCTGCAGATATTTTAGTAGAATTAGTGTCCACAAAATTTCTACTGCTTTGGTGATAGTTGTAAGATTTTGTGTTAGGATTCACAATACTGTTGTTGTTCAGAGTTTGTTTATCCCGGTAAACACTCGTATTGTGATCTTGATTGGTTTTGTAATTTCGGGAAGAGGCCAACTGAGATTCGGTTGAATAGTTACTGTGGCCACTGTTGTTATTGTTTATGTGTGTCTGCAACGTATCTGTTTTATAAGTGTTGCAGTTATAGGTGTTAGTAGTGTTTGTAGTAGTTACCGAACTCAAAGCTTGGTAATAGTCGTGTTTTTTGTTTTCCGATGGGTAGTGATGGGATGAATATTGTACAGGTTTGTTTGGATGTCCTTGCTGCAGTTCAGGTTTAGTCACTGCGTAATTATTAAGCACCTGTTTCGAATTTTCGTACGCACTAGCGGGTAGCACTCGTCGACTGGATTTATGCCTCGAATGGGACTTGTTTACAATTGACTGGTAATAAGTAGTCCTGTTTGGAATCTTAGTCTTCGAATAACAGTCTGCAGTTAGCTTGCCGCCGACTTTGTCGTTAGAGTCCTTGACCAAGCTGTTATTCGAATGTTGTGTTAAAAGCTCATTGGATTTGAAGTTATAAACATTTGCATTGGATTTTTTACAAATCCCTTGCGGATCACAGGTTTTGTCGTTGGTGTACGCGTAATTCAAGTTGGCACCACCGCTCTTGTTGTCGTATCGACTGTCTAACAAGCTGTCTGTGCCGTAAGCGTCAGAAGTCGCAACGTCTTTAGGAGCGGACCGTGGATAGGTCTCCTTCGGATTGGAAGTGTACTTGTCTACCACGGGAGGATCACTGGTTTTGAAGTTATACACACTCGCATTGGACTTTTTGCAAATCCCTTGCGGATCACAGGTTTTGTCGTTGGTATAGCCCTGCTGTCCAACGCAGTATTTCAGGTCGGCACTTCCGGCCTTGTTGGTGGTGTTGTCGTAGCGACTCTCTAGGGCAGCACCGTAACTGTCACAAGGGATGACCTCTTTCGAGTTTGACCTAGTGGCTTCTTTCGGGGGACTAGGATACTTGTCGACTCCAGGCTGCTGGTGGTGGCCGTAGTAAGCGTTCGTCACTAGCTTCTGGTGGTTGCCGCCTTCGTGTCCGAGGTATGACTGCTGCTGCTTCGTGTACTGGTTGGCCGAGTATCCCACAGTGTAGTCAGAGCAGATGGGGTAGGGCAGAGAGTGCACCACATCACTGTTGGAGCCTCGCGGCGACTTGACCACGCTATCGTAGACCTTGGAGCCCAAGACGGGGCTGACTGTCTTGGAGGTGGGGAAGTCTTCCTGGCTGAGCAGGGAGGAGGGGAAGGGAACGCCTCCCGCGGGAGATGTGGAGGAGGGCAGCGGCGCCGGGTTGCTGGGGCCCAGCTGGGCCGGGATCGTGGCCGGGTTGGTAGGAACGGTCACAGCCGCCACCCCTGTGGATGGCTCCGGCTGCTGGAGGGGCCCATTCTGAACGGGCAGGAAGTGGGGGCTCTTCAGCGGGTAGGGAGAGGGTTGCTTGTTCTGTTGGGGCGGCGATGCATCTTCTGAAAGAAAGAACAAAAAATATTATAATCAACTTAGTAATAATTAACAAAATTTAAATTTTTTTCTAACATTGATTTTGAAGCACACAAACAATTAACGAACTAATTAACTCCCTGGCACTACAGTCCATGGTGTTGCAGAATATTTTCAGCCCTACGTCCAATGCTCTACAGTCATGTTAGATCGGACATATGATTTAAAATGGATTCTGAATCCCTACAAACATCTATGGCACCGCCGGGAAACCTGTGGCACTGTACTCTAAAATTACCTGGGGTATATAGTGTGAAGCCCTGTACATTACTTTCAACTGCCTGTAAAATTATAACACTGAAGCAATTTGGATTATAGGAAACACTGGGGAAATTTACAAGTTCCTTCTTTCTTCTCAAACTTCGTGATAACATTTACTGACTTAGAGTATCCATCTCTGGTCATAGGCATTTTCGATTTTATCAAGATTTTGGGCTGAACACTTTCAGTTAGGAAGATCATGCTAACCATCAAGATTTCGATAAAGGCCCTTTTTCTAGTTTTTTATTTAACCTATCTCTATTTATACAATAATTATATTTTGATGGAGTAATTATCACACACAAGAGAAATTAACCGATCCAGTATGGAATAACTTAAAAACAGAATAGTTTAATTCAATATTCGCATTGACAGTTTTTTAATTCATAAAGTTGATGAATTAATTAGTTTGAAGTATTTTATTAATAGACGATTTATTTATGCCTTTCTGAATCTGAACAAATTTAGGGTACGACAAGATTTACTTAAATACTTTTTAACATTTTATGTACCCTTTTTAAAAATTTCAATTTACATTAAAATATGGGGAAAAACATATACTTTATTTTTAAGTGAAGTGACAGTAAAGAATTCATTTTTTAATCACATTTAATGGTGCTGAGAATGCAGAAATTTGACTTCAATTTCGATTTTTATTTTATTACTAAATTAAATAGTGAAGAATTATATTTTTTCAGTGGTTTATTTTTTTAAGATTGCATATAATATTTAAATAAATTATTTAATAAGCATAATAGATTTAAATACAATCCAGTTGAGATTTAGTTATCTTCCTATTCCCTAGATGGCAGCACCAAAATAATAAATCTATAAATTTTCACCAACTGACATATTAAATCGCATGACAGTGAAAAATGTTTTAAATTAATATTACTATTATTAAAAATGAATAAATATTTCAATATTACTATTATTAAAAATGAATAAATATTTCAAGTTCACACTTAATTAATTGAAAGGTAAAAGTTTTTCACTCGAATTTGCAAAGTTCTGGAAATTATTTTTTATTTTATAACATCAAAACTCATTTCTTTTTTACTATGTAGATTAAAAAAAAATACTAGCAAAAAATATTTTGGAAAGAATAAATAAAAATAATTTAATAATAAGTAATAATTTTAATTAAAAACAAATTTTTCTAAAGCATTTAACTTTAATAAATTTTTAAGATGGAAGAAAGATTACAAAAAAAAGTATCACCTATATTTTCCAGACATCATTAAAATGCATGTATTTCGAAGAAAGTTATTTATATGACAGGTTAAATTACATGAAAAATGCTTATTTCTTTTTATGCGTCTCCCATTTTGCCATTTTATTTACAAAATAAAACGAAAAAATATTCTTTCACAACAGATTTACATTTATTAGAAATCCAGACGTAAAAAATTTATGAGTAATAGATTCTTTATGTGAGAAACCAATCATCATTTATAGGAAGAAAAAAAAAAAGTTTGAATTTCTATCACCATGGTAACCAGAAAACTTAAATTATCCTCCCGCGAAAATTGCGATTCTGGTTTTCCCAAAATGTTTTTTAAGAATTCCACCATAAAAAAAGAGAATAAAATATAAAAGATTCGATCTCTTGACACACTCGATTTTCAATCAGTAAAGAAGAAAATGTAGAACACAAGCAAGATCGTTTGCATTTTATTGGAAGGGCGGGAAAAGGAATTTGATGTTGCCAGACAACTTAGATTAAGTGCGACGGAAAATGTTCGATGCAAACGATAATAAAAAATAAAAAGGAAAGAAATACAGGAATGGAAATAGATTTTACAGTTGTAGCATTGCTGCAGCATTTATCAAGCAAAGAAACGAATAAAAATAAAAAAGAACAGCTAGAAAAGCGAATAGATATATCCGAAACCAAGTGGCGTAAAAGTAGGCGCAGCCAAGAATTTAAAACAACCGTTTTGTCAAAGTTTTATTGGTTGCTCCGCCTGTCTTTCAAATGGTTGCCGTTGTCATGGCGACCAGCATTCTTTTAAATGCATCTAGTGTTTCACTTGAGAGGCAGCAAAAAATATTCGCCTCCGTGTGACTGCAAATATATACGTATAAAAGTAAGCCCCGCAGTGGCAGAGGTCGTTTTAATATATGGAAGGCCATTTGTTAAATCCGTCAAAACAGTTTTAGCATTTTTATTTCCTGCCTTCTTCGGCTTTTTAGGGTTGCCGCCATCTTTTTACGACTCTCGGCGTCCTTTTCATTCTCGCCAAGCGCGCCGAGCGATCAATCACTACTCCAAGAGAAATGAATTTAGAGTGGCTGCTTAATTTACCCCCTAATGTATTTTGAGTATGTTTTAATTTCGAAAGAGAATATGGGGCACACTTAACTTTTTATAAACAGTTGAATTGATGAATACCAGTTGAACTGTATGTATTAAGTATGCTAAGAAATGTGGTTAAAGCTATCTAACATATTAATATACAAGCATTTTAACAATAAATGTGACAACATCTATCTTTATAAGAGATATACATTTTATAAATAGATTCATATAAAGAAAGAGAATACTTAATAATATTAATTTACATTATCACAGGTGCTGAATTATTATTAACGGACGAGAAATTACTGTTATTAAGTATGTTGTTACAGCTATTATATATTAACATATTAATATACAAGTATTTCGACAATAAAAGTGATCACATCTATCTTTATAAAAGGCTAAATTAAATAACAAATTGTATACATTTAATAGATTAATATAGAAAAAGGGAATATTGAATTATAATAATATACATTTCCACAGGTGCTGAATTAATATTAATGGACAACAAATTTCTATTATTAAATGCTCTGATTTGATTAAAATTAAAAATAATCATAATAATATACATTGAAAATGATAATGAATATGAATTATGGATGATGATAATGAATTGAAGTTGAGATGGCAACATGCTTTATGAACCAATTTGGAGTAGCTGCTTAATTTACCCCCTGATGCATTTTGGGTATGTTTTAATTTCGAAAGAGAATATGGGGCTCACTTAACTTTTTTGAATGGTTGAATTGATGAATATCAGATGATAGTATTGCATGACCACATTTCTTATCTAATAATCATAGATAAGAAATGTGGTTAGAGCAATTTAACATATTAATATACAAGCATTTTGACAATAAATGTGACAACATCTATCTTTGTAAGAAGATATTACATTACATTCATTATATATGCATTTTATAAATAGATTCATATAGAGAAAGAGAATGCTTAATAATATTAATTTACATCATCACAGGTGCTGAATTATTATTAACGGCCGAGAAATTACTGTTATTAAGTATGCTGTTACAGCTATTATATATTAACATATTAATATACAAGCATTTCGACAATAAATGTGATCACATCTATCTTTATAAGACGTTAAATTAAATAACAAGTTGTTCTATATTTTATATATTTAATAGATTCATATAGAGTACGAGAATACTTAATAATAATAATTTACATTATCATAGACGCTGAATTATTATTAATGGACGAGAAATTTCTATTATTAAATGCTCTGGTGTGATTAACATTAAAAATGATAATGAGTATATGGATGATGATAATGAATTGAAGTTGAGATGACAACAGGCTTTATGATCCAATTTGGAGTGGCTGCTTAATTTACCCCTAATGTATTTTGAGTTTGTTTAATTCCGCAAAAGAATATGGGGCACATTTAGCTTTTTATAAGCGGTTGAATTGATGAATACCAGATGACCTGCAGTTTATGTATTAAGTGTGTTGCTAAAGCTATCTGTTATATATTAATATACAAGCATTTTCACAATAAATGCGACAACATCTATTTTTTGTGAGAGGCTAAATTAAATAACAAATTGTACACATTTTATATGTTAAATAGATTCATGTAGATAAATAATAATTTACATTATCACAGGTGCTGAATTGTTATTAATGAACAAGAGATTACTGTTATTAAATGCTTTGGTCTGATTAACATTAATAATAATAGTAATATACATTGAAAATGATAATGAATTGAAGTTGAGACATATTTCAACATGCTTTATGATGCAATTTGGAGTGGCTGCTTAATTTACCCCTAATGTATTTTGAGTTTGTTTAATTCCGCAAAAGAATATGGGGCACATTTAGCTTTTTATAAGCGGTTGAATTGATGAATACCAGATGACCTGCAGTTTATGTATTAAGTGTGTTGCTAAAGCTATCTGTTATATATTAATATACAAGCATTTTCACAATAAATGCGACAACATCTATTTTTTGTGAGAGGCTAAATTAAATAACAAATTGTACACATTTTATATGTTAAATAGATTCATGTAGATAAATAATAATTTACATTATCACAGGTGCTGAATTGTTATTAATGAACAAGAGATTACTGTTATTAAATGCTTTGGTCTGATTAACATTAATAATAATAGTAATATACATTGAAAATGATAATGAATTGAAGTTGAGACATATTTCAACATGCTTTATGATGCAATTTGGAGTGGCTGCTTAATTTACCCCTAATGTATTTTGAGTTTGTTCAATTCCGCAAAAGAATATGGGGCACATTTAGCTTTTTATAAACAGTTGAATTGATGAATACCAGATGACCTGCAGTTTATGTATTAAGTGTGTTGCTAAAGCTATCTATTATATATAAATATACAAGCATTTTCACAATAAATGCAACAACATCTATCTTCGTGAGAGGCTAAATTAAATAACAAATTGTACACATTTTATATGTTAAATAGATCCATGTAGATAAATAATAATTTACATTATCACAGGTGCTGAATTGTTATTAATGGACAAGAGATTACTGTTATTAAATGCTTTGGTCTGATTAACATTAATAATAATAGTAATATACATTGAAAATGATAATGAATTGAAGTTGAGACATATTTCAACATGGTTTATGATCCAATTTGGAGTGGCTGCTTAATTTACCCCTAATGTATTTTGAGTTTGTTTAATTTCTAAAAAAAGAATATGGGACACATTTAACTTTTTTAAATGCTTGAATTGATGAATATCAGATAACCTGTACTTTATGTATTCATATGTATTAAGTATGTTAACGAATGTAGTCACATCTGAGCGCCAGAGCGCTAGCTACTCGGCCATCAGGCCCCGTGTTTACCGAACTTGAATTATCATATGTTCTGTTAACTATGTCAGATGGAAAAAATAAATTTAAAAAAAAATTGAATTAAGATGGAACAGAGAGAAAAAAAATGCGATAACATCCATCTTTGTAAAAGACTAAATTAAATAACAAATTGTCTATATTTTATATATTAAATAGAGTCATGTAGAGAAAGGGAATGCCTAATAATATTAATTTACCTTAGCACAGGTGCTGAATTATTATTAATGGACAAGAAATTGCTATTATTAAATGCTCTGGTCTGATTAACATTAATCACAATAATAATACACATAGAAAATGATAATGAGTATCAGTCACGGATGATGATAATGAATTGAAGTTAAGACATATGCCAACATGCTTTATGATCCATGCACCGGAAAATTATCGTTTTAATCTTAATTGAATAAGTGATTGATTATCTAAGGTGTAAAAAATACCTAATGGGAAGAAATTAACATGTTTTATTATAAACTAAACATAGGGTTTTGAGAAGGTTCATAAAACCAATGTCTGCTCTTTGAATAAAAATGAATGATTTTGATAGTATATACATATATATATATATATATATATTTGATGTTGCACGTAAATAAAAAGTCATGTCTACACTTGAGTGCATGAGCTGTGAACAGCACTCGCGAAAATTTTCCAACCAATTTATTTCAGGTTCAACGGAAATGAGAAAATGTTTACCAGCTTTAGAGGAAATAAATTTTCCGCTCCGGCTAAGGTCGGATTTTGCTCACGTATCAAAGGATTTATGACCTTCGGAAACACGATTGTGAAGAAGAGGGTAGTGTTTAGCATTCAACCTACAACAGGGACACGCGAACATTCGTGTATAAGTTCGCGGCTGATGTCATAACAATGCTACAATTCTCTGTACTCTAATCTCAATGGTAAGTAACAGTTAAGTGAATGAGAGTTCGATTCCCGTTGGTTGTGTACCTTGCAATAATCAATTTTAAAAAATGAATATATTTTGCAGTAATAATCATAGAACGAGTCACACCGATTAGTATTATCAGATGTCACTTCATGGTTGTGTCTCATACATCACGCAAATGCAGCACAGTTTTTCTTAAAGGTCTTACCCATCAGAACTTGCATAATGATATACTACTAGGGATATGAATTTAGAAATCTAAAAGGTAATGTCACGTTTTGTGACCACAAATAAGTATATAATACCTGGTCATGCAATACTACATATAAATTACTGTTTTACATAATTATCAAAAAGGGAAATAAATCATTTTCATGAACAAACAAATATTCATTTAAATTTTATATACTTAATTAATTTAATTGTATATAATTATTTTACACATATAGTTTTGATTAAAAAAAGTGACATTTTTTGAAAAAAAAAAAGCATTTTTAAATATAACAATATAATCCTTTTCGGCATCTTTCAGTAGATAGAGAATATTGTTATGAAAATATTTGTAAAGGAGCAAAAATGCACATGTAAAGGACATTTATTTTAATGAAATTTTTATTTAAATTTGATTTATAAAAGAACCATAATTTATACGTATAATTTATAAGTTATCGCAATATATACTAAGGACAAAAAAAGAATGGTTTAGTGTACTAAAAAAATTTAATAAATAATCTAATGAAAACTAGAAAATCGTATAAATAAATAACCCACAAAAAATCAAATAATAATTTAATAAATAATACTAAAAATCTAACAATAATTTAATAAAAAAACCTAATAATAAATGCTGAAATGAAAATATCTTCTAATATAAAAAGCATTTTTAATAACCTAATAATAGTTATATTTTTAAAACGTATAATAATTTAATAAATAATATTAGAAACCCCATTATAATATAATAAATAAATAAATCTTCTATAAAAAATATGTACTTTCATGGAAGATATATAAATTTGTAATTTGTACTCCAATTAATGCAATATTATTTATTCAATGCAATATAAATAATAATTTGTACTCCAGTACCTGATCATGTAATACATATAAATTACTGTTTTACATAATTACCAAAAAAGGGAAATAAATCATTTTCATGAACAAACAAATATTCATTTAAATTTTATGTACCTAATTAATTTTATTATATATACTTATTTTACACAAATATTTCTGGTAAAAAAATTAAATGTAAAAAAAGAATTTTTAAATATAACAATATACATTTTTTTCGATATCTTTCAGCAGATAGAGCGTATTTTTGGGAAAAGTATTTGCAAAGGCCTAAATATAGATGTGTAAATGACATTCACCTTAATGATATTTTTATTTAAATTTGCTTTATAAAAGAACCATCATAATTATACATGTTAATGCAACATAATCAAAGAAAAAAAAAAGATTTAATGCATTAAAAAAAAATCTAATAAATAATCTAAGGATAATTAGAAAATCTAATAATAATGTAATAAATAACACTAAAAAATTTAGTAATAATTCAATATATAATACTAAAAATCTAATAATAATTTAATAAATAATACTAAAGATCTAACAATAATTTAATAAATAATACTAAAAATCTAACAGTAATTTAATAAACAAATCTAATAATAAATACAAAAATAAAACCGTAAAAAATAATATCAAAACCCCCATAATAATTTAATAAATAAATTCAAGATAAAAAATATGTACTTGTATAAAAAAACATAAAAATTTATAAATTAAAAAATATTTAACTAAATAACATAGAGATTTATAATTTGTACTCCAATTAATGCAATATGTATAAAAGATTAAAAAAAATTTTTACTATAGATTTTTTTTAATGAAATAAAGCGAATACGGGCCAAAAAAAGGCGCCCCGTCCGCGCCTACCTTCTCGTTGCCAGTTACAAGAAGCGTAATGTTGCCTGGAAGCCCTGTACGTCACGTCTGTTTTCTCATTGGGTGCTCAGGGGCAGGAAACTGCATTTAGAGGATGTACTCGAATTCTTTATATCACTAGATACAACTTTTCTGACAATTTTTCATCGATCCGGCAGGCTCAAAGGAATGCCGGGCAAACATTTTCCGAAAGCAATTTTCATCCTTTGCTTTCCGGGGAGAGCTTTTTGCAAGTTTATTTTCTTGCCGGAGTCGCTCCTCTTTTTTTATTTTATTTATTTATTCATTCTTTCCTCTCCCCCAACCATCCCTCGATTTCTTCCCCCTTTACTGGTTACTTTTTTCTTTTTTTATAGGTTGCTCAAGATATCTTTTCGCCAGCTCTAGTTCGACTGCAAAAGCAAGATGGCCGCCAATGGATTTTATGAGAATTTTTTTATTTTTTCTATTTCTCGATGCGATCTGGAAAAAGAAATCCCATTCCTCAGAAACTGAATGCGAGAAGTGTTTTATTTGTTTATTTTTATTTTATTTTATTTATTTTTTCTTCTTCTTAAAATCCCCAAACTGAGTGAAAAAAATACAGCCAAGGTGTGTAAAAAGCAGAGTGCGAGATGGCATCGCTATCGGAAACGCTATCATTCTGTATCTTTATTTTTTTATTTGGCAACGTTATAAAATCATTGCTGTATGTCTTGAAAACGCTGCTGGCAGGTTTATGTGCGATGATATATCTCCAATCGGCGGAGGATTTAAAACGCGATATAAAGTACCGTGCAGTTGATGGGGGGGGGACTGAGTTGCCGGTTGCAGTTTCAGGAAATAAATCGCTTTCTAAGAGTTTAAAGAGTAAGCAATTTTTAGCTTCAATAAAAAGTGTATGACGATACTAACTCTTTCTTAAATACACGTTAAGAAAATGGTCATAGAGAAAATAAAATAATACGCTGAAAAGAAAAAAAATTATTGTGAAAAAGGGGGAAAAGTGGATGGGGAAAAATGAGAGGGGCAAAGGGGGGTGGGGGTAAATGAGAGGGCAAAAGTAGTCTGAAGCGAAATAAAAGATTAAAAAAATATTTTAATGCAACTGTGTAATCATTTTTTTTCTAATGCAGCTGGCAAATACTTAGACCGTGATCTTTTATGCCATAAGCAAGGGCAGCACTGACGTTACTCACTTAGCACTACCCAGGCAGGCACGTGTAGTTTGAAGATAAGCTACGGACGCGGAGTAACAACGCACCTTCAACGTTCTACGATCCTATTAGACTGGAACCTACGGTTTAAAGTGGATTCCGAACTACTACAAACACCAATGGCATCGCCGGGACTCGAACCCGAAACTTGTGGCACCGAGAGCCAGAGCACTAGTCACTCGGCCATCAGGCCCCAATCTAATGATAACAATGAAAAACAAAAACAAATGAACAATTATTCTCGAATATATTTTGCTAATTTCCAACATAACATTAATTATTATTCTATATTGTCCAGTTATTTTAACAAAATAAATACTAATTACATTAATTAAAAGAAAGGAAAAATAGTCGAAATAAAAATGCTTGCAGTTTTAAAACAAATATAATATTGAGTATGATAATGTTTGCTCTGGCGTTCGGTACCACAAGTTTCGGGCTCGAGTTCCGACGGTGCCATGGATGTTTGTTGTGGTTCGGAATCCGCTTTAAACATTAGGTCTCACTCTAATATGACTGTTGAGCGTTGGGCTTAGAGGTGACAGCAATTTCCCGTAAAAAAAAAACCATCTGCTGTCTCGAAAGCTGCCAGTAGGAAGACGGCCTTGTCCCACCATGAGGATGTGGCGCTAATGATGATGATGATGATTTTCTTTAATTATATAGTTCATTTTACTGATAGTAGCTTTTTTATATTTCTGTATAAACTTTTCATTGCATTTTATGGTATACAATTTAAAAAAATAATAATAAAATTATTCTGTACATGCTATTGAAATTTTGTACATTTAAATATAATAAATAATACAATATAATACAATTTAAAAAAATAATAATAAAATTATTCTGTACATGCTATTGAAATTTTGTACATTTAAATATAAACTATTGTTTTTATTTTTAGATTATAACATTTAACTTGCAATTATTTTCAATTAATTGCAATTTATTTTCAAATAATTTGAATTCAAATAGGTATTCGTAAATTTGTTATGAAAACTTTTCATTGAAATATCAATGAGCAACAGATTATAATGCAGTAATTAATGCTATAAAAAGGATTTGTATGAAATTAAGATTTTTTTTATTTATTTAGATTAATAGAAGTGAACGCATGAGAAGCAAAGATAAATAGTTTTTATAGCAATAATTTTATATTAAATTCATTAGTTTCTTTGTACTGAAATAAATATGTAATTATCGTTGAGATATAATTAGTTACATTATTAATTTGCACATTAGTTATTAATCGATATAAGCCATAACAAAATAGAGAAAATTAATCGAAACATTTCAAAACAATGGCTAAAAAAATTTCTGAATAAATTAAACGCAATGAAAACTTTACCTTCATTGGAGTAACAGCCCCCCCATGGTGGGCCAAGGCCATATGTCTACTGGCAGATTTCGAGACAGATGTTTCACCCCTACGCCCAACAGTCATATTAGACCGGGACCTACGGTTTAAAGCAGCCACTACAAACATCCATGGCACCATACTAAATATCAATTATGTTGAAGGAAACGGTATAAACCAATTATCAATTGCATCAACCGAATACCAATTATCGTTTAACTACAAAAAGCAAAAAAATTCAATGATATTTATCTTACAACAACAATAACAAAAAAAAAAAAAAAAAAAAAAAAAAAAAAAAAAAACATTTTTTTTTTTAGAGAAATAAAAAAAAAAATTATATCTATTTTTAAATATTTTTTTTATCAAACAACTATTAAAAGTTTAACAACGTTTATCCGTTGTGTCAAAACAAATATTAGTTACGTTAAAGAAAACGGTATAAGCCAATTATCAATTCTGTCAACCAAATGTCAATTATTGTTCATCTACAAAAAGTAAAAAAAAAATTTTTTTCAATGACATTTACCTAACAACAAAAAATCTTATCTTTCAAAGTTAAAAAAAAAAAAAAAAAAAAATTTTAAGGGGGTAAGAAAAAAAAGGAAAAAAAAATTTTAAGGGAGGAAGAAAAAAAATTTTTTTTTTTTTTTTTTTTTTTTTTTTAAAGATAAAAAAGGTAAAAAAAATTTTAAGGGAAGAAAAAAAAAAATTTTTTTTTTTAAGATAAAAAAAAAAAAAAAAAAAAAATTTTGGGGGAAGAAAAATTTTTTTTTTTTTTTTTAAGATAAAAAAAGAAAAAAAATTTTTAAGGGAGGAAAAAAAAAAAAAATTTTTTTTTTTTTAAGATAAAAAAGGAAAAAAAATTTTTAAGGGAGGAAAAAAAAAAAATTTTTTTTTTAAAGATAAAAAAGGAAAAAAAAATTTTAAGGGAGGAAGAAAAAAAATTTTTTTTTTTTTAAGATAAAATAGAAAAAAAATTTTTTTTTTCCAAACAACAATTAAAAGATATTTACAAGCAACAAGCTTGTAACAAAAACAAGCGATAAGCCTATACAGCATTTATCCATGGTATCGAACCAAATATCAGTTAAGTTGAAGAAAACGGTATAACGGTATAAACCAACACTAGCTTGTAACAAAGACAAGTGATAAGCCTATACAGCATTTATCCATAGTATCATGGTATCAAACCAAATATCCGTTACGTTGAAGGAAAAGCGTTGAAGGAAAAGGTATAACGGTATAAACCATAAAAAAAAAAAAAAAAAAAAAAATCTATGATATTTATCTTACAACAACAATAATAATAAAAAAAAAAATTTGTTTTAGAAAAAGAAAAAAAAAAAAGAAAATTTGTTAAGAGAAAATTTTTTTTTTTTGAAATAAAAAAAAATGTGCTTCGTTTTTTTAGATTCAACAACTATTAAAAGATATTTACAAGCAAGAAGCTTGTAACAAAAACAAGCGATAAGCATTTATCCATCGTGTCAAATTCCACAAGATGAAGCAACACGTAATGCGTTTCGTAACAGCTTTCAAACGCTCCTTTCCCCAGTTATAAATTACGACGGAATAAAGAATAAAACAAAATAAAAACACCACGCTCTCGAAAAATCGGCTCACGTATTTTTCCATTAACGTCAGATGGCATTAAATTTATAGCTATTTTCCCTAACCTGTCTACGGCACGACTTCTCACGTTCGAAATTGATTCGATTGTTCTGAAAATACCCCAACCAGAGTTCTTATTTTTGGGCCGCTCATGTTCCGAGGCTGCTAACAAAGCGTCGAAAGCGCCGCTGGTCACTTTCTCAGAAGAGAAAGAAAAAAGAAAAGAGAAAAAGAAGACTAATTTGTAGGCGAACTGTTTTTTTCCCACGCTCGTGAAACAACGGGTCGTGACGGACATTTATCGCCCTCGTAAAAGGATACAAATCTCTTCCATCTTACAGGACACTCGAGCGCTTCTTGCTTTTTTAGGGTTAAGTGGCGATGAAGTAGCGCCGCCAAAGTGTCGCCAAGCGGAGTGCGGCAGGGAAGTCACATGCACAAGGCAATAAAAGGAAAGTTTAATATATGCAATTTAAAATATTGCTTCTTTCTTAATCGAAACAATTTTATTATTAAAAATATTTTAAATTTAATTAAAATAAAATTTATTTAGATTAAAATTGCTTATTTTTCATTCTGTAACAAATTTTAAATCTGAATATAAAGTCATATATTAATATCATAATTAGGAAATGATTTAAATACTTAAAAATTGCTCCTGTTTCACATTTTATAACAAATTTAAAATCAGAATAAAAATATCTGTTAATTATTTTTTTAACTCATACATATTGATTTCTTTTTCTTTTTTTTTTTAATTTTTCACTTCTTGATTTAAGCAGGAACCCTAAGTTTAAACATCATTTTCTTAACAAATTCTGCGTTTTTAATTTTTTTTAATACTTTCCAGTAATTTTTTTTTTATTTACAGTAGTTTTGAAGTAAAATAACGTTTTAAAACAAAAATAACAATATTTCTAAGATATTAATTTAGAAATAATTTTCCCTTTTCAAAATCAAAAATTTTCCAATTCATATTATTATCAACGGACAAAGGCTATCTTTATTAATATTACTGAACTCAAAAATTAAATTGGAAAATATCGTCACTTAATAATCAATTGATGTGATATTCTTTGTGTTATTGCGTTAATTTAATTCATGTTTATTTAATTGATTTAAATATTGTTAAAAGTCGTATTTATGCATTTTAAATATTAATCTGGATAAAAAAAAATAGCGATATTAACCATAGCTATTATAAACCTCAAGGTTATAAAAATCTCTTAAAAAATGTCAAAATAATAAAAGAAGAATATAAGTAATCTTACAATAAATACTCAGTTTCAGCAAAGATACTAAACTTATCTGACTTGTCAACAGATGGCGCCACACACATAAATAAGTGATCCAACATAAAATATTTATTTGTATTTAGATTTGTATAAGTATTTTCAAAAGTTTTTGCAACAAATAAAAAAAAAAGAAGCCTGACTCATAGCCTAGAGGTAACATGTGCAGTTTTTTCCGTGCAGCAAAACACATTAAAACCTGCGCTGTAATGTGTGTTTTTAAGAAAGAGGAGACTCGATGGTTATGTAACATTACAAAGTAATGTAAGCGTCTTGTATCGATTGTTAGGAAGGTTATTGGGAGTTTTCCGGGTTTTTTTTTATTTTTTTTTTTATTCATTTAAACTTTGTTTAACTTTAATCTTTTATTTTTGGGCATCGTCAACGGACTCTTAATTGTACCTAAAGCTTTAGCTTTTTCGACCTCCTGCTTTAATTGTTTGCAAGCAGGAGGTGTTTTTCTTAAATTTATCCCTTTGTTTTTCTTTTTCATTATTATTCAGCAATTTTAAGCAACCCCATTTTGTGCTAATGTTTTAATTAATTTAAGATGTGGAGGTGTTGTGGCTCTTAAAGCCACCTAGGAACTCCGAAATAGGTACGCCCGTTGCCCTCCGGGTTTTTTTTGCCATACAACGTGAAATGGTGTTTTTGTGGTACTATTGGAACAGGATGCCTCAAAAATTAAAATTATAAATAGTTTTTTTTTCTAATTATTCTGTAAATTTGCTATTTTATTTTCATTTCGGCGTAATATTCGAATGGTAACTCATTAATTTTTTAAAATATAATATTTTTTATGCATTTTTTTTCCATTTGAGAAAGTAAGAGGTTTTGTTTTTCAAAACACTTACAATCATTTTTTTTCTTTCTAATGCAGCTGGCAAACACAGACAGCTTGGTCTTTGGATGCCTTAAGGCAAGGGCTGCACAGACGTACTCACTTTGCATTACCCAGGGGGCGCGTGTCACTTGAAGATAAGCCACGGACGCGGAGTAACAATGCCCCCGCAACGCTCTACGATCCTATCTGACCGGGACCTACTTTTTAAAGTGGATTCCAAACCACTACAAACAACCATGGCACCGCCAGGACTCGAACCCGAAACCTGTGGTACCGAGCGCCAGAGCGCTAGCCACTCGGCCATTCAGGCCCTACGTACAATCATAATTCAACCATTTCGTTGTTATAAATGCTATTTATTTGTAACAATTTTTAGTTTAAGAATTTATTACAGTGTTTATAACATAATGCATATTATTCTGTTTAAATATTTATATTACTTTGTTACATAATTTTATGGTTTTATTTTACATAGTGTATATTATTTTGTTTAAATGGAACCATGGGAAATGGGACTAATGGAAAAAATATTTAATAAAATTACAGTTCTTTACAGAGCCAACTCTCTGAAATATTCCATAAAGATAGACTATTGTACTGGCTAGTGAAGTGCTAACATGTGTAGGCGAGAAGACTGCAGGGGATGAGTTATTGCCGAAACGCCTACAGAAGTTTCTAGCGTGCTTCTGCAGCTGCTGAAGTCAGGCCCCCTTGCTGTTAGACGGATTTACCCGTGGAACCTGAGGACAGCGACTCAATTTAGGTGTGATAAATAATGTGCATGTGTTATTTACGTCGTATAATAAATTTTATGTTTAATAAATAAGCTGTGGATGAATGTTTTTGAAATATAACCGACACTACGCCATTTTACCTTACAACAAACTCCAAAATTCCAACATTTTGCAATTTTACGGGGAAAAAAAAATCTAATTGAAAAAATGTTTGCCAATAAAGGAAAAAATATTAATTATGTTCGAGTTTTTTCGGAATCAAAATTCATTGGGATAGATTAAAAAATAAATCAGAAGGATTTCAATAAAAAATTTGGATAAAAAAAAAAGAAAAATTGCATAAATCAATAGCTGAGAATGAAGAAAACATGAATACCAGCTGTGAATTAAAATTTTGTTTAATGATTTTGTACTCATACAATTGTTAAATTGATTGAATCGCAAGATGGCTTCTATAGTTATTTTGATAAGTAAAGACAAAAAAAGAATGCACAAAATTAAATAAATATTGTTTTTCATTATCACAACAGATGGAAATAAAAATGTAATAAATTAATAACACCAATTCACTTCATTGAAGTTTATCAATATTTGTTTGTTCAGCAACATTATAGCTGTTCCGATTATTTAAAAATTAATTCATTAAGGTCCAAATTATTTTTTCACTTGAAATAAATAAATTAAAAATTAATTTTTCCACTTATGGGTCCACTTATAGTCCAATTAAAGGACTAAAAGAAAATAGAAAAAAATATTTATATCCACGTGAATAACAAAATGTTGCGAAAAATAAAAAATAAAATAAATAAACAAAGTCAGTCAAAACCGGTTACTTTTCTGATACATACAATTGTTTTGAAGCTACGTTTCATAAATGCAAATTACGCTTCCTACATGTACATGTAAGATAACAGCTAAAAATTGCAAGGAAAATGAAATACTCAAACCAAAGAAACACTCGACATAGAGAGTAGTAATGTTGCCAAACGAATATACTATATATATATGCGCTGCTGCATCGCTGCTACTCATTTAGTACTACTCAGGGAGCACGTGTAGCTTGAAGATATGCTATGGACGCGAGTAACACTACCCCCACAACGCTCTGCGATCGTATTAGATCGGGAGCTACGGTTTAAAATGGATTCCGAACCACTACAGACATCCATGGCACCGCCGGGACTCGAACCCGAAAACCTGTTGTACCGCATATATATATATAATTCGTACCGCATAATTATTAAATATATAATTCCAGAGCGCATGTATATATAATTCGCGTGCATTGGGAGGAGGGTAATACTTCGTTCTAGATATAGAAAAAACCGCGGTATAGTAAGAGCAGTGCACTCAGAGAGCATTGCAATAAACCGTATAGCACTTTTTTTTTCTTCGAGAAACCACAATCGGACGTGTATTGAGTCATTTGCATGGAAGAGAAACCTTGGAATTGAATCCAGGGGCCATTGTACTCGTTTGACATCCCTGAGAGATTAGGGTAATGATGACCCAAACGCGTTCCTCCGCAAAGAGAGAGAGAAAAAAAGTGGGCGGATAACGAAAAAAAAAAGAGGGAAAAAAATTGTACGTTCGGCAAATGCGGGAGCCCGAGTTAATGGGCTCCTACAACATGCATAACAGCATTTATGCACAAGTAACGAGGTGAACGATGCTAAGTATGCATGACCGAACAGCGTAATACCGACAGATTTCCCCGCCATTAATGTCAATTGTCGGAAATAAAGCGATAGAAAAGTGAAGCCACAAGAAGAAAAAAAACACGCCAACTCTTGGCGGCCCTTTTTTTCTTTTTCCCCGCCTATCAACAAAACGTCCTCACATGACGTCACGCACATCACGAACAGTCATTGTTCTTCTATGCGAGTTGCTGCCAGATCACAGAAGACAACAATAATGGAAGGGGGAAAAAAATAAAAAAAAAGGGAAATAGAATCCGGAAAACTCTTATTCAACCGTGTAATAGTTTCATAATGATCAGTTGTAAAAAAGATCGTCAGCGGATACATCAACCGCTCAATTCGAAGGCTTATTTTATGTTCTTTTATCATCTATTTATTATTTATTCTTTTTTTTGTTCTTTTGTAGCTTGTTTAAAAATGGCCAGGTCAAATAATTTCCTTCCCACTGCAACAGAACATGTTCTTTTTTGTTAATTCGTTGTTATTTTTGCAGCCGATTTGTTCCCTTCCATTGCATTCTGAGGGTTAGAAAACGAGTCTATAAACTACGTAATCGTTTGGTCGAGTACGCTGAAGTGTTTTGATTGTAGCGAACTCACCGTTAATAGATTTTCCTGTTATTTTTATCGGCCTTTATTTGTTCTTTTTTTTCTTTCGCTCCTTCTATTCTTTTGTTACCATTTTTTTTTTTTTCTCGTTGCCAATCGTGGTTTAGCGATTAGTTGCCTTTTGTGTGTGGCGTCGCAACCAAACCGCAAATTTGAAAGATAAAAAAAAAATGAATTAAAATGAAATGATTAGACAAAAGTGAGCAAGCAGATGTTCATACAATAAAGCGAATATTACGTTCTCTTTTTTAAAGTACCCCAATTATTCATCGTGTTAGCGATTTCACTTTTTTTAAATGATCGTTTTTATTTTTAGAATTATAATGAATTAGGTTTTTATTGATTGAAAATTTATTATTATTCTTTTTGGTTTGTTGTGTACAAATATTCTATTTTAGAACGATTTACATGATTTTACAGATGTTATCAGACTTCTCACTTCTCACAATGAAAAGTTTTATACAGAAAGGTACGAGATAAAAATAAAATAAAATAAATTTGATTAATTTTTTTTGATAAAATTTACTAGTCTGCTTCCGACTCTAATGAATTATTTTTATCTCGTTTTTTTTCCTTATCACACTTTGTAGATAGCAACATCTAGACCAGGGGTGGCCAACCTAAATGATCTTGCGGGCCGCATATAAAATTATCACCATATTAGATGTAGACCCTCTATACACATTTTTTTGGAGTGAAAAATTGAAACATAATGAGTCATTATTATTGTGTTTACTATTATTCTTATATGTGAACATAGATAATATAATAATAATGATACTAAACGCACATTGTAAAGAAATAGATAACACTAAAAATGAAATATAAAAAATAAATAAATATAAATCATTAAAAAAAAATTTTTTTTTTAGTAATGCGATATTTGTTTGCTCAAGAATATTATTTGAAAAATAAAGTTAATTTTTTCTCATAATTTCGACAGTTAATGTTTGAATATATGGATGCGCAGATAATGTATTTTTTTTTAATACATTAGTTTTCACTACTTTGGCCATTATAAAATAAATATATTTTGTAAAAGTGTGATAAATTTCACGGGCCGGAAAAATGTTCAAGGATGGCCACATACTGCCCGCGGTTGGCTACTAGACTAAGTCCAAGAACTAGACTAGTCCAAGAACTCGTGTGGTCTCATGGAAGGAGGGAAAGGAGGGGGATAAACAGAGATAGGTTATAAGAGATAGGACAAAACAAAATGTTTTTTTCACAGCGTTGTCGTTGCAAAGGAAAAAAAAATAGTTGACACTTATTTTAATTATGCCGTTGTTATATTGTTAATTGTGATTTCGACCGTTGTCACAGTCAACTAAAAATGGTTTTAATTATTATCAGAACTAATTAACACATCTTTAGCTATTGTCATGTATAACTAACACAGTAATGCTATCACAGTTAGTTAAATAACATAATCATATCTAGATAATATACTAACAGCTATTACAGTTAGCTAAACCACAATTTTAATCGTTGTTACAATTAGCTAATATAAAACTGTTGATACAAATAGATAACATAGTAACCGTTATCACAGGTAACTAAACTAAAACTTTAACTGTTATAAGAGTTAGCTATGAGAGTAACAGTTGTCACAGTTACCTAACTATATGGGATGAATTTCGCACTTATTAATGTTTCTTATATGCAAATAATAATAATAATAAAAAAATAAAAAATAATAATAATAAACAAAATAAAATAAATAAATAATAATTAATAAAATAAAAATAAAAATAAAATAAATTTAATAAAATAATAAATAAAAAATAAAGTTGAAATGGCCTAGTGGAGAAAAATTGAAACTCGGATTCAAAAATTTTGGATCCAAAATTCTCCAAACATAAAATTTACCGGTGGCTGAAAAATCCTTTTATTAGGCCTGAGAAAATGGTTTAAATGCTTTGATACCCTTGCAATATTCTTTTCAAATGCCCGACCGGTTCTTTCAAAACGCCTGGCATGCAAAAAATAGTTCCTATATATTATTCAACAATGCCTCTAGCTTATGTCTTATATATGAACATTTTTAAATAATTTTTTTCAACAAAACAAACTGTATTGAAGTGGAATGATATAAAATCAGAACAGCTTTACCGCAAAAACAGATACAAATTGTTACAATTTCTCGTTCAAAGACAGAAAGAAACAAAACTCTTTCGATAGTGTTTCTTTTATTTCGGCAATTGTTTTTCCTCACAATTTATCATCGGGATTAGAGGGATAAAAAAAGGTATTTCCACAGGGATTTTCTATCTTCGGAGCAGTAACATGATAACTCTGCGCTGTACAGAAAACTTTATTAGAGGTGGCCACAATGGTGAAAGAGCCAATGGAACAAAATGAATTGCAACACAAGGAGGGGAAAAAAATAATAATAACGAATCCCTCTCTTCTTGAAATCACCTCGGTTCAGTCGGCTTAATTTTTCACTATTTTTTATTTATTTCATTTTATGGCAACAACAACAATTTAAAACTAGAAGACACTGGAGTTTGGGAAAGTAAAAATTGGATTATTTCGCATGCGTCAAGTAAATATACGGACAACGTTAATATACACAATATGATCTAATTCTTAATTTATGTTAATAATTATCATAATTAATTTATATTAATTAAATCTGCTAATTGTTAACATTAAATAAAATAATTATTTTATTTTATTTTAATATAATTAAAATATTTTTAAAAATTATTTTTCTTAAAACATATAGACATATATTCAACACATATAGATTTGTGGTGATTAATTTATTAACTCTTTTTTATTGAATGTTGATTATAGTACAATAATCACCAAATTAATCACCGCAAATCTATATGTGTTGACGTTTTGGTAGACAAAACATTTTTAAATATTTAAAATAGATAAAAATAAATAAAATTTTTTGTTTCAATTAAAAATAAAATACTTTAATAATAAATAAAACAAAATAAATTGATATAATAAAAAAGATTTAATGATTTTTTTTTAAAACAAGTGAATTTTTTAACAAAGAATATGAGAGAAAATGAACAGCAATATTAAATTAAACTTTTAGCTCACTTTTTGCATGTGTTTCTATGTATTTGATAAATTACATAATGCATATAATTGTCATCGTATATATTTAATGCTGGTAATACCAATTAAATGGATCTGATGGCCGAGTGATTAGCGCTCAGGCGCTAGATGCCACAGGTTTTGGATTCGAATCCTACAGTGCCATTGATGTTTATAGTGATTCGGAATTCACTTTTAAAAGTAGGTTCCAGTCTGTTTAACCTAAAATGTGCACAAGATGACCGTAGAGCGAGAAACCAAACCAAACTAACCCTCTTGGAATACAGCAATATCTAGGACCTTGTCCAAGAATCGTGTGGTCTTAAAGAAAGAAGGAAAGTGGAGGGTATCTTCTGTTGTGATGGAACACCCGTAGGTAGAAGTCTGACTTGGCTACATGTCGCTGAAGAAAGAGGACAGTGCCTTCTGGGAGAACTTTTAGAGGGAACTAGCCTGCATTTGAGTGTCGTATGGGAGGTGACACAGAAAATTCCCATGAGGTAGTCCAACTAACGAAGCAAGATTCTGAACATCACAAATACCATCGAGCCTCCTCGTTTTTTGAAACAGTGTCTACAACAGTGCTGCCAGCGGATTGACCCTCAGCCCTAATGCTCACCAATGGCGCTCGTTGACACCGTGCTACGAGTCGTGCATTTAATGTTATAATGTTGAAGTTGAATTCCTGACAATGATCCCTGAATTTCTTTATTGATATTTGTCTAATCCTCAGTGTCTCGCAGTACGAGACGGACGTCTCATGAGTATTCTACTCATGGGTGGAGGCCGTGGTGATAAAGCACCCCATGAATAGTCTACTCATGGAGGGAGAGAAAGGAGGCAGCCACTGTTGTGATGGTGCACTCGTAGGTAGAAGTCTGACTTGATTCCGTGACCTGTAGAAGTAGGGCAGGGCTTTCTGGGAGGACTTTTAGGGGGAATAACACTGCATTTGCGTATCGTATGTGAGAAAAACCGGAAAAATTCCCACCAGGTACCCCGACTAACCAGGTAAGATATTGAACGTTACAAACGCCGTCGAATATCCTCGTTTTTGGAAACAGTGTCTAAAACAAAGCAGCCAGCGGATTGATCCTGAGCCCTAATGCTCACCAACGGAGCGTGTTGTCACTGAACCACAAGTCGGACTATATTTAAATGAAATTTAATCATATGGAATTCTAAACATTACAGTAAAAATATATTCGATGCATTGAAGATTTTGAATAATATTATGAATAATCCATTTTATTACACTTATTTATTGAGGCAAATAAATAAAAATAAAAAAAACACGATAAAAAATAGTTTAAAGTTTTTTTGTGGTGCAGAATCCCCAGTTTTTACTTTTCCCTTAATCTTCTTCAGTCTTGAACCGGTTTAAAATTTTCGCCGATACATTTCTTTTTTTCTTTTCCCGGTGGCAACAACGGCGAGAGACAGATAGCAGCGGTGGAAGTGGCAACGGTGAAAAAATAAAATAAAATAAAAAATAAAGAGAGAGACGGTGGTTTTTATTTCATTGACGTTCATGAAACGTGCGGGGCTTCGTTGAAAAGACATGCTACAGCATAAATGTTTCAAAAGTGAGTCGTTCCTGGATTAAGAGCCGCATTTACAAACAAGGCACGTTCTCCTGGAAAGGAACACGGGCTACGTGGACGGAATGGATACGTTCGAACGTTCCTTTCTTTCTGTTTTTTTGTTCCAGGCCGATTCTTTTTTTTTCCCCTTTAACATTGCGCTGGAATTCTTATCCTTATCCTTTATACTTTTTGTACTTATTTCACGTTTGCTTTTCATATTTTTGACCTGCATGTAGGCGGTTTTTAGGGAAGGATGATATAAAGTGGATAGTCAACACCGAAATACTAAACATGGAGAGATCTATGTGTATGAATAAGATTTTTTTTTTATATATTCGTTTACTGGATTTGTTCTTTTTTTGGGGGGGCAAAAGAAGAGGATTATTCCGGAGATGTTCAAGATTTTATCATAGAAGAAAATCTTAAAGCAGGATGTCTCGTGGAATGCGAAAATGATGTACTATGCAGAACTGTACTTTTACAAATCTTGGAAGGAAAAAAAAAAAGAATGTTTTGTAACGGAAAGGAGAGATATTGAATATTCCAGTCTTCTTTATGTTTTTATCAGATTCGTGATCAAAGTTCTGCGTTAAGTTTTAAAATTCTAAAAGTGTTTTTTAATACTTCTATATATCAGTCCTTGCAGTAGCAGATAATAAAATTGTTTACTGCATACAGAATGACAAATAAGGAAAAAAAAATTGTTTTGAAGAATTTTTTTTTAATAATAATAATTTTTTTTATTAAAAAAAACCGAAGAAACAAGTTTGAAAACTGAAACAATTTTGTTCTACATTTTAAAAGCTAAAAATAAACATATCTTATCTTAATGTTATTTATTAAAATAAAATACTTTTTAAATGAAATAAAAATATTGAAAAATAAACATTTACACACTATTCTACAAACTACATATCTCTCTTGTGATTGTTTCTTTTTCAGTACTTGTGATTGTTTCTAAAAAAACCTGCACTTTTAAAACATTAAAAAATTTTGAGATGTAAAAGATGAAAATATAAAAATTTATAAGAATAATAATTTATTTCTCATTTCATGAATACTCAAAATAAAAAAAAAAAAAAAAAAAAAAAAAAAAAAAAAAAAATATCGAAAGTCACACACACACACACATACACACACACACACATATATATATATATATATATTGTATAAATTGTTTAAAATAAAAATATATAATATAAATAATATGTATAATAAAAATGCAAAGAATTTGATGTGTGATATATTAACATTATATATATATATTATTTTGCTCGATTTTTTTTTTATAGAAACCTAGCTGAAAATGAGTCAAATTACTTCTATTCATTCACGCCTGAAAAATTTGTTTACTGTCTTAATTCAAATTTAATTTCAATTTGTTTATTGTCGAAATTTTGCATCATTAAAAAACAATCGTATATTTTTTGCTCATTATAATTTTACAATAGAACTGGTTTTTATCAATAAATAACGCAGGGATTGAATATATATAGGGATCCCGAATACAGGCTAGTTGGTGCTCAGTGTCACAGGTTTAGTGCCAGGCCACCGTGGACTATAGTACCAGGGAGTTAGTTAGTTAGCATATAGGCTAGAACGTTATTGATAAAGCATCTTGGCCTTCTAGTCAAAATAAAAACGTGGCTTGGTTTGTCACAGTAAATTGTGTACACTTTAGGCTAAATAAATCGGGACCTGCAGTTTAATGTGGATTCCGAACAATCTTTTAAAAATAAAATAATTTTGAACAAATAATGTGGCGAGCATCTCAGTTGTTATCAAAAATTTATAACGCATTTTTGTTAAAAAAAAATATTAGCATAAATTGCACTAAAATATTATAAACAGTTTTAAATTATTATCAGTAATGTATTCATTCTTTACAGCTATTTATTTTAACATTTCCACTTTAGTGTCTATTTTCAACTCTTTCCAGCCAAAGGTTATTGCAATATTATTGATAAATGTATCGCTGTATTAATGAGTCCAACTTTCGATGCACCTGCTCGCTGAACTCATAAGTTCATAACCTCAATCTATTGAAACGACCTATCGTTCGTTATTTATGACTCGGCGTTCTTTATTTTTACAAATAATGTAATGGAATATTTATGACACCTCTTCTTCGCAAATTGAATTTTAATGAAAAGAAAATATACAACAGCCGGCTGTTCCGCATTTATTTTTTTATCACACTTAAGTTAAGACACCAAGCCGTACTTATAACAAGTATTTTTTTTCTCTCTGTTATTTATTTCTCATTTTTTTTTATATACATATATACACGAGCGGTAAGTTCTTAAAACATCTGTCACATGTTATCTCACCGAGAGCTGTGCTTGACAGAGAAAAGCGTTAGAAAAACATGACAGGGGGGAGGGGGAAGAAGGAGAAATAAAGAAAGACAAAAATAAAAGAAATAATAATTTATTTCTCATTTCCTGATAAATGCCAAATCTTCCGAAAGTTCTTTATATAATAATCCTTTGCATTTTTTTATATATATATTATTTTATATATTTTTATTTTTATTTTAAACGATATATATAGTATATATATGTGTGTGTGTTGGTTTAATATTTTGTTCGAATTTTTCTTGTAGACACTTAGCTAAAAAATAATCAGTCAAATGGATTTTATTCAGTCATACCTGAAAAGATTTGTTTACTGTTTTAATTCAAACAAACTTGTGTACTATTTAGAAACAATCGCATATTTATCTTGTTCAAGGCAATTTTAAAATGGAACATATTTTTATCAATAATTAAATAGGGATTTAATATACATAGGAATCCTGCATAGAGACTAGAACGTTATTGACAAAGCATCTTGGTCTTCTAGTCTGCAACAATATACAAACATGAAAAAAAAATTTAATTGTAAATTATTACATTTCTCATGAAATTAAAGTTTTTATCGTTTTATAATTTTCTTACAATCTGAAAATCTTTCAAAAAATATTTTTGAACAAACAATGTGGTTCCATGCTGTTATAAAAATTTATAACGCATTTTTGTTAAAAAAAAATATTATACTAGCACAAATTTCATCAAAAAATGCAATGACCAGTTTGAAATTATTATCAGTAATGTATTCATTCTTTATACCTATTTATTTTAAATATTTCCACACTAGTGTCTATTTTAACTCTTTACAGCCAAAGGTTATTGCAATATTATTGATTAATGTATTGCTGTATTAATGAGTCCAACTTTCGATGCACCTGCTCGCTGAACTCTTTAAGTTCATAACCCAATCTATTGAAACGACCTATCGTTCGTTATTTATGACTCGGCGTTCTTTATTTTTACAAATAATGTAATGGAATATTATGACACCTCTTCTTCACAAATTGAATTCTAATGGAAAGAAAATATACAACAGCCGGCTGTTCCGCATTTAATTTTTTTTTTTCACACTTAAGTTAGACACCAAGCCGTACTTAACAAGTATTTTTTTTTCTTCTGTTATTTATATTTCATTTTTTTATATACATATATACACGAGCGGTAAGTTCTTAAAACATCTGTCACATGTTATCTCACCGAGAGCTGTGTTTGACAGAGAAAAGCGTTAGAAAAACATGACAAGGGGAGGGAGATAGGCGGGGAAAGAAAGAAAAAAAAAAAAAAAAAATTTCGAAATCTTTTTTTCAAGCATCGGTACTCGAGTTGTGCAAGTGTTTCGTTTCGCTCTGCACTTAGTTAGGGGTGCTCGGTGTCAAGAGACCAAACGACTAAAAGAGAACAGGGAAGGGGGGAGGGACGGAGAAATAACACTCGAAAAAGATGAAATGCTGAAATGACAATAATAAAAAAAAAAAAGAAAAGAACCGAATGTAAGAGAGGAACAGAATGGAAATGTGTCAATGATAAAAAGAGATGTTATCTGGTTGCCACTATCGTGTTGACAAGCATCCGCCATTTTTTTCGAGGAATAAAAAAAAAGAATAAAAAAGAATGAATGAAGAGGTTTAAAAAATGGAATAGAAGAAGTAAATGTGACGATACTTTTTCTGACTCTACTTGACAGTTGCATCGCACGTTTTTTTATTACTGGCTCAGTTTATTTTTAAAGCGGTTCGCTTTCGAAAGGTGGCAACATTGAAATGTCGTCTGCTCGTCATTCTGACATAGTCATACTTAAAGAAGAATATACGAATAAAATGGATACTGAAGAATTTTATGAGTACATGTATAGGACAAGAAAGAACAACTGAAAAGAACAAATATTTTGAGTACGAAAAGAACATGACACTTTTCTATTTCTTGTGAGCATAATCATATCTATTGAACAATAAAAATAAATTTCAGTAGATTTTAATTATTAATATAAAATTAAATATTTCTTTATTTTAATAACGATGTGTACATATTTAAAAGTAATTTGAAAAGTAAATTTAAAAATAATATCCTCTTCAATAGTTAATTTAAAAAAAAAAAAAAAAGATTTTAAATTTTTTTTTATTTATTTTCAACAGGTTGAAAAATTATTTATTTTTAAAAAAAAAATTTTTTTTTTTTATCACACTTGGTAGACAGAAACTGTTAGACCAAGTCTATGAATCCATGTGGTCTCATGGAAAGATGGAAGGGGGGAGAGCTTTTGTTGGAATGGAGCACCCATAGACAGTAGGTAGAAGACCGGCTTGCCTAGTGTCGCTGAAGGAGAGCAGTGCCTTCCGGGAGGACTTTTAGGGGGAACTATGCTGAATTTGCGTATCGTATGGGAGAAAACCTTGAACACTCCCACTGTCCCGTGTGTCATTCCCAAACCGTATGGGGGCAACTCAGCTTTAAGCACAGTGATATATTGTGGTGTAGTAGTAGTCCGACTAACGAGGTAAGATGATGAACATCATAAACGTCCTCGAGTCTCCTCGTTATTTGAAGCAGTATCTACAACAAAGCCGCCAGCGGATTGAACATCAGCCCTAATGTTCATCAGAGGTGCACGTGACCACTTAGCCACAAGTCAGGCTTTAAACTTTTTAAAGATGGTACTATTTTTCAAAAGATAATAATTTAGTGTAATTTATAAGAGATGAAATTTAATTTTATATTCGTTTAATTTAAAAGAAATGTTTTTTAAAAGAGTATAATTAGAAAAATATATTTTGTAAAATGTCATTTTTAAATTTAGGATCATTAAATTAAGTTTAAATAAATATTTAATAAATTAATTTTCAATAATTTAATATAAAATAAATATTTCATTATATAAAATAATAAATATTATAAAATATTTTATTATTAGATACTATATTATATTATTTAATATTTGTTGTTGTTGTTATCGTGTCCATGGACTTTATATTATTATTAAAGTTATTTAATATTTTATTTGATAATTATTTTTTAAAAATATTTAAAAAAACATTGTTGCATCTTTTAAAATAACAGAAATTAATTTCCATTTTTCCACATTCACGTCAAATCAGTAATTATTGTAATAAATAGGGTTTATCTTTTTTTAATCAAGTAAATAAATCAATTAGACAAACAATCAACTTTTTTTATAAACCGAAACAAATTTTCAAACACAATTTTCAAATTAAAATAACAATAACAATAATAATGAAATTAACAGAATAACCCTCAAAATAAATAAACAAATTGAAGAAACAATATTTCCGAAAACATTAAATATTAAATAACAAAACAAAAAGAAAAACAATAATTCCTTAATAAATGTCAGGAAAAATATAAATAAATGTCAGTTTATAAAAAAAAAAATTCTACGAAACGAAACGAAAGTTAAATGATCTGATTAAAAAGAAAAATACAATTTAAATAGAGGGAAAACTTTTTAAAAGTGTCTTTGCCATCACAATAAACAACGTAATTAACTTAAAACGCGCCAGAATATCAACAGAGAGAAATCACATTCTTTTAGTGTTAGTTATTCCTCTGTTAATTATATTTACCTGAGTTATGTTACGAGGGCGGAGAAATGGAAGTTTTATTTTGAATAAAATATTAGTTGGGGAAATTATTGAAAAATGCAACACAAACGTCTTCCTCTTCTTTAATCGCATTAATTCCAATTTTTGTAAAATATTCCTACACTTGACAATTAAGCGTTGCACACATAAAAATAAATACCAAACACAGAGAGAGAGAATGTTTATTAACTTTTCTCCGTATTATGTTATTGCTTTGTGAGTAATTGATTATTTTTTTCACAGCTCCTTTCAAACTGAGGGTTGTTTATTTTAATACAGTTTAAATAATTAGGTTGAGTATCTTAATCAAATTTCTGCCATCCTTTTGCGAGGTATTCAATTAATGATGAGAAGCTTTGCTGTTTGTTTTCTTTTTTGAGAGAGGTTTATTTATTTATTTATTATTTATTTTTTGCATTCTTATTCTAGCGATGTCATTAATTATATTCCACAAACAGAGAATAATATCGTTTGATCGAGACTTGTTATTTACCGTCTTTTTCTTATTAAAGCAAAAATAATTAATTATTAATATTTAATAATTAGATATAAATAAGAACATAAAAATTTGTATTAGAAGTTACTAGTTAAAGGATATAATAAGTAAATATGGAGAAATTTATGTTTTATGTATTATGGAATAGGATTAATTTAATTCTGCATTTTAAAAAATAATATATATTTTCTTAAATATATACTTATTATTTATATAATAACATATAATAAATAATTATTAGTTCTAATATGGCGCCTGATGGCCGAGTCACTAGCGCTCTGGTACTTGGTGTCACAATTTATATAAACATTATAAAATATTTTATTATACATTATATTTTATATTATATTATTTAATATTTTCTTTTGTGTTTTAATAATTATTTTAAAAAATATTTAAAAAAAACATTGTTGCATCTTTTAAAAGAATAGAAATTACATTTCCAAAAAATTAAACACATTATGCTATTTAACTTTTCTCTATCTTATTTTTTCTCATTCGAGTCAAATCAGTAGTTATTGTAAATAATGATGTTTCTTTTTTAAAATCAAATAAATACATCAATTGGACAAACAATCACATTTGTTTTACAAAACGAAACAAATTTTCTAATACAATTATCAAATTAAAATAATAACAATAACAATAATAACAAAATTAATAGAATAATAATCAGAATAAACAAATTAAAGAAACAATATTTCCGTAAACATTAAATATTAAATAACAAGAAGAATAATTCCTGATAAATGTCAGGAAAAATATAAATAAATGTCAGTTTTAAAAAAAAAATTCTACGAAACGAAACGAGAGTTAAATGAACTCATTAAAAAGAAAAATATAATTTAAATAAAGGGAAAACTTTTTAAAAGTGTCTTTGCCATCACAATAAACAACGTAATTAACTCAAAACGCGCCAGAATATCAACAGAGAGAAATCACATTCTTTTAGTGTTAGTTATTCTTCTGTTAATTATATTTGCCTCGTTTTGTTACGAGGGCGGAGAAATGGAAGTTTTATTTTGAATAAAATATTAGTTGGGGAAATTATTGAAAAATGCAACACAAACGTCTTTCTCTTAGTAATCGCATTAATTCCAATTTTTGTAAAATATTCCTACACTTGACAATTAAGCTTGCACGCATAAAAATAAATACCAAACATAGAGAGAGAGAATGTTTATTAACTTTTCTCCGTATTGTGTTATTGCTTTGCGAGTAATTGATTATTTTTTTTACAGCTCCTTTCAAAACTGAGGGTTGTTTATTTTAACACAGTTTAAATAATTAGGTTGAGTATCTTAATCAAATTTCTGCCATCCTTTTGAGAGATATTCAATTAATGATGAGAAACTTTGCTGTTTGTTTTCTTTTTTGAGAGAGGTTTATTTATTTATTATTATTTATTTTTTGCATACTTATTGTAGCGATGTCATTAATTATATTCCGCAAACAGAGAAATAATGTCGTTTGATCGAGAATTGTATTTACCGTCGAAACAAAACTAATTAATTATTAATATTTAATAATTATATATAAATATGAACATAAAAATTGACATTAGAAGTTACTAGTTAAAGGATATAATAAGTAGATATGGAGAAATTTATATTTAATGTTTATAGAAAGTTATTATGGGATACGATTAATTTATTCTGCACTTTAAATAATAATATATATTTTTTAAATATAAACTTATTTATATAATGATACATAATAAATAATATTTAATAATTATTATTGTTGTTTGTTGTTTCTTATCCCACTTGGCTGGCCAAGCCCACGAGCCCATATGGACTCATGATTGAAGGGGAAGGAAGCAGCTTCTGTTGTGATGGAGCACCCGTAGGTAGAAGCCTGACTTTTGCTCCGTGACGCTCTTACAGTCATAGAAGACCGGGACCTACGGCTTAAAGTGGATTCCGAACCATTACAAACATCCATGGCATTTCGAACCCGAAACCTGTGGCACCGAGCGCCAGAGCGCTAGACACTCGGCCATTCAGGTCCCAAATTTGCCAACGGCACGCAGTGTTCCCAGGTGGTCACCCACCCAAGTACTGACCGCGCCCAATGATGCTTGACTTCGCCAAATCCTGCTGCATTGCACATACATGATGTCTTCACAATTTTAAATAAATATCTACTTTTTTCCACACTTGACCCCCTGTAAAAGAGCTACTAATTAGAAAGTTGAAGTGGAACATCGGTGGATGAATTGCCCACCGACGGGTGTTGAGAGAAGGGCAGTGTGTTTCGGGAGGGCTGTACAAGGTAACTGCTCCGCATTTGGGTGTCGTACGGGAAAAAAATGGAAAACTCCCACAGTGGAAGCGTGACAGACGATGCGAGACGCTTTACAAACATTTCCAAAATCGCTATCGAGTCTCCTATTTCTCAAAACAGTAATTACAGTCAGTGAATTCGAACCTCGGCCTTCTCGTCAAGAGTCGGGCAATAAACACCTACTGAAGTGATATTTCGGGGTACATTCCTCTTCTTTGCCAGACGCGTGACCCAGTGGCAAAGTGCTCAGAAGTCTAAATTCAAATCCTCTATCACCATTGTTATAATTACTGCTATCAGAAGAGGAGAATCGATGGCGATTGTGGCAATATGTGCCAAAAGCGTCTCGAATAGATAGTCGGGCTGCATGACACGCAAATGCGGGATAGTTACGCCTAAAAATCCTTCTAGATAGCACTGTCTTCCTCTCATCAATCACCGGTCCGGTGGGCAGTTCGTGGTATGCGTAAGTAATATATAAGGCCTACAGATGTACATACACACACACATAAATCCTCCCATTCTTCTCGAACTCAACGTGAGAACGACGGATTACGAATTGATCATGCCCACATTTATGGAAAAGAAATAAAAATAAAAATGATGTTTACTAGGTATTTTTATATTAAAAGTAATTTATTATTGTCAATAGAACATTGTATAAAAAGATTCGCGAATGCTTAAGTCGATTCCATTATACTTTTTGATACTAACTGATCCAATTTTCCGCCATCTCACTCCCTCTCTCCCACACACAGACACAAGTACACTCAGACAAATACAAAGAAAATATCTAAACACAATAAATAAAAAGACAGAAGACTCTCTTGAGGATAAGTTAAGGACAACATTTATCTTTTTAGAGCCCTCTTGTCCGAGGACTCCACTCCTTCATTGGGCGCACTTCATTTTAAAGCTTGTCCACTCGGGAGACTTGCTTCCGTCAATTCAACATAAAGCAAAAAAGAAGCAAAAACCGACATCTCGATTAGCGGTCTATTTTTAGGCCCTCGGGATTTCCCATCCGCGCAAAGAGACGTGTAGGACGAATAAATACCGCCGCAGACGGTTGGCTCTTTAATCTCTCCAGATCTTTCAACCCCAAGAGATATTTCTGAATTTCAATGGGGGAGAAAAGGGGGGTGATTTATTTCAGGCGGAGTGTCTGGGAATATTTCTGATAAAACAACATTTTTTTATTGGAATGACTTGTTTATGTGGTGGAGTTGGATGATAATGGTGTAAGTAGCACTTTCGTCATTTTTAATGAAGATTGTAGGAGACATAGCCGGATACACACCCACACCTACACACACATATATGATAGCATATACACTGAAGTGACAAAAGTCATGGGATAGCAATATGCAAATTTTCAGATGGCAGTAGATCGCGTAGAACAGGTATAAATGCGCAGTGCTTTCATTTCTGTTCAAGTTATTCATGTGAAGAGGTTTTGACGTGATGATGACCGCACGACGGAAATTAACAGGCTTTGAAAGCAGAATGTTAGTTGGAGCTAGACGCATGGGTCATGCCATTTCGGAAATCGTTAGGGAATTCAACATTCCCAGATCCACTGTGTCAAAAGTGTGCCGAGAGTATGAAATTTCAGGCATAACATCCCACCATGGACAGCGCAGTGGTCGACCGCCTGCACTTAACGACCGAGACCGGCGACGTCTGCAAAGAGTCGTAAATTCTAACAGACAAGCAACGCTGCTTCAAATAACCGCAGAAATCAATGTGGGACGTACAAGGGACTTGTCTGTTAGAACTGTGCGGAGAAATTTGGCTTTCTTGGGCTATTCCAGCAGAAGACCGACTCGAGTGCCTTTACTGACAGAACGACATCGCTTACAGCGACTCTCGTGGGCACGTGAGCATATCGGTTGGTCCCTAGATGAATGGAAAACCGTCGCCTGGTCCGATGAGTCACGATTTCAGTTGGTAAGAGCTGATGGTAGGGTTCGAGTGTGGCGCAGACCCCACGAAGCCATGGACCCAAACTGTCAGCAAGGCACTGTTCAAGCTGGTGGTGGCTTCGTAATGGTGTGGGCTGTTTTTTCATGACATGACTTGGTCCTCTGGTGCGACTGGACCGAACATTGACTGGAAATGCTTATGTTCAGCTACTTGGAGATCACTTGCAGCCATTCATGGACTTCATGTACCCAAACAACGATGGGATTTTTATGGATGACAATGCGCCATGTCACCGGGCCACAACTGTTCGCGATTGGTTTGAAGAACATTCTGGACAATTCCAACGAATGATCTGGCCACCTAGATCGCCCGACATGAATCCCATCGAGCATTTATGGGACATCATCGAGAGGTCTGTTCGTGCCCAAAATCCTGCACCATCAACGCTTTCCCAATTATGGGCGTCTATCGAGACAGCATGGCTCAATATTCCTGCAGAAGACTTCCAACGACTTGTTGAGTCCATGCCACGTCGAGTTGCTGCACTTCGCCGGGCGAAAGGAGGGCCGACACGATATTAAGAGGTATCCCATGACTTTTGTCATTTCATTGTATAATCCGGTGTTGCACGACTTCGGAAAAACAAACAAGAACACTAAAGGAAGAGATCTACTATATTTCTACGTATTGCTGTTCTCCGTTTAGAGTGAATTCTAATCTGATGAATAGTTTTCTTTTCTTAGGCGTCATTGCCAATTTAACAATAAAAAACAGTGAACCATGAGATTCAACGAATTCTTTCTTCCAACTTACTGCTGCGACCCCTATGGCTATCAAATTTAGAATATTTGGAGACGGGGGAGGGGTGAATTTCGTTAAGAAGAAGGAGTCTCAAACTCAAACAGTACGACAGCTTAAAAAGAATGTCAACCACGTGGTATAGTTGGATGCTAAGAAATATTTTTTGTATTAAGGTAAAAAAAGTTTTATATTTCATGTGCTGTGGTCGTATATTTTTATGTTATGTATCTTTCGAATGGTGTGTATATGAAGCTCTCTCAGTTTCTTGTTAGCTCTCACTGGATGCGAGTCGGTTATGATAAAAAAATTACCAGTTCCAGCGGAAATAGGTCCATTGCCACAGTTTGGAATGCATACGATATCTTTGTGAGATATTTTAATTGGCGGGATTGTCTTTCAAAACTTCAAAGCACAGGCGGACAAGTCTTCGTATTGCATTACTGATGGATTGGAAGTTTATTAAGACGGCTGTGACATGTGAAAATATGTATGCTCTCTTACTTATTGAGGGGGCGACTCTTTTAAAAGAAAATAGAACATTTTGGCGGTGGTAAGATGATAAGCCGCATATGTTTTGTTAGATGCCACTTGTGCGGAAGAAATGGGCCGTCTGACCTCGAAAAAGAGAAACTACCAAGGAACAGATAGGCTTATTATACGATTTGTTAAAGAATCATTGAAATTTTAATTCGATTAACATCAAATATTTCACTTCAATGGATCTCTGCGGCCTGATGTCCAATTGGCTAGCATTCTGGCCTTTGGTACCACAGGTTCAGGTTCGAATCGTGGCGGTGGCATGGATGCTTGTGAGTGGTTCGAAATACACATTAAACAGTAGGTCCCAGTCTAATTAGCCTAAAGTGTGCAAAAAATTATCGTAGTTTGATTGGGTTTGTCGCTTTATGGTCATTTTGTGCACACGAGGTGGTGGTGAATTCCGAACCACTCACGAAAGTGGATTCAAACCACTCACAAACATCCATGCCGTCGCTAGGATTCGAACCTGGAGCCTATTGTACCAAAGGCCAGAGCACTAGCCACTTGGCCACCAGGCCGCTCAAAATGACCGTAGAGTGACAAATCAATCAAAGAATCTTCAACTTGATTCTTGGATGAGTCGTCTTTTAAATCCTCATTAAAAAACACCAACAGAAAAGAGGTACATGACACCTTGAGGAATCAAGTATAATTAACCACATTCTCATCAATTATCTAGTTCCTACTGCATCTTCCACCAAAACCAAGATTCTCAGGCGAGTCAGAAAACTTGAAACAAGAGCTCCATTGACGAGAGAGAGACTTCTGAAAACCCCCTTATTACTCCATTCTACCATTCATCACAAATCTTGACATTCATTCGCCCACTAATTGCCCTCCCTCCTTTTACCGATACACCACCCCTTTCCGAGGTTGGAAGAAAAAAAGCCGACAACACGTGCGAGTGTTTTCGCGTGCCATCCTTCATGTTCCACGTAGGGGGAGCAGTTCTTTGCCTCCTTTCCATCGAAAAAGGGTTGGAGGGAGGTGGGGGGTGGAGAGAGGAGTGTGTATCCAGCTGTTCGAGACACTCCGGAAGAGGTTCTTCAACTCTCTCGTTTGGTTTGTTTGCATTTGTGGGTGACTTTTTGGTTGATGGATGATGTAGATATAAATATGACGAGTGGCATGTATGTAAATATAGGGGGAGAGAGAATATATTGCCAAGTAATTTGAAACGTTAGCAAGGTGATAATTTTAGCTGTACATTATTTTAGTTTTACAACTTAAAAGTCGTCATATCATCCAGTATTTAACAAGACGTTATTACATGTTCCCATATTTACACTGGGAATGGGCATGATAAATCCACAAGCTCCTTTGATTAAAGTTAAACGGTTAACAAATTTCACGAAGTGATTTTTACGAGATCAATGAAGCCTATGTGTTAAAAATGGTGCTTGATTTATTGTAATCAAAACTCTGCTGATTAATATAAAAGAAGTTGGTGGCCCTTTTGTTAAATGGCTAACAAATTTCACGAGATCAATGAAGCCTAAGTGCTAAAAATGATGCTGGATTTATTGTAATCAAATCCATGTTAATTAAACAAAAGAAGTGGCCCTTTTGGTAAATGGGTAACAAATTTCACGAGTGAAATTTTACGAGATCAACGAAGCCGATGTGTTAAAAAAGATGCTTGATCTATCGGATGTTTAAAAGAACAAAAATGTGGGTACTTACGTATTAACGGTACCTTGGCGGTTTTTAAGTGTCGCCAATCTAACAGCTACTAAGGTTACCAAACCAATAGAATAGATTGGTGCCACTTAAAAACCGCCAAATCTGTAGCTGCGGTTGGCGCGTGTGCTCTTTATTGGCGCAATTGTCGTCAAGGTACCGTTAATAAGTAAGTACCAAAATGTGTTTACCATATATCATAAGCGCTAATTGTACATGTATTTAGGAATCTTATTTTAAATTTGTCTCTTTTTATTTCTTATTTTTATCTATGTTTCTTCTGGCAATACTGATGGAACTAGAGAGCATGAACCAGCTACTTATCAATTGCATAAGCTGGAATGCGAATGGAATTAGAGAAAAAATATCGTCCTCTCTTCTGCCTTGGCAGTGTGTACTGCGGAACTATGTTAAAAAGACAAAAGAACAAAAACATTCCATTTCTGAAAACTTCAAACTCTACCCTGCAGTAACAAACTTTACTTCCGATCTTCAGTTTCAAATGTTGTTCGTATGTTTTTCTGCCTCCTTAAAGTTTTTTATTTTTGTGATTGTATATTGTATATTTATAATTCATATTTATTTTCATTATATATATGTTTATATGTCTGTCTGCTATGTATTTACGTATTATATGCTTCTATTGGGCATTTATGTATTTTGATATTGCTTGATTGTCATCTCCTAGTTTGCTCGCCCCCTTTTTTTTTTTTTTTTTTTTTTTTTTTTTTTTTTTTGTGTATATATATATGTTTGTTTGTTTTTTTAACTTCTTTCCCTCCTATTAACTGTTTGCTTTAAATTTTTTAATTCCTGCTAATTCTGTGATACTTTGTTTTTATTATATTTGAATTCTGAGCAGATGTGCACTACGTGCACAGGTACTCGACTCTCCTATCCAATCTAGTAGAACCAGCTACTTGACTTCAAACAATCAAATTGGTTGGGATGTGTATTATGAGTTGTTGGACGTGTGGCAACTCTTGCCACTTGATAATCCCTGCAAGAGGAAAACCATGACGCGTATGTTCCCTATCCGATGGGGGAATGCATCAGTTTGGAATTGGCTAAGGCAAGATTGCATTTGGAATCGGTATAAACTGATTTGGAAATTATCTTATAAATAGACTTTTATAGATTTATATGTGAGTTATGTGTGTTATTATGAGTCGTTGTGTTAAAATAAAATAATGAAAAGATAAATTGGAGTCCTATTTGAAAGGATAGCAATTGAAAATGTACCTCAGCAATGATAGTTCATCACAATATGTCAATCCTCTATATTTTTACTATATTAATATTATTAATTTACATAATACTATTTATTACTTAATGCTATTTTAATAATACTTTACTTAATACTAAAATATAATGACTATTTATACTAATGATTACAAAGTTTTTAAAATTCTTTCTGTAATAATTTTTCTACTCCTCATTTTAATGCGGCCTATTGGCTAGAGCTCTGGCCTTTGGTACCGCAGGCTTCAAGTTCTAATGGATGTTTTTGAGTGGTTAGGAATCCACTTTAAACTGTAGGTCCGGTCTAATTAGCACTCGTGTGCACAAGATGACCGTAGGAGCGACAAACCAAACCAACTTTATTGTAATATATTTTTTTTAATTTGTAAATTTGGTATCTTTTTTTCCATTTAAGCAATTAATAATAATTATACAGCCATAGTGACTATGATTCAAAACCATCAACTAAAATCAAGAATTTTTTCGTAAATTAATTTACATAAGTCCTCATATGTCTATTGCTATTGGCACTATAATAACGAATTGTTGCATTCCTCCTGGTTGGAATTTCATGACATTCTTTTCCCACCATGTGTCCGAAGGGAAATTCACATGCAATTTAAGCAACTAACAATAAATATGTAGCCATACTGATAATGATTCGAACCACCAATTAAGATCAAGAGTTTTTTTCGTAAATTAATTTACAAAAAGTTTTTCGTAAATTAATTTTGATCCCTCCCACATCCATTGCTATTGTCCCCATTATAACGATTTGTCGCATTCCTCCTTGTTGGAATTTCACGACGTTCTTTTTCCACCATTTTGTTGTGTCCGCGGGGGCACAATCCACATTAAATCTCTCTCAAAAACAATCCATTGTTCTTTTTCACGGTCCCCAGTTCTCGAAACAACCGCTGCCAAACGGAAGAAACAAAATCCAGCAAAGGTAAACAAAGAAGCAAAAAAAGAGGTGCTGAGTCATGGAACGTTACGCCGATGACAAACGATCCAAGACACCGTAAATGCAGGTTAATCTCTTTCGGAGGGATGATCAGACGATTTCGAGGGTCGATGTCAGACGTGATTGAGCAGCAGATCCGACGAGAAGATGGGCCCTTCCCCCTCTTTTTTTTTTATCTGATAGAGCGCGTGGATCGCGTGTTTGGAGAGGAGCTGAGTTCGGTTTTCTGTTTCGGCTTACGTCGAAGGTTGCTTGAAAAATGGACCGACAGAATACCCAATTCTTCATTTTATCCAGTAGGAAAGATTTAAAGATATACAAAGAGAAGACCATTTGACCAAACTGAATGGAAGACCATTTTTGTCCTGTACTAACCAATCCTTAAATAAGATATTTTAGTACGCTTTGAAACAGTGATCATATATCTTATATTTCTTAGTGGTTGTATTTTGTTCGTTTGTCTTGATATAAAATGTGTTCACCAATTATAAGTACCCTAAATTTTATCGGCATTATGTAAGACAACACAAAATAGTCATAATAAATCATAATAAAGATGGAGTAACGGTAGTAGGTAATATTAATGCTGGCAGATTAAGATTTCTATTTAAAGTTTAGTCAAATTGATAACATTGTAGAACAGACTTTAGAAAATGTTTAGCCAAACTACCTTATATATATATATATATATTCACTATACAACTATATGCCAACGGCCGTACCATGCTGAATATACCGGTTCTCGTTAGATCACCGAAGTTAAGTATCATTGGGCGCGGTCAGTACTTGGGTGGGTGACCACCTGGGAACACTGCGTGCCGTTGGCAAATTTGGGACCTGAATGGCCGAGTGTTTAGCGCTCGGTGCCACAGGTTTCGGGTTCGAATCCCGGCGGTGCCATGGATGTTTGTAGTGGTTCGGAATCCACTTTAAGCCGTAGGTCCCGGTCTTCTATGACTGTAAGAGCGTCACGGAGCAAAAGTCAGGCTTCTACCTACGGGTGCTCCACCACAACAGAAGCTGCTTCCTTCCTCTTCAATCATGAGTACGTATGGGCTCGTGGGCTTGGCCAGCCAAGTGGGATAAGAAACAACAAACACAACTATTATTGTAACCGTGCTTCCTCCTACACACTGGCAAGAGCGCCCTTCTATGGCGTTCAGGACAAATGGTCAGTAGGGCTCGAGACTCTCACCCGGGAAGTACAGCGCAACCTACATTTTCGCTGAGAAGCGATCTTGTTTAGAGTCTCTCGTCCCGAGAGGAAATATATTTAGGCAGATCAGAAAAGAACATAAACGGCAAATAAAAATCAGAAAAGATTATAAATATTTAAATAAATATACGATGGCACGATGCTAAAACATCCTGCGTAGGAAATTCGTACAACCCGATAGAAAATAGTAAATTCATAGGAAAATAATTATAATATCCTGAGGATAGCTTTAACAAGGAATACGTACAATCGGAATATTATTAACCAGATTATGCTCTCTAAATGACTGGAATATATATATATATATATATAATTAAATAATTAAAAAGAACATCGCATCAATTGGCCTACAGATTCTCACCCGGAGAGGAAGTATATTTCACGCAGGCTGCGCGTAGCCGAAGCTTCAGTTTTTCAGCTTAGAAGTGGGATCCTTCCACGAATCTATAACAAACATATAATTATCTGCCTTTAAACGTGTTAAATATTGTATGTCTCTAATTGTGTGAGGTGTTTGTGGGTGTGAAAATAAAACTGTGAGTTCTTCAATCTGTGCCTCAAGTACCTCAATGAAACCAAACCCAGTTGCAATCTGATGGCCCAACTTGTACACTACATCATATGTATCTATTTCCCCAATACGAGTTAAAAGCAAAACTCTTTTATATATATCATCAGTGGCGCAACAGCCCTGTGGTGGGCCAAGGCCGTCTGCCTACTGGCAGATTTCGAGGCAGATGATGCTATATTTTCACGGGGTTGGGAGAACACCTACACTCACAGCTCTACATTCATATTAGACCAGGTCCTACGGTTTAAAGTGGATTCTGAACCACTACAAACATCCATGGCACCGACGAGACGTGAACCCGGAACTTGTGGCACCGAGCGCCAGAATATACATATATATATATATATATATATATAATAGATATAATTCATTTATTGATAGGGGCAATAATTAAAAATAACGCACAAACGATTTCTGAACGAAAAATAAATTATCCAATAAAGGCAAAACAAAATTTCGAAACGCAACCTTAAAATAAACTAAAAATTTAAATTTCAAATGCTATAATAACAAAACTTCTTAAATTGAATAATCTTAATTCAAAATTTTTAAACATTACTAATTGTTAAAGCTTACTAACACTATCCCCGTTTGCTACATTCTTTCAACAGCAAATTAAAAAGGCTTAATTAAGCATCACTAAAATGAATGTTTTAGAAAATAATAAATTGCGTATTAAATTCGCCAAGGTCAAAAAACAGCGTTTGTTAAAATAAAATCCCCGCTTTTTGAACAAAAACAACATTTTTAAAAAAGATGAGCCTTAAGTTAAAGAGGTTTTTAATTAATAAACATACACTTCTTTACATTTTTTAATTCTCCTTTCCTAAAAGCAAATGATGAATTTATAATAAATTTCTGGCATAAAGAATCATCGAGAAATTAATTCATGAGATTAATTTTTCTCTGCCGCATTATTTATTATTAATATTTTTTTTTCTGCACTGACGCAGAAAAATTATTTATCTATCTAATTTATTTAGAGAGGAGATTGGGCAATTTATTCTTCTTTAGAAAACTGGTTGTTCTTTTGGGTGTAGGAAGAGAAGAAAAATGAAAAGCATGTTGTTTCTTGAATAATTACTTTATAAGCGTGTAGCTTTACTACAAATAAATTACTCACAGAGCGATATTTCTAACGTTTAACGGAGTTTTTCTCTTTGTGTGTGTGCATCTTAACTAATTAAGAGAAATTAAGCAATTAGGTTTTGCAAACTGGCAACATCACCGAAAGGAAAATTTGGAAGATGTTTAGAGAGAAAAGATTTTTAATTTAAGAAATCTACACAAATTTAATTATTTTTATAGAAAAAAAATATAAAAATAATCAAATGAAATTTATTTTCATAACAAGTTCACATGTCTTGCTGTTGTAAAGCGCTTTGAAAATTGTGCTCGCTAAGTTTTAACTTGTTCCGATTGTAATTAAAACATTCTAAGATTCCTTTTTGGTTTAGATATATTTGACGCATCTCAGCGCATTAGTTGTTCTACAAACTCTTTCTCGAAGAGAAAGTATATTTCGCGCGTCCTGCGCGCTACCGAGTTAAGGATTTTCAGCTTAGAAGTTGAGCCCTTCCACGAATATATAATTATCTGTCTTTAGATGTGCTAAATATTGTATGCCTCTAATTGTATGTGTTTGGTTTTTGTGAGCGTGCAAATAAATCTGTGAGTTCTCCAACCTGCGCCACAAGAAACTAAACACAACCACACCCAGTTACAACCGTGTAGCCCAACCTGCAAGCTACATATGTATCTATTTCCCAATACGACTCAAATAATATCCAGAGGATATCAAGAAATTATTATTATTATTAAGGAATACGTACCCTCGGAATATTATGAACCAGGTATTTCTAATCGCTAGATGACTGCAATATATATATTTATAATGCATTTATTCATAGGGAAAATAATTAAATAGAACCAACAAACAATTTCTGAACGAAAAATAAATTATCCAATAAAGGCAAAACAAAATTTCGAAATGCAACCTTAAAATAAAACTAAAAATTTAAATTTCAAATGTTATAATAACAAAACCTCTTAAATTGAATAATCTTAATTCAAAATTTTTAAACATTACTAATTGTTAAAGCTTACTAACATCATCCCTTTGCTACATTCTTTCAACAGCAAATTAAAAAGGCTTAATTAAGTATCACTAAAATGAATGTTTTAGAAAATAATAAATTGCGTATTAAATTCGCCAAGGTCAAAAACAGCGTTTGTTAAAATAAAATCCTCGCTTTTTGAACAAAAACAGAATTTTAAAAAAGATGAGCCTTAAGTTAAAGAGGTTTTTAATTAATAAACATACACTTCTTTATTTTAATTTTTTTTCTCCTCTCCTAAAAGCAAATGATGAATTTATAATAAATTTCTGGCATAAAGAATCATCGAGAAATTAATTCATGAGATTAATTTTTCTCTGCCGCATTATTCATTATTAATATTATTTTTTTTTCTGCACTGATGCACAAAAATTATTTATCTATCCAATTTATTTAGAAAGGAGATTGGGCAATTTATTCTTCTTTAGAAAACTGGTTGTTCTTTTGGGTGTAGGAAGAGAAGAAAAATGAAAAGCATGTTGTTTCTTGAATAATTACTTTATAAGCGTGTAGCTTTATTACAAATAAATTACTCACAGAGCGATATTTCTAACGTTTAACAGAATTTTTCTTTTTTTGTGTGTGCATCTTAACTAATTAAGAGAAATTAAGCAATTAGGTTTTGCAAACTGGCAACATCACGAAATAAAAATTCGGAAAATTTTCGGGGGTAAAAAAGACTTTTAATTTAAGAAATCTACATAAGTTTAATTATTTTTATAGAAAAAAAAATATAAAAATTATCGAATGAAATTTATTTTCATAACAAGTTTACGTGTCTTGACTGTTGTAAACTGTTTTGAAAACTGTACTCGTTACAAGTTAACTTGCTGCTATTATAATTAAAACATTCTAAGATTCCTTTTTTGTTGATATAAAACAGTTCGATAAGAATAAATGTGCACTCATGTTTATAGTATTTCAGTTTGATTAAATGAGTTTAAAAGTTTAGTTATATTAAATAGTATTTGAAAATTATAGCGTCTTTGCTTATTTTTTTTCTGGTAGCTTATTATAAATAAATTTACTTACAAAGCGATATTTAAAAAGTATTAGATATAGAAATTAGAAATGGTATATTTTAAAAAAAATAAGAAAAATGAGTTTATTTCTTTAAAAATATTAGTAGTAGTAATCTAGGCTGCAAAGTGTTTGTCTTCAATATGTATTAATAAATAAACATATCATATTTTACCTTAACCTTTACTTGAAAATTGTTACTTATTACACTGTCGAGTTAAGGTGGATTCCCACCAACTCGCAAAACGTCAACCAAACTGAAGTCTGAGTCGCAGGAATTCAGGCTTCTGATTGGCTGACATGAGATGTTAGTATCTGTTGGAAATCCAGCTTTTGGCTGGAGTACCCTTGAAAATAGACTTCTAAATCAAAATCCTCGTTTAGAAACTCGATAAACGATGATCTAACCAACAGCATTCATGTCTATGGCGGTAATGTGTACAGTAAATCTGTGGGCTGGAATATCCTTCAATTGGGTTAGAACCTGAATAAGAGTTGTGGTGTAGTTGCTCAACTTAAAACTCTTATAAATATATGTGGGATTTATTTGTCTGGTAATCACCAGATAGCGACACCTTACGGTCCCTTCTTCTTGACAGAGCTGTTTACAACGTGGGGGTGTATTGAACTTAGAACTCTGACCCCACGAGAAGGGGCAAGATCTCCGTAGATGAAGAAAGAAGGAGAGACGCTAGCTGGAAGAGGAACGGATGGGAGGCTGCGTGAAGCAGCGAGAGAATAGACGGTGCTGCCTTCTTTTAATTAATTGCTAATGCAAATATCATTGTAAGATATAGGAATAAATGGCTTCATTTAAAGTAACGTCCCGATACTGCGCTTTGCATGTCAAACACCCCTAGGCACCCACTTCAAAAGTTCAGACTGGAGGAGAAGTCTAACAAAACTGTAGGTTCGGCCGGAATGCATCAGTTGAAATCGGTGTAAGTCTACATAAATTGGGGTTTCGGCTGGGATGCGTCTTCAGCAACCGACTAAACCTACATATATATAACTTATATCTAAAAAGAACACTCTAAAACGACTCGACAGAACATCCCTAGAATTTCTTGTTCAAAATCGTTGTGGGACAATGAGGGTGCAGTATAACAGGTGCACATATGGGTGCACCCTGGTAACGCTGAATTTACTGCACGTTTGCCATTCTATTTGCGAATGGCATCAGATCAAAGTGAGGGCACATTCGAAAAGTACAGCAACAACAGTTGGATCAAATAAAGCCCTTAAAAAAAAAAAAAAAAAAAAATCTCAAATCTAAGGATAACAGAAGAATTTCTCAATATATCTTTGGACAGATAAGGAAATTTACCAATTTTTCTTTTAACTTTTTTCCCCAACGATTTGTGAACCAATTATAGCAGATCAGAGCTACAATGGCATAAAAAAATTACAAAATTTAAAAGCAGACGCTAAAATATTTACACTTTATTTTTCTCGCCTAAACAGCGCCAATCGCGTTAAAAACTTTCTATCCCGAAAGAAAAACAGCCACACGGAGAGAAAAACCCATCTCGAAGTATTGTGGAGCAAAGTGGTTTTGGCAAAGGTAGAAAAGGGGCAGTTAGGCGGATGATCGAGTAGTTATTTAACTCTTTCTCCGCAAGTGTCTCGAGTGGCCCCAAAGTGGCACTTGCGGGGCCTCGTTGGCGGAGGGCATTCCTTCGCCTTATTTAGGTACACAAAGGACTTACGTTTGGGAGACTCCGGCCGAGGGGCGTCTAGGTCTGGCGTCACCTGCAACAGAGGAACAACATGGATCAACAAACAATGTATTGAGTGTGGTCTAATACATACATAAAGAACTATTTATTTTTAATTTAAAAAAAAGCATAATTATATATTTGATGCATAAAACAAATCAGAGATAGAAAGCGTTTTTAATAAAGAGTTTTATTTATTTGAAAATGATATAATAATATGAGATATGCATGCAAAGATGCACTAATATTTTATAGGTATATAATGATATAATAATAACTGACATGCATATAAAGATATAACAATAACTCATATGCGCATAATAGATAACTGATATTAATATAATGTTATAACAGTAACTTATACATAAAAGATATTAGATTGACTCGAATCAAGAAAAACATAATATGTACAGATATTAATAAAATTAGCATTGATGGTCAAAGTTTCATGATTTCCATAATTGCAACAAAATATGCAATCCCTTTATGGAAAAAAAAAGTGAGAAAAACTTTATGTAATAGAAAAAAATGGTTTTTTGGAATCATCACAGTAAAATAACATAAAAATCCATTATTAAAATTCAAACAATTTTTTAAAGGTACTTTTTGAAAGATAGTGTAGTCATAAAAAAATGTTTCTGAAATTAATTTCAATTTAGCTAATTATACACTGTAACCAAGCGTCCTCCTACGCAATCCCAGGAGCACTCTCTGTAGCGTTTAGGAGAAATGGTCGGTTGGCCTACAGACTCTCATCAAGAGAGAAAATATATTTCTAGCAATCTGCGCGTAGCCGAAGTTTCCAATTTTCGGCTTAGAAATGGAGTTGCTGCCTGATGGTCAATTGGCTAATGCTGTGGTCTTTGGTAACACAGGCTTCAGGTTCTAATCCTGGCGGTGGCATGAATGTTTTTCAGTGGTTTGGGCTCCACGTTAAACTGTAGGTCCCGGTCTAAATAGGCCAAAGTGTGCACAAAATGACCGTAGAACGACAAACCAAACCAAACTAGAAGTGGAGTCCTACCACGAATCTATAATTATCTATCTTTATATGTGTTAAATACTGTATGTGTGTGGTATTTGTGTGTGTACAAATAAATCTGTGAATTCTCCAGCCTGCGCCTCAAGTATCTCAACCCAACCATATCCAGTTACAACCTGATTGTTCAACCTGCACACTACGACAATAAAATAATTATCCGCATATTATGGTGATAAATACCTTTATAATAGAAAAAAATATATAAAACAAATATTTTTAAAAAAGATTTTTCATTCTAACAAAACATAACAAAACAAAGGTATTTGATTTTCCAATAGACAAATGAAGAATATTAAACTCTTAATACCAACAATAAAAGAAAAAAAATGAAAGTCGAAAAAAAAAAATAATAATAACCAGCAGCAAAAATAAAAATCAAACCAATTTAAAATGAAAACGCAAACACAATCAAATGCAAATACGGTGCTGCACATAAAACGATTTTATAAACATTACTATCTCTTTTTCTCGCTTTGTGTTTATGCTTCTCCGCATGGCAAAACGGATCAACTTCCGGTCGAACAAACGATTTCGTTTTTCGTAGAACAAAATCTTTTCTCTTCGAAAATCTTCTTCAGGGGCACACAGAGAGAAAAATAGAAAATCTCTTCCAATTTAAAATTAATGAAATTCCATCTGAAAATTTCAAGTCTTTTATTATTATTTTTTTTCTTATTTGAGCAAATGAGATTATGATGGCTTGGAGGAACATTCTATAAAAAAAAAATTTAAAAAGAAAAGTTTTTATAATTTTTTTTTCCAATTTTTCTTTTTTTCTCTTATTCAAAGTTTTATGCATTTTTTTTTTCTTCTCTTCAATCTTTTCTTTTTTATCGATGGGGCATTTAATAAATATTTGCATAAGAAGGGGATGCCCTCGGGCGCTGGGGGGAGGGAGGGGTGCAGAAAGGGGGGTGAAAGAAGGTGCCAGTGTTCTATCCGAACATCAAAGAGAGTTAGTTCTAAAGAAAGTAAAAAGAAAGGGCAAATAATGAAATAAGCACTTCCTTTGACGCTGGCGGCTTAAAAAGATGCACGAACTTTTTATTCCCGGTACGTAAAAAGGTTTTTCTTTTTTTTATAAGCAAAAACCTGTCGCGAAAAAAAAGCTGCCATTAGTAAAATCTCCAATAAGTGAGTTAAGTACACTAAAAGGGTCAAAACGTCAATTTCAGACAATGAAAACGTTCCTATATTCAGTTGCGAACTCGCATTAGACCACTATTGCTTCCAATTTTTTTTAGTTTTTGGAGACAGAGAGAAAAAAAAAATGGAGCAAATAAAAGGAACTGAAAAATAAATCGAATGAATTTTTACAGATAACACCTTTTAGAATTTCATCTCCAAATATCTGTCAGACTTAATTCAGGGTAGAGAGTTTTGCTTTAAATAAAAATGAAAAATTTTCAAGCTTTTAGTAAGTAGAAATATTTTAATTGAAGTAATTTTAGTCTCCTAACATCATAAAAATTTACTACGACATTGTTGAATTATTCAGCAAACAGTCTACAAAATCTATATAGACTGCAGTCTACAGAGAATCTACAAAGACTGCAGTCTACAAAGAATCTACACAGACTACAGTCTACAAAATCTACAAAGACTGCAGTCTACAAAGAATCTACAAAGACTGCAGTCTACAAAATCTACAAATACTGCAGTCTAAAAAAACTACAAAGAATATACAAAGACTGCACTCTACAAAAATTACAACGAATCTACAAAGACTGCAGTCTACAAAAACTACAAAGAATATACAAAGACTGCAGTCTACAAAATCTACAAAGAATATACAAAGACTGCAGTCTACAAAATCTACAAATACTGCAGTCTAAAAAAACTACAAAGACTGCACTCTACAAAAATTACAACGAATCTACAAAGACTGCAGTCTACAAAAACTACAAAGAATATACAAAGACTGCAGTTTACAAAAACTACAAAGAATATACAAAGACTGCAGTCTACAAAAACTACAAAGAATATACAAAGACTACAAAGAAACCAAAACTGAAACAAATGGGAATTGCTGAATCTTATTTTATTCAAGATTAATAAGATGTTGAACACCAGCCACTTTAACTTGTGGCTATTTGGTCACCAGATATCTAAAATGATCAGTAGCAACATCAACGTTACCCAAGGTGAATCATGTGAAGGAGCCTATTGTGCGACATCTGCAATTTATGACATCAATTTGGAAAGAACATTTCCATCTGGATTCGCAAACTCTTCCCGATGGAATGATATTGTAGCGTGTAGATTTGTTGTGTAGTTACAATAAATACTCAGAACAAATCTGATTTTTTTTATCAAGTACCACTGAAGTACGTAAAGTTGAAAAAGTAATTGGCAAATATGGCATTTTTTAATTATTTTAACAGCATTTTATTTTCCATTGTCATTAGATAATCCAAATTTTATATAATTTTTCATAGAAATTACAGCTCAGCCGATGTAGCTGATTTACAGTAAATATTCAGAACAAAACTGATTTAGTGGTCTTCTTTACCAAAAATAAATGCAATGCCTCTTTACCACTTTTAGCTGTGAAAAGTTAGAAAAGAAATATGAAAAATCGACCTTTTTATTATTTTTAATAATATTTATTATTTTTTTTTTCCCATAATCATTAAATAATTCAAAATATTTGTTATATTTCACAGCAACTACATATCGTTTACACGTTAGCCTATGTAGCTGCTTAGTTACAATAAATACGCAGAATAAAGAACAAAACTGATTTATCGGTCTTCTTTAACAAGAACTATTGTATCGGATGTTACAACAACACTGAGACATTCCAATAAAAACTAACACGACAAAAGAAAAATTCTGGGAAAAAAACCAATAAAACCAGTTACTATATTTCAATTTCTTAAATAAAAAAAAAAAAAAAGATCTCAATTGAATTGGATGGCCAATCGAAGGTCACCTAGTAAAAGAAAATCCAAAGACCACACAAGAGAATTCTAGAACATCCATTTTCAGATATCAGAGGGTATAAAATGTAGAAGCAGAAAAAAAAGGCTTTTATACTAAATGTGGAACGTGATGAGCTTTCAACGACCGCAATTGAGGACTCAAACGCGTAACCATGACGACCGCTGGTCGAGACTTTTTTTCTTTTTCTGGTCAAGATCTTAGACTGAATGGATTGGAGCGTTTAATGCAGTGAATAAAAGGAGATTTTTTTCCTTTTTCATTAAGGTCGCTCATCTGCCAAATCAATACAGAAAAAAAAGGGGAATAGGGGGTGAGAAAGGGGGGAGGGTGGAAAGGAACGGGACAGTCACTGGTCTATGTCCAGTTTTTTTATTTCTTCTCCTTATCCAAGGACGTTGCAGGGATTTATTGTAGACGGTTTATCTAAGTTGGCGGAAGAATTTATAAAAATTTATCATCCACAAGTATGTTATCTGTAACGACTCGTAATATTGCCTTTTTTTTAACTTGTACTAGATTTTTTTTTTTTATGCTGTAGAGGAAAATGTTTGAGCAAAAAATGACGATCTATACTGTAGATAAGAATAAAATGAATTGTTTTGGATTTGAATTTAGTAAGTGATTTCAAAATAAAATGTCAGTCCTTTTAAAATACAAGAGTGTGCCATCAATTATTGAACAAAAAGTGACATAAATATTCTTTCCGTGTTTTGCAAGAGAGAATAAAGTTGCAGATTTTATTTAAATATGGTATAATATTTCGAAAACACAAAGTCACTTTTCTGTCATACTGTCAAATGCCGTCTACTAAACTACTTTAAATTTAATAAGTTTTAAAAGAATAAACAATTTTTTTTTTGTTGAAATCGAATGCAATAACCAACCCAGCCATGGTTTGTTAGGTAAACATTTACTTGAAGTTGCATAGTCACTTGTTATAATATTTTGTATTCGTCTTTGCTTAACAACAAATATTATTTGTAATCGTAAACTAATATGTAATATGATAACTAATATCTAATTCATATTTGATAGCTAATATATAATTTTATAAAATATAAATGGAACTGTAAACTAAGATGTGATTTGATAAAATGTTAGTTACAATAATATTATTATTTATAATTGTAACTAACGCTTTATCAAATGGCTTGCTAAGTTAATATTTAGTTGAAGCCACATAGTCACATCTTTTAATGGAACTCTAAACTAAGATATAATTCGATAAAATATTAGTTACAATTATAACTAATAATATCATTGTAAGTGGGTATTTTTGTGTTTTTCACCTGTATGAAATATATTTGAGTCAGTTCACTCTAAGATAAATAGTGGCTGCTTCTAAATAAAAAAAAGTAACTAGGGCCAGTGGCAAAACAATAGGGTGGCAAGATAAGCAAATTGCCACGGGCCCGAGCAGAAAGACTATGAGTACTGGAAAGGCCTGACATTTATTATTACAAAATAAAGTAAAATTTATTAATCCTGTATTTAATAGATTTAAGTTACTAAATAGATATATTTAAAAAAATGTGTATCAAGATTTTGAACGCATTCCTCTGTACGAAAAATATATCGCATCTGATAGTGTCTTACAAAATTCCGACTTCCCCGCTTCCTGGTTCGTGAATAGGTACCTACTAAATAAAAAATGGGAATTCCCGCTGCCACCCACATTTCTCTGGGACATTTTTAAATTCACTTGCTAGGGAACTCCCTTGTTTCTTGAATAGGGTCTTAGACAATTAAAAGTGGGAATTCTCGCTGGTAAGTCAGAGACTTCCAGAAAGCGGAGAAGTCCCTTGTTTCGCGGATTCTCCATGAGTCACTATTATTTTACTTTTTGTTTCATAGGTTCATGCTTTTTACCCTTTTAATTTATTATAAAGGAAAAAAAAAAATGGATGATACTTTGTGTAGAGGGACCCCCCATTGAAAAAATTTGCCACGAGCCTCAGATGGTATAGTTATACCACGGATTGGGGCATTATTCAGCGACGCTTAAACATGCTCACATGTTATTTATTGCAAGAGTAATCTAACTTGTAATTTGGCACAATGTTAGTTACAATTGAGACAAACAGTGTAACTGTAATAAGGTAACCTAAATGGGTATTCTCCAGGTTTCTAAGCATGCATGAAATACATTTGTGGCTCTTCTAAGTAAATAGTACATCATTCAACGTCACTTAATTAGGTTATTTAAAGCGTCCCATTCGGGCTCAATTGTAGAGTGTATTAATTAGCGTGTAAGGGAAGAAAGTTTTGAAGAGTAAAGTACAGTGATTGTTTCGAAAAACGAAGTGTTGGTGGGAATTGTAGTAATGTTTTACTTTGATATTTAGAAGAGTTTGAATTTACCTGCATATTTACGCGGCAGACAAGCATTTCATTTACGGGGATAGACAAATATGTGGTAATGACTCTAGAAAATCTTCTTCTCGGAAATCATTATTTCCTTTTTAGGTACAGTGATCTCTGTGGTGACCAACATGTTTGTTATATTGTGTTAGAAAGTCTCATAGTCTTTACCTGCATATTAACATGATAGGGGGGCATTTCTTTTGCGAGGACAGACAAATATGAAGCTGTTACTCTTGAAAATCTTCTCGGAAATCATTATTTCCTTTTTAGGTACAGTGATCTCCGTGGTGACAAACATGTTATAAGTCCATCGTATTAGAAACTCTCCTTCTTTACCTGCATATTTACATGATAGACAGGTATTTCTTTTGCGAGGACTGACATACACTCAAGAGCCAAAACATTATGACCACCCCTACATTTTGCAATGAACTCGCCTGGATGACGTGGAAGGCACGTGATCAGGTGGAACTGGTATTTAACTGGTATTAAGTGGTGGTATTAATCCATGCCAAGGCGGGTTGAAGCTGTGTTGTGCGCCAAAGGTGGGCCAACTCGTTATTGACAGGGGGTCATAATGTTTTGGCTCTTGAGTATATATGAAGCAATTATTCTAGAAAATCTCGGAAACCATTATTTCTTTTTTGAACACAGTGATGCAATGATCTCTGAGGTGATCAACATGTTATAAGTCCATCGTATTAGAAAGTCTCATCATCTTTACCTGCATATTTACAGGACAGGCAGACATTTCTTTTGCGAGGACAGGCAAATACGAAGCAATTACTCTTGAAAATCTTCTTGAAAACCAATTATTTTGAATATAGTGAAGCAGTAATCTCTGTGGTGACCAACATGTTATTAGAAAGTCTCATCGTTGATCATAAAAATAGTGATAAAGTGATGTTAATTTGGCGATATGCGTTACTGAAATAGACTTTGTGGAGTTTTTATTAACTACCTAATAAAACGTAATGCATTTTGTGACGTTTATGGAGAATAGATATTTTAATTGCTTTCAATATGTGCAGTAACGGAACGCAATCTCTGAAATAACACATTTCGGAGTAATAAAGAAAGATATTCAAGCAGTTGCATAAGAGCTTGTTGAATTTTCGAAGGACGTACATGGAAAAGTAATTACTTGCACTTAAAATAACTCAGCTGGGTATACAAAACGTGCTGTAAGAATTAAACTATCCTAAAATATCTGGTATAAAGATTATTATGCAGATTCAAGCAAATATAAGAATTTTTCACATACTAATTTAAATTCTACCTTCTCTTAAGTAAATTAGACATTGTTTTTAATATAAGGAGTCGAAAACTATTGAATACGTTATAATATTGTTGCTGATAGAAGTAAAGCATTTTATGAGTATTAACTATTTCATTATTTGACTACAAATAAAATAAAATTTTGACGTGGAACCCTTAGTTGCATATAGTACCTCTACATGATATACAAACTCATATTCTGTACTGTTATCTCTTTTTAGATTTAACTATATTGCATTTTTTCAAGTATAGTTTTATGAAATGGTGGTTAATCAGACATCTTGTACTAATTTGCAAGAATGGAAGAGGGTATTATCTAATTTCGTCTTAGGATCCCTTACTTGTTCATAGCATCTCTAAAAGATATCCAAACTCATGCTCTGTAAAGGTAGTTCTTTCAGATTACTGATGTATCTAAGCGATTTCATTAAGTTGTATTTTCTAAACAATATCACACTAAGTTACGATTAATTCTACAATATATAGAATTATTCGTAACTTATATATATATATTCATCCGTCGTCTGTCATTTGAATAGTGAGAGTTAAAAAGGGTATCATAGGTATATAACACCCTTCCTCTTATAGGTATAATATAGTAGTAGAGAAAGTTTGCTACATTATACCTATAAAATGGAACCTGGCATGTTTTTCATGGACAACTGTCCCATATTTGCGCGTCTTATTGGATATATCTTAGAACAACTAGGCAGTCGGACTGGCAATGTGATAACATTGTGTCACAGTTTTTGAAAGCAGCGATTATGCTGCACACCGTCTTATATCGCATAATAGACAGAGCCCAACAGGCCAGAAACTAATAGTCAACTAAAGAAATAACTAATTTACTTTAAATAAACTTTTATTTTCCTATTGAATATCGGTAGGCCTGGTTTTCAACTTAAGCATGTTACGAACAGCTCATCAACGGGTAATGAGGGGGGAGTGCAGTGCCTTCCAGGAGGACTTTAAGGGGTAACAACTGCACTTCATTTTCATGTTACGTGGGAGAAAACCCTGAACATCTCCAACAGGTAACCCGAGATGCTGCAATCCCCATCGAGTCTCCTCGTTTCTGGACGCAATAACAGCAATGAACGGCACCAGAGAATTCAAACCTGAGCCCTCCTACACAGTAGGTACGCACGTTCCTAATGGGCCACAAGATGTGAACAAATATTCCATCAAATAATTTATAGCTTTTCACAATTTTTCTGTATTATCATTACATGTAATGCGATTCTTAAAAGAGATATTAAACACTCACATGCTGTCCAACATGCGACAAACATTTAATTTCATACTTAAGTATGACCGATATAATCATCCAAAAATGAGTAATACTCAATTCCTCATCAAGAGACTGATACTAACAAACTACTACCTATTCACTGAAGAATCGCTGTTATCCCCCCACCACACTAATTTGAAGAATCATAAACCCACCTTTTAAAACCCGATTCCTTAATGACCCATTGTTACAGAGTCATATTTCAGATCTCTCTCGAAAGTCCATCGATCGCAGACGATAAAATCTCAGGCACCACTTCCTGACCACCCCCAACCCCACCCCTCTACTTCCAAGAAAGTCGTTGCGACCAACCTCACACCAGCTAATTAACTCCCCAGTATGATGCGATTAAACGCCACTGCGTCTTCTCAACACCCCCCAGAGGGGGCAGAACGATGGAACGCTCTACAAGTTGTCACGGAGCAGGGGCTGCCCCTAAGCACCGGGCATAAGCCCCGGCATCGGACGATAACAACTGCGGAATTATGGTACATTTACGATCGCAGTTTCTCAGCTGCGGAACCTTTTAACTGCCTCGTAAAAATACTGCCATTTACGGGGCGCAGGGCCAAAAGGCAGCCAAGAGAGCGTTTGATGTTTATCTGGGTTTTTATAACCGGAGATTCTCTTCCATTTTCTCTGCCATTCTTTTTTTCTTTCTTTCTTTTGCTTTCCCGGTGTTGTTATTGCTTCCCTATATACCGCGTAATGTTCTTTTCCTCCCTCCCCTCCCCTTAGCACAAACGCAGACGATTCTTTATTTCGAGTTGAGTCGTGATCCTTCTGCTTGTGCTTGCTGCTGTTGGAAATGGTAATTTTCGTTTTTCGCTTCCATTGTACTGTAAGGCTCGCTTTTATTTCTCGAGTCGCTTTTTATACTTTCTTTCTTTCTTTATATGCGCTAGGACGAAATGTCCTGTTTTTCTTTTACATATTTTTTTTAGGGTGCCAAATGGCTTTTTGGCGACAATTGGCCATTGCTACAGAAGTTAAAATCATGACAGTCTAATATATTTCCACTCAAATAAAGACCAATTGGTGAGAAAACCAACCACCGCATAGACAAATAAAAATGCCATACATTTTATTTCAGTACAAAGTTTCATTCTTTTTCGTTTTTCAAGGTATTATTGAGATGTTTCTTCAAGCAATAAAATCTAAAACGTGAGTTGTGTTGTGGGGATGCTGCTTATGACGAGAAATCCGTCTCTCCATTTGAATAAAACCTTTTATTTAAATAGACGCTATGAACTTCAAAAAAAAAAAAAAAAAAAAAAAAAAAAAAAAAAATCCGAAATAAAGTTTTTAGTCATCTTTAATTTAACGAACTTTTTTTTAGAGATCAAAATAATTAAATCAGGGTATCCTTGCTAAAGTAACTAAGCTTTTTATATTACTATAAATGAACCACAAATGATTATCCAAAAACAATGGATTATATTAAAATAACCACAAATGATTAGTTTATTCAAAGGTGATTCAAATGAACCACAAATGATTATCCAAAAGAAATGTCTTATAATAACCACAAATGATTAGTTTATTCAAAGGTGATTCAAATAAACCACTAATGATTATCAAAAGCAATAAATTATATTAAAATAACCACAAATAATTAGTTTTTTCAAAGGCAATTTAAATGAACCACAAATAATAGTTTCAAATTTCAGTTGCAGTAAAAAGGAAAACTTCAACAGTTTTCTGATAAAAATATAATAAATTAAAAAAAAAAAAAAAATTCTAACTGTTATTAATTTTTAAGTTTAAAAATATATACATAATATATATAATTTAATAGTAATCTATATGCATACAAATCGAGAGATTTGTATGCATATAGATTACTATTAAATTATTATTATTATTATAAATGCACTTAATTCCCATTTAATTCAATGCAACATTCCACCGTAATGAAATTTAATCAACATAATTCGTAAGTTCTGGAGTATGGCCATTACAACTGCCACAGATATTATCTGTTTGAATTAATTTTTTTCCATCTAATCCGATGTAATCATCATCATTGAGTTGTTTACATCCTCAACAACAACGGAGGCCAGCAATAAATACACATCACCCAAGCAGCCAACTCTCCAGACAGAGGAAACATTCCAGGAACGATAAGCATTATCTTTTTTCTTTCTCCTTCCCCGTCTGCTATTACGCATCAGTCACATTTATAAATATACTAATCAACTTTGCTCCGAGAACCCCCTATTTAGCGCCAAACCACCAATCAGTCAGGGAGAGGGGTTAACACAAACTCTTCAAAGATATCATTTACGAGAACCTTGGAATTACCACCAGAGCAAAAAAAAAAAAGAAAAAATCAACCCGCAGGGGATACAGCGCCAAATTATAGTGTTTACGAGCCAGCATAATTGACTGTAACATGATGCAATCATCTCACATTAGCAATATCACTGAAAGCTTTATTATTATTATTATTATTATTTATTTCTGTCTCTATCTCTATCTATCTCTTTTAGAAAAAAATAAAATAAAGATAATGATTGGCAGAAAAATGTTAAAATGCAAAAAAAAAAAAAAAAAAATTTGAAGGTTAATAGGACTGCATGCCCAAGGTTAGCAGATATCTGCACTTCCGTGTAATTTTACATAAAAACATTGTATGTATTCATAATAGATTCTTTTTTTTCTCATGTCGTTTGTTTTTTCTTGATTGAGAATGACCCTGCGCAACCCTCTAATGGAACTTTCCTCCACCCCTCACTTCCACAGCAGAAGTCGTTTGGTTTTTGGTAATGCACTCAATATCGTTTGATGTTTTCCTACCACACAGTACATTACGAATAAAAATGGGAGGGAGGGGAGAGCCCTAATTTATTTGAGGTGTGCACGCGATGAGTTTTAGTTTTAAGGGTTACCAAGGAATGTTTATTTACGTTTGGCTTCATAAAATGCAAACGTTTTTCAAAGCATACTCCGTAGAATACTGGTATAATATACTTCAATTGTTATAATTACAGTTAAATGTTATCTAGTAAAAATTATTGCAACCTACAGCAGTGTTTTTCAAATTATGTTTTAATAAACATCGATAGAAATTACTCAACAAATAGAAGAAAATAATCGTTAAAATAATATTAACATACAATAATTATTACCTTTTATTAAACCCCATTCTGCAAAACATCCTTATAATCTGCTGACAGCAAAATGATTATAAAATTAATTTCAAACTACAGCAATTTCATAGGTCCAAATATAGCTCTGAAGATCTTCCTCTCCCAAATTATCAACATCTTCTGTTTTTGAGTTAAGGTTCAGATCTCTGACCCACAAATAACTGTTGGTCTGATTATAGTGTTATACATCTGGAAATTCGTTTTACATGTTATTGTTTTAGATTTTTTAAGATCAAAGAAACTGCGATTACCTGTATTTAAACCTTTGCACCTTCTCTGGTATAATGTCATTATTTTCGGTGACAAATATATATATGTATAAAGAGATACACATGAATGTCATGCACTTAAGGATTTTTGCATTACGAATGATGTGATAGTTTTGTTATACAATTTGCGTACTGCAAAGGAGTACTATCAAGGAGTGAATTAGAAACACGCCCATTTTACAGGAGATAAGCTACCTGCTATACGCAAATTGCATAACAATGTCATCATAGCATTCGCAATGCAATAATCCTGAAGTGCTTCACATTCAGACATCTCTCTCTCTCTCTCTTTTCAATTGTTCAACATCCGAAACATTTACATAAACAAGTTTACTTTAATTTTCTTTATATTTAATTAAGAATTAATTACCGAGTAAACCATTATTAACTGATATAAGAATTAATAATTCAGAATAGGTTTTTAAAGATTTAAATATATTAATATATTTTAGTTGTTATTTCTATCTACTATTTCCAACGAAGCTATTCAATTAAAATTTTAATAGTATTTATTATTTAAAATAAATATTTTGGTGCATGTTCTGCCATTTTGAAAAACAGTAAATTAAAGAAGAAAAAAAGCTGAGTATTCAAAACATTATTTGTATTTTTAAAAAAATCAACAGCAGTTATAATAACTTCAAAGTTATCTTTTTCTAAAAGGAAAAAAACTGTTTAAATGAAACGGTAAACTATATATATATATTTTTTTTTTTATAAATCGGTTCGCATTTCTTCAAACGGTTCGTTCCGTAATGTTTGGTCTACCACAAAAAAATGTTTTTAATTCCACATGATATTCTTTCCACTTACGCAAAACAATAAAAACAGTATGTTTACAAAAGAGTGATGAATCAAGTTTATTTTCCGCGAAGCAAAACAAACCGTTTTAAATTCCGCCTTTTGAAAGAATTTTTGTACCGAAACGAGTTTGATTTCCTGTGTAATGTTAAAACAACCGTCGGAATTCCAGATCGTTTTAAAACCACCCGTTTTATATCTCTATTGAAAAGTTCAAGGGAAAAAAAAAAAAAAAAAGAAACGGTTTTTGTTGAAATTTTATAGTTTTGTTGAAATTTATATTATTCGATCTCAATAGGTTTTTAAATATTTAAAAGAAAATTATAACTTGAAAATTTTAGTAACAATATTTTTTAAAAAATAGCATTTATGTGTTTGTGTTCTTAAATGAATGCACAAGCATTAAATTCCATTAGTGAACTATATAATCTACAGTCACATGATCCAATCGACAGTCACATTGTCAGATGGGTGTTTTCTAGTTTTTTTTAATTTAATTTTATTATTATTATTATTATTATTTATGGTATTCATAAAAATACTATAAACAACGGGATGTTTTATAAAATTCAAACAAAATTTTATCTTCTAAAAGAAGAGCTAAATTAATTGAACAATAAAAGAAAATTTCATTATTTTGTTAACATTGTCTTCAATGGTTCAACATATATGAACATTATTATATTATTTATCAATGCTATTTTTAAAATATTTTTTCCCCATGTATTGTTTGTGGATAAAAAAAAAAGGTACAACAAAATCAGATAGAAAATTAAATCTTTTTTTCATTTAAAAAAATCATCTCTATTGAGATTAAATTATTGTAAAAAACACACTGAACGGTATTAAAATCGTAATGAAATCTACAGAAAACACACAAAACTGAATTAAAATCTTAATGGAATTCACTGAAAACACACAGAACTGAATTAAAATCTTAATGGAATCCACTGAAAACATACAAAATTATATTAAAATCTTAATGGGATCCACTGAAAACACACACTGAATTAAAATCTAAATGGAATCCACTGAAAACACATAGAACTGAATTAAAATCTTAATGGAATCCACTGAAAACACACAGAACACGTATAAAATTAGGAAGAAATCTTGATCCATTTGACCAATAATTCATGGCAATAGTTTCAAATATCGAAAAACAAGTGACATAATTTGGGGATACGATTTTAACCAACTTTGTCCATAATTCATGGTAACAGTTTAAAATAATCCTGAAAATCATTTGAGATAATTATGTGATAAAATCTTGGTTGCTTTTGTTCATATGCTTCCATACTCTTAAATACTGGATTAATTGGTTATTAAATCATGACCAATTTTACCTATAATACATCGTAATAGTTTTAAATATTAGATATTAAAAGTTAAGAGAGAAAAATTGGCGATAAAACCCAGGTCAGTTTTGTACATGGTATGCTGCCAAACTTGTAAATATTGGATACCATAGCTATGTGAGAAAATGAGGCGCTAAGATGTTAATCGGTTTTGTCCATGATATGTTGTTATACTTGTAAATATTGCACACCGATAGTCATGTGAGAAAAATTTGAGATAAAACCTATATCAGTTTTGTTCATGGTATGGTGTCAAACTTGTAAATACTGGATACCGATAGTCATGTGAGAAAATTTGGTGATAAAACCAAGGTCAGTTTTGTTCAGGGTATGTTGCCAAATTTGTAAATACTAGATACCAATAATCATGTGAGAAAATTTGGCGGTGAAAATAACTGCATACTGAAAATCAATTCAGATGATAAATAAATTTTAACAATTTTGACTAAATACGTGATCATGTTTTTGAATATCTCATAAAACGACGAAGACTAATCAATGTCCAAATGAATTTCTTTCCAAAATCGACATCAATGTAGATCCCAACATCCAACTCATTTTACTCTTTCAGTCGCCAAGACTGGAGATACATGTCACAATGTGGCACGCCCAACGTCATGTGTAAAGGCCCTAATGACTATCTCCTCCCTCGGAGAACGCAATCACCATACCATTTTTTTTTCTTCCACTTCCTCCCTTCCATCCTAATTTTTTTCCTCACTTCCGATCGATATAGAAGCACACTCTCCCCTTCAATTTTTTGGGCGTCACCCCCGAAGATGCACGCGACCCCTCCCCCTTCCCTTCCCACCCCCCGGGTCCTTTTCACACGGCGACACACCATAATTTCACAGCAATGCTTCTAATGGTACACACCCCATGCACAGTGGACCGGGAAATCACTTCGTGGCAATTTTTTCTTTTTTTTTACACGAAAGAGAATTTTCCAAGAAAAAAATTCTAGGGTGTGTTATTTCTTTTTTTTTTCATAAATGAAGAAGATGGAAATGAAATGGTTTGTTGTTTCGGGTGAACGATTCTTGTTGAAATTTAAATGTTGATACATTACCCAATTTGGGATAATCTGGTATTAGTTTGTGTAGTTATCTGATTCATTGACTACGAATTGGAAATTCCAATGCATTGATTTGTAAGGAACATGTATCATTATACAATCCAATGCTTTCAATAATAAACAGTTTTGTAGAAAAGGCAGCTGGTTGAAATTGAGCATTAAAATAGAAACATTTCAGATAAGTAATTACGTTCCATGTTATGACATTGAAAATCGATGTTTATCTTGAAAATTTCCTTTAATTAATTCTGTTTTCAATTGTTTCAGTTCGGAATTATATTAGGAAAACTAATGCGATTAAAATAACAGGATATGTAAAACTAGAATTACAAATATAAAACGGGAAAAAAAAAAAGTTTTATTGTTGGCAATTTGTATTTGGCATTATTTTTCTGTGGGTTTATTGAAATATTTTTGATGTAACACTTATAAAAGCACATTTATGTATATATATATATATATATATTATACGATGTGCAAAAGAGAGATTTTTTTATTCGAGATTATTTGTGCAAATAATAAGAGATTATTTGAGAAAAATTTGAGATTATTTGTTCAAATAAGAGATTATTATCAAAAGAGAGATAATTTGATATCGTTCTTGTACAATTTTCAGTTAAACATTCTCCACTAAAAAGCACAAATGTAAATTGATTTGTGTATGAAATAGATGAATAAGATTTTTTTTTCTTTTTTTTTTCCAATAAGTTAAATATTCTCATGAATTTAATTAGGATTTACCATCTTACGGTACTAGACTAATACCCAGGACGAATTAGCAAGACTTACAGTAAACTTTATCAAAATGTTTCATCAAATCTCAGACTGAATGAGTATTTTTGTAGTAATAAATTGATTTAATTAAAGTAATTTGTTGTGATACCTTGTAGTACATTTTTGTTGTAATATATTGATGAGTTCATTTCAGTATACCAGGAACAGTCCACTAACAGATGAAAGATGGACATTACCTGAAAGATTTAAGATCTTATCAGACGAGCTTTTTCGTCCCTTTCAGCATGAAACAAATAGCCATTGCCATTCAAATAATGAGTTCACTGCTGTGCGTATATCCAACATTTATGTTCATAGTTCCATTGCATTATATCTCCCAGTTCACAAGACCAATGACGCCAGCGTAGTTAACTGTTCCATAACTTTCCTCCCAGATAAAGAAATTCCTTGAAAGGAAACTTATTATTTCAGACAAGGTCGGTTTGCTTATGTTGAAAGTACTGAAAGATTGTCTGATATACAGTCTAAATTATATATCAGACAGTCTTCTTTCAGTATTGGGCAGCCTTGAGCGTCCTAAAGCAGCTCCAACTTTGAGTGTCGTAAGTGGAAAAAAACAACATGAAAAGCAAATGCCAAGTAGTCTATTTGTCCATGTAAGTCGCTAACACAAATCGTTATCGTCATTAATCGTTATCGTCATCGAATCTCCTCTCTGAATACAAATCCTGCTACGACGCTAATAGTAGCACTACAGCACGCTAGCTTGGCCCATTAGCAACGGATCGAGTCAGGTTGTTCTAAGTTATTTTCCCACTTTTCTACCAAGAAAAAAGAAACGTGGACTTATTTGAGTGTCATAGATAAGTGGTTTAAGTCCCTTATCAAGTGAAATGATTCATATATGCAAGATTTGTATATTTAATAATGATTATCACTCAAGTGTTGGCCTTGAGTGATAACTCAGGTAGTAACTATGAGTTAAGTAGACACGATATCATAATCATCGTCGCCATCTTAATACACGAATAAATGGAATGCCCTTTTCAAATAAATACGACTCATATATTGATAGATTTGTATATTTAATGATGATTCTGACTGAAATGGTTTCCTTAACAAGTAGACACGATATCAAATTAATTGTCATCATCTTAAAGAATGAATAACTAGAATGCCATTATCAAATGAAACGACTCACATATTGCAAGATTGGTATATTTAACAATGATTCTGACTTAAGTGTTTGCCTTGACAATTATGAGTTAAGTAAACACGATATTAAACGACTCATATTATTGCGAGATTTGGATATTTAATGATGATTCATACTTAAATGACTTCTAAAACAAGTAGACACGATGTGAAATCATTGTCGTCATCTTAAAGAATGAATAATTGGAATGCCGTTATCAAATGAAACGACTCAACTATGGCAAGATTTGTACACTTAGTAATGATTTTGACTCAATTGTTTGCCTTGACAACTATGAGTTACACACGATATCATTGTCCTCATCTTAATACACATATGGAGTGACATTTTCAAATAAAACGACTCATATATTGCGAGATTTGAATATTTAAGGACTATTCTGACTCAAATGACTTCCTATAGGATATGAAATAATTGTCATCATCTCAATGAATGAATAATTGGAATGCCATTACCAAATTAAACGTTTGTCTCAAATGTTTGCCTTGACAACTAAGACAATATTAAATCCTCGTCGTTATCTTAAAAAAGAATAAAGGGAAAGAAAGTCATTGCCAAGTGAAACGGCTCATATACTGCAAAATTTATCTATATATTTGTGTCTATTAGTCTCAAACAGTGAAGTCAAGTGAAAATAAAACAAACGATAAAGCGGTCCCCTGTCTTCCTTTGATTAAAAAGCGTGCGTTGCAACAAAAACCGGAAGGGAAGTTAACAAAGGAGCCACCTGCGGTCTCAAAGCCAAAGATTATCTAATCAAACAAAAGATAAAACAACAAAGCTCTGCTTAATAACCGTTAACTTATCGCAAGGTGTTAAGAGATAGGACACGCAACGACGCCATGAGTCGCCGGTTGAAAAATACGGCCCACCAATTAATCACGGGGTAGAAAAGGTGCACGTAGCGCAATAATTGAATGGCTTTATGAATAATAGCGCGACTCCCCCTGTCAGGGGAGGGACTCACGGGGTTACGATTCACTGACTCGCTCCGGTTTGTTTAACAAGCCGTGAACGACGGAAAAGTTCGGATTTAACACGGTTTAGAGACCAGGAGAGACTTTGAGTAATGAATACATTGATATATGTAATAAAAAACGTGGTAAATTTAATGTATAGGTAATAAAAAATTGACTTATGAACTTTAACAAAACAGCATTTCATCCAGTTACGCTTTAAACTACTCTTATAAAAATAATTTCGTTTTTATCAATTTCCAAACTATAATTATCAATTTCGATTTACAAACTATAAAACATTCAACTCGATTCAATTCCAAACTATATTTCTTAATTTCCAAATTATCATTATCGATTTCGATTTATAAGCTATAAAACATTCAACTAATTCGATCAATTCGAAACTATAAGACATTTAATTTTAATTCAATTCCAAACTTTCCCAATTTCAAAATTATCATATTTCGATTTACAAACTATAAAACATTCAACTCTAATTCAATAAATTCCAAACTATCTCTCTTAATTTCCAAATTATCATGATCAATTTCGATTTACAAAAACTATAAAACATTCAACTCTAATTCAATCAATTCCAAACTATAAGACATTCAACTTTAATTCAATTCCAAACTATCTTTCCCAATTTCAAAATTATAATTATTGATTTCGATTTACTGACTATAAAACATTCAACTTTAATTCAATTCCAAACTATCTCTCGCAATTTCCTAACTATCATTATAGATTCCGATTTACTAACTATAAAAAACTCAACTATAAATATTGTTTAAAATAATAAATCATTAAATAAAAAAATTAAATTAAATAAAAAATATTGCGTTAAAATTAAATCAACTATTACTAAAATTTAAATAACAAACCTTTTTTAAAATGGAAATATTTATAAAGGTTAATTTTTCTATTTGCTTATTGAATTGTATTCCTTTTTGATGCTTCAACTGAATTTCTATGTCAAAAGCATCGAAATAACTAAATTGTTGAAAGTTACATATCCTTTTTAAGTAATGTTTGTTTTAAATGATACATACGTAAGCAAATAACTCTACAGAATCAGGCATTTTTAAAGGAGTCGGTATCAAAATCCGACACTTTTATAAAAATAATTTTTATTTTTTCAAAATTATGAGAATTAATGTTAAAATTAAATGTTAAAAAAGGCAATTCAATTGTATCTTTCAGTAAAACAACCTGTAGCAAAGACAGCGACTGCTTTAGCAGCAAATCAAGTAAAAGCCTATTCTACTTTATCTTTAAAAAACAAAATTCTTTTATACAAACAAGTCCTTAGACCAATCCTGACTTATGCAGCACCCATCTGGGGGCTTGCTGCAAAAACAAACAGAAACAAAATCCAAGTTATCCAAAATAAAATTCTTAGAATAATTACGGGAGCTCCCTGGTTCATTCGAAATGACGTGCTACATCATGACCTACAAATAGAATCAATAGACGATCATATTGCGAAGCTTTCAAGAAAGTTGTTTCTAAAATATCAAGAACCATAAAAAATAATTTAATTAAAGCTCAACTATTCTTCGCCCACAACGAAGGTAAATACCATTATCCATATTACACTACAGGATGGAATCACGACCTCAAGCCTCCCTAATTTCTTCTATGATCCATCTTCAATACTACTCTTCAGTTCTAAGAAATCTCCTATCGTCCTCTCTTCTGCCTTGGCAGTGTGTACTGCGGAACTATGTTAAAAAGAAAAAAAAAAAAAAAAAAAAGAAAAAAACATTCCATTTCTGAAAACATCAAACTCTACCCTGCAGTAACAAACTTTACTTCCGATCTTGAGTTTCAAATGTTGTTCGTATGTTTTCTGTCTCCTTAAACTTTTTATTTTTTATTTTTGTGATTGTATATTTGTATATTTATAATTCCTATTTATTTGCATTATATATGTGTTATATGTCTGTCTGCTATGTATTTACGTATTATATGCTTCTATTGGGCATTTATGTATTTTGATATTGCTTGATTGTCATCTCCTAGTTTGTCCGCCGCCCCCCTTTTTTAAATATAATTTTTATTTATTTATTTATTTTTTTTTTTTAACTTCTTTCTATCCTATTAACTGTTTGCTTTAAATTTTTAACTCCTGCTAATTCTGTGATACTTTGTTTTTATTATATTTCAATTCTGAGCAGATGTGCACTACGTGCACAGGTACTCGACTCTCCTATCCAATCTAGTAAGTAAAAGACATTTCTCAGAAATGAGGCTCTATTAGATCAACTAGGATCTTGCAAAATCAATCTTGATCCAGGATCCTAATTGATCTTATATATGACAAAAGAAGTAGTATAAAAGAAATAAGATATAAGATATTACAAATGTAGCATATCTGTGATTAAAATGTACAATTTTCTTTTACTTGTCTTCATCTATTCTATAGCGGCCTGATGGTCAATTGCCTAGTACTCTGGCCATTGGCACAAAAGGATGCAGGCTTGAATTGATAATATATTATTGTTAGTTTATTAAACATTAAGGCAAATCGCTTTGCTGTGATAATGAAATATTTAATTTCATAACCTGAACGTTTAATTGACTTATATTTTTTTTTTTAAGATGGTCAATTCCTTTAAAACAAAACTGACAGAAGTATTACATACAATACGTATTTAACAAATTAAATTATAAATTTTTTTTTTTTTTTTTTTTTTTTTTTGTCCTTCAGGCTCAACGGACTTACTCTGCCATTTCCTCTCTACAAAACCGCCTCTGGTTCGAAATGATAATGACACGCTGCCACGAATCAAAATCCATAAAAGCAGATCACCACACTCCAAGATGCAGGCGGCCCCAAAAGATCAGGAAAAGGGACATAAAACCGCGGGCATCACATTAATAGACCCGCGGAGAGTCCACTCGCAGCAACACTTCCTCCCGCCAGTGCATTCGAGGAAGGAAGTGCAGGGCCATAACAGGCGCAATCAATTTGGGGCCCCTGAAGAATCGGAAGTCGTCCTGCAGTAGCCCATTCCCCCCTCCCTACCAAGTACTGCAGACAGACGCAGCTGGAGTCAATTAGGGGCCGCCTGACCTCTGGCCCCGCGACAAGGAAACGCGGGTGGAAACAGGATATCTGGTGATGAGTAACTGTGACCATTAGTGTAGCAACAAAGAAAGCTTGTTTTTCTTTATCTGCTGCTACACGCTTTTTTGCTAGTGTAATAGTGAGTACCTGATTCCCTCAGGATGTTCGACTTTTATCTTATTTTCTATGGGTTTTTCAGTTTGAATCATTACGATATGACCCGGACAGCATTTAAATTGGCAAAATTTTACCATCCCCACAAAGGAATCTTGCAGATGCATCGTACATTTTCCAATTTGAACTTTTTTACCATTTTTTTTAACTACATGACGATATGCCACTTAATATTCAAATTGGCAACATCTAAAATATTTATTTTGGTATTTGCTTAATTATAATCAATAAAATTGGCCAATTTTAATTTAAGTCAATTTTCATGCCAATTTAATTATAATTAATGCAGTTAACAAAGAAACCTGTTTTCTTTATCTGCCGCTTTTTTCTAGTGTCTAGTGGGTACCTGATGCCCTCAGGAAGTTTGACTTCATCTTGCTTTCTTTTCCTTTCATTTTGAATCATTACGATATGACCCGGCTAGCGTTTAAATTGGCAAAATTTTACCATGAGCACAAAGGCATCTTGTAGATGTAACTTACATTTTCCAATTTGAACTTTTTTACCATTTTTTTTAACTGCATAACGATATGCCACTTAATATTCAATTGGCAACATCTAAAATAAACAATTTGGCATTTGTTTAATTATAATCAATAAAATTGGCCAATTTAAGTTAAGTGGCATGTCATTATGCAGTTAAAAAAATTGCTTAAAAAGTTCAGATTACACGGCTAGCATTTAAATTGGCAAGATTTTACAATGAGCAAAAAGGAATCTTGCAGATGCAACTTATATTTTTCAATCTGAATTTTTTAAATTGCATGACGATATGCCACTTAATATTCAAATTGGCAACATCTAAGATATTTATTTTGGTATTTGTTTAATTACAATCAATAAACTTGGCCAATTTTAATTTAAGTCAATTTTCATGCCAATTTTATTATAATTAATGCAGTTAACAAAGAAAACTGTTTTCTTTATCTGCTACTACACGCTTTTTTCTAGTGTCTAGTGGGTACCTGATGCCCTCGGAAAGTTCGACTTCTTATTTTCTTTTTCTGTCATTTTGAATCATTATGATACGACTCGGCTAGCATTTAAATTGGCAAAATTTTATCATGAGCACATAGTAGCATAGCAGATGCAACTTACATTTTCCAATCTGAAGTTTTTAATCTTTTCATTAATTGCATAACGATATGCCACTTAATATTCAAATTGGCAATATCTAAAATAAACAATTTGGCATTTGTTTAATTATAACTAATAAAATTGGCCAATTTAAATTAAGTGGCATATCGTTATGCAGTTAAAAAAATTGCTTAAAAAGTTCAGATTACGCGGCTAGCATTTAAATTGACAAGATTTTACCATGAGCATAAAGGAGCCATCGTACATTTTCCAATCTGAAATTAATTGCATAACGATATGCCACTTAATATTAAAATTGACAACATCTAAAATAATTAATTCGGTATTTATGTAATTATAATTAATTAAATTGGCATAAAAATTGTCTCAAAAGACAATTTTCATGCCAATTTAAAATATTATTTATTTATTTTTATTGCCTTCAAAAATAAAATTTGCTGCACAGATCGCTAGTCGATCTGCCATCAGGCCTCATGTTTGAAACAACGTTGACTATATAATAAAACTGCGATATAGATTAACTAGCTTTATGCAGCACACTTTAAAAACATTAAATTAAATTGAAAAAATCAAAAATTTTAAGAACACTAACATCTAGTTAAGTGTCCAACATTAGGAAACAATAATATTTTCAATGAAAATAATTGACTGAGTTTTTTCAAACACTCTTTATAACTCAAATAATTAAATTAAGACAAAGTGATATAATTGCTTACAAAACAATTAACAAATGCTTACAGAATAATTAATGTTCCATTAACAACAATTGTTAATGACAGTTCTGTTAATCTTGGCTCATCAATAGAATACAATGCATAAATCTAAGAGAAATTACGCTACCTGAGGGTATCATCTTCACTATACCTTTTTGAAAATGCAGACGATCAGCGTTGGGCGACGATCAACAACAACAACAAAAACAGCAGAAAAGGATTTTTTCGATAAAATACAAAGACAGAGGGGTGGAGGAAGGGTGCTAACAGGGTGGAGCAAACGATAAAGAAAAAAAAGAAAAAACGGTAACACACGGAAACGATCTTAAGCCTAGATCAACCTCAGTTACCCGGGATTTGCAGTCGGAAAAAAAAGGAGGGGTTCCGATACGAAACGAGGGGGTGGGGATGGGGGTGGAGGGAGAACTGAGTGGGTGCATTTCGAAGCTACTCCATTATTGGCGGATTAAGAAACCGATGAAGGCGAAATACCCCCGGATTTTAAGACTTTTTTTTTCCTGTCGGAAAAGATTTCTTATTATTTTGGGAGATATTTCCAGGCGGAATATATCTGTCCGGGAAAAACAGTAGAAAAGAATTCGCCACTGACAAATGGTAAAGTGGGATTTTCGCAAGGGATGGGGGTGGGGTTAGAGGGGGGATGCCAGACGATGGCGTTGAGAGGTTTGGGAGCGGCAGATTATTTCTTTTCGGGAAAAGTGAGCGAGGGTTTTCCGGTTTTAATTTCTCTCGATTTGGGAAGAATTGTGTATTGGAGAATATGGTTTTTCCTGCCAAATAGATTTATTGTATGGACTGATATACAAAACGCTATTGTATTGTTTTGTAACGCGGGATATTGTTTTCTATAACTTATGGACAAAATCTCACAAAACAAATATAGATATAGTTTCTAGTAATGTTATTAAAAAAAAGGTATTATATTATTTTGTTTTGTCTTTAAATTTAATATAATGAACCAAAATTTAATTGGCGAAACTGATTTCCATTCAAATAAAATTTCCATGTATCAAAATAATTTAAAACATTAAATTTATGGTCAAATTGTATGCAAACTAACAGCAGGTTTAGTTTGGTTTGGTTTGTCGCTCGACGGGCATCTTCTACGAGAGCTCTATCTCTACGAGAGCTAAACAGACCCGGACCTACAGTTTAAAGTGAATTCCGAACCTGAATCCTGTGATGTTAAACGCCAGAGCGCTAATTACTTGGCTACCAGACCGCACTAAAGCAGGAGACCTCAAAGACAGGAGTTGCAATCACAAATTGTTTTTTTTAATAGTTCCATTTAAAGTACTCAATTAACATGCATTCTCATTAAATACTTTGAGTAGGCCGCATTAATCTTTCCTTATGCTTCTTTATTGCATGCGGTCTGATGGCCAATTAACTAGCGTTCTGGCCATTGGTACCACCGGTTTCAGGCGATGGCATGAGTGTTTGTGAGTGGTTCGGAATCCACGTTAAACTGTAGGTCCCGGTCTAATTAGCCTAAAGTGTTCATAAAATGACCGTAGAGCGACAAACCAAACCAAACCTCGAAGTACATCCCAATCAACGGATTCATCATGCTCATGTTGGGTATAGACACAGAAGTTTTAGTTAGGTTTTGAACCTGACATCCCATGTTTGGAAACTCGAACGCATTGTCTACCAGACGAGTCGGCCTTTTAAAAAATGAGAACTAATAACCGTCAAACAACTCGCGGTTTTTACGCTATTTTATTCCATCATCACTTTATTTCCTTCTGCCATTAGTTCTACACTTTCAAATTTACAAGTCATACAAAACATGACTAGACAACCTCTGTTTTATAATGATGCATTTGATAGACACCCCTAAACTAAAACAAAAACCTTTCAAGCTGCACCATTCAAACACAGACATCGACAATGCAAAGCCGCTGTCGTTCCACAAAGCAGAACAGCCAGTTCCACCCTATTTGGAAGCCCTTAATTAATTCGAAGCCGACAAGAAAGCAAGGGCGTGAAACAATCCCTGGAGAGAACGTCGCCTTTTTCAATCGCAGAGCTAATGCCTCACTCATTTTCCAACACCGATCATTTTCCCACTCATTATCACGCGCCTCTAATAATAACAAACGAGTCCTTTCTTGAGGTTGAGGTGGTTTTCTGGAGGTTGTAATTGCTGGGTTGAGGTTTTTTTTATTGTAGTCTCGTAGCAAATGAAGGGGAATACTTAGTAGTTCATTGTTGTACAATTAATTACAGTCATTTGCTTTAAATATGAGCTGTTTGAATAGAGGTTTAGAGGTAAGTGTGTTGCTGCATTTGAAAATAAATTGTCTGTTTTGTCTCAAGTTAAGCCTCTTTTTCAAGAACTCTTGTCTTTTTTTGGTTTGTTTTTGTTTTAGAGTGATGCTATGGATAATTATTAAAATAATAGTATTTAAGTATTGAGGGTAACTGACTAAAGGTTAACGTGATGCTACTATGTCAACTAATTCAAAGCAAACTTTTATTTTTGAACGCTAAATTCTTAAAAGAGAGACAGCGAGATAATAATTAAAATATAATTCTGTCATCACATATCTGTTTTAGAACAAATATTTCGGATAATAAAGTTTAAAAAATATAACTAGCATAAAGACCATTGTTGTTTTTTTAGTATTGATTTGCATATATTAGGTGCCATGGATGTTTGTAGTGGTTCCAATCCACTTTAAACCGTAGCTCCCGGTCAAATAGGATCGTAGAACTTTGCAGGATTAGTGTTACTCCCTTCTGTAGCATACCTTCATGCTACACGTGACCCGATGGGTAGTGATAAGTGAGTAACATCGGAGCAGCCCTTGGTTATGGCATAAAGATAACTGTCTCTGTATTGCGAGCTGCATTAGAAAAAAAATATTTCACTCTCTTTAATTAATCTTGGTTAACGTTTCTTACAAATATTTACATTTATTTCTATACGTCTATATATGAAAGTTAATTTTACTTTTTTTTTCATTATTTAATTGACTAATAATTTATAAGGAATCCACTTTAAACCGTAGTTCTCTGTCTATTATGACTGTAGAGCGTTTAGCGAAGGGCTGACAATCCTACCCCTTAAAAAAATAAATTAATAGTTTAAAAAAACTAAAAAACACGCTTTTAGAGTTAATCAAATTAAACAGTAAAAAATAATTGTTAACATAAGAATAAAATGACTGACGAGAAACTGTTCTAAAAGCGTGGGCTGCTCGATATCAATCGTTATAATTTTTCACTAGTTTCATTCCGAAATGCAGAGTTAGTTTAAAAACGTCATACAAAGCACCCTGCGTTTTTAGAACAGTGACATTCATTTTCTCGTCAGTCATTTTATTCCTATGTTAACAATTATTTTTTACTTTTTAGTTTGATTTACTCTAAAAGCGTGTTTTTTAGTTTTTATAAACTATTAATTAATTTTTTACTTTTTAGTTTGATTAACTCTAAAAGCGTGATTTTTTAGTTTTTTTTAAACTACTAATTAATTTTTTACATTTTAGTTTGATTAACTCTAAAAGGATGTTTTTTAGTTTTTTTTAAACTATTAATTTATTTTTTACTTTTTAGTTTAACAAACAAACAAACATTCAGGTGAAACTGATATAATAGCGTATTAAAAAGAATCAACTGTTTTCTTTCTGAAAGATGCCTGTAAATGTTTCTTTGCAGCTTAAATAGTGTATATGAGGAGAAACAGATCTCCAGGGGAAAAAGTCAGTTACATACATACATACAAACATACAAGTGAAGCTAATAAAAGCGTATTAAAAAGTCTCATGTCTCGAAATCTGCCAGTAGGCAGACAGCCTTGGCCCATCATTGGGCTGTTGAGCTAATGATGATGAATAAATTATAAACGGTAAAATCTGCAAAGAAACCCTTGTTCAAAATCAAAATTATATTACTAATTAAGTAGAAATGTTTAAATCACTGCATGAAAGATAAAAAAACACGACTTTTAACACCATTTTTTTAACGACTTATTCCAATAAGTCGTTAAAAAAATGTTCTGTGTTAAAAATCTTAGCCACTGCGCTCACACGACCATTAAGCGTAACCCAACAGCAGTGATTATCACTTGCAGAAAGAAGCTCGCCGGCGGTGTTTAAGATGAAAATAAATACACTCGTCTTCCTAGAAATGAAAAGAAAACCTTCGCCAGGGCACTCAATCTATAAATTATAATAGAACGCCGCAGCTTGGGATGTGTAACCACCAATGGTACACACATCCCGTGTGTACCATTTGGTGGTTACAAAAAAAAAATGGCCAACATCATCAAAACATCTCGAGCGACCAGCACAACTGCCAATTACGTCAGCTCATCTTGCTCAAATAATAGAGAGCTACTGCCTCTCTAATAGGCGGTTACAGTTAAAAAAAATAACTAAATATAAAAATATAAAAACTGAGCTATAATAATAATAAAATGGAATAACACACGCTTTTGACAAGACCTCCGCCCATTGGTTACGCCACCACCTGTCTGAAGTTTCAGCCGGCGTTCTTTTTTATTTATTTTTATTTTATTATTATTCCACAAAAGAAAAAAAGAAAACGATTCAGTCTGCCATTCATTTCATTTTGCTTTTTGGCAACGATTTGATTTCTTAATGTAGCTCGTGTTCGTTCTGTCATAGATGGGTTGATAATACGAATAAATGGCGATGATAACACGGTTGGTGGACGTTGCCATTTTCTGAAATGCTGCTATTGTACAACAAAAGCCCGAATCGTCTGACATTAAATGGCGGGGGAACAGAACAGAATGTAAACAATAATACCAGAAGGTTTTGTATCGTGTCATTTGGAAGGGCGTGACGGCCTACCGAATTAAATTCGTGGAAAACACAGACAGCACATGGCCATTTTTTTTTTCCATACATATCTTTTGATGTTTCCTTTTTCTAACACGTCATCTGGAAGTGGGAACCATGAAAAGAGTTACAGAAAATGGCAATGAACTGCTATTGTTTAACTTAACAGCAGTTATTGAATGTTATTTTTCAGTTACGGTTAAAGGAAATTGTAAAAAAAAAAAAAAAATGTTTTTTTATAGCCATTACTGCACGAATTTAACAACAAACTGTAACAATGTAGAAAAAAAGAATAGATTTTGAATTAATTCTGATTGAAGTAATTTTTAACAATGAATACATACTTGGCGTTTTGAGAAACAATGTTTCATTCTTTTAAACACTATTTTGCACAATAAATTTACTTCCAGTGAAAAATTTGGTTTGGTTTGTCGCTGTATGGTCATCTTGTACACACCAGGGCTACACAGGCCACACCATTGTGTAGGAGGAAGCACGGTTACAGTCTTTTGTGAGTTGAAAAATACTAAATTACGATCAGCTTGGTACATTGAATAGAAATATATAAGAACACTTTAAAAGATTAATGCCTAGAAATAGCATATTTTATGGCAATAATCAAGGCTATAAAATCCTATTTCAATATAAAAATATAAAAATATATATCTAAAATCAAAGAACGTATAAATTTTATATATATGTATGTATATAAACTTTATACGTTTTTTGATTTAGATAAGAAAAGTGAATTTTAAATGTATCTTCAGCCATGAATAGCAGATTTTTTTCCGGATAACTTAACTCCGTGCGCTCGTTTTATTTCAAATACTTTTTCACAGAATTTCAAATCAGAAATCTTGAAAGAAGTCGTTTCCAAAAGATAGATCCTCTCACAGAAAAAAAAATATTATTTTGGCCTTTATATTCAAAAATTCATTCCCGATATTTTTTTAAAGGAAAGAAGGAAAAAAAAAAATTTTTTTTTTTCCAATCCCTCACTCTAAAGAATTTGAATATCTTTTGATACAATTGATTTTTTTTTTTTTATAACGAAGCAAGTTTTAGCTTTAATTCTCATCCCAGCAAGTTTTTCCCTACAAAAAAAAGGGATTTTTTTTTTATAACGCAACTCCTTTCCCCAATCCAGAATTAATGCAGATAATGTAAGTAACACGAGGATGAGAGATAAGTAAGGGGGTTTATAAAAGTGTGGGGAGAGGGGGAAATCTCTCTTCAGAGAAAGAGGATCAGGGAAGAAAAAAATAAGTACTTTTGCGACTAACTTGATTGTGAATTTGCCTTCGGTCTTTTTTATGCTTCATTTTTTTATACATATATTTCCTTCGCTGTGTTGTTTTTTCCCCATTTTTTTCCTTCCTGTTTTGCTTTGCAAGCGAGGGAAAAACTTCCCTCGCTTGTTTCTTCTTCATCAGTTTCTTTCATCGGCATTCGAAATTCGTTTGTGTTCTACTATTTTTTCCCCTTTCCAAAAATCCCTCTCTTCTACGCTAATATATATTTTTGTTGCTTTTATTTATTTATTTACATTTTTTCCCCTACTTCGAACAAAACGAAGACACACGCTCACACAGTTTTTCATCTAAGCTCCTCCGAATTTTTTCCCTCAACTCATTCTGGTACTTTCCCTATGACTTCGAAGTTTTAAAATGCAAAGAACCCCCTTCTCCCCCTTTTTAATGCCCCCTAACCCTTCACCCCCTCCTAAATAGCAGTAACATTCTTCGTTCTCAGTGGTGATTGAAATGACGACTGTGCCGTGTTTTCTTCGTTTGAAATCAAGCTAAAGGGGAAAGGGAAAAAGGGATAAAAATCCAGAATTTATTTATTTTCTCCCCGGAAAAAAAGGATGAGAACCAACAAAAATCCTTCTTTCTGCACAATCAGGTATTTCCTTGACTTCCCTACGGTTTTGTTTCGAATAAGATGCTTTTAGTAACAATCCCCGCACGAAGTTTTTTTTTTATCCCTAAAAGGAAGTAGAGTTTGATAGGATAAAATAGAAAGGGAAAATATATATGTATAAAATAAATGGAATTGAAATTGAAAGTCAGATTGGAAAACAAATGTAGTGAACAAAAGATCAGTGAAATTTGTTATCCGTAGTATAAGTTAGATCAAACGAAAATGTTTTTAACTTAAAAAGAGTTTAGTCATGTTTTTCACTAATGTGTTGAAGAAAAACTGATCACTCTACACTAATGGACAATAAAGTTTTAAAACATGCCCCTGTTTTGCATCCATAAGAATTGCCATAATTAATATCATTTTGTATGAATCTATTTAATTTTCAACTGCAGTTCTCTTATACTTTTATATGATTTTTTTTTTTGGGGGGGAGGGGTTGGGTTTGTATTTCTTTTTATAAATTCTAATTAAAAGTGAATATGATGTTGCTCTGCATAAAGCTCATAGAATTAATGGAAGTACAAGTGCGTGATGAATAAAACAGTTGTTCTTATTTCTGAATGACAAGTAACATGTTGTACCCTGGATGACGCTAAATCTGTTAAATCTGCCGTACTAACGTCGATATCATTCGACGGTAGTACAGCAGATTTAGCAGATTTAGCGTCATCCATTGTACAACATGCAAAGTTTGTTACACTGCACCCACAAATTACCACTATACTTGTAAACGGACATCCAAAACATAGGTTCAAGAAGATGAATAGTGGTAATTCAATAGAAGAATGGTTCAGGGCATCCTCTCCACCTAATCGAGCGCAACGAAACGAAGTTCTAGTCAACAGATTAATTGTATCAATACCTGACAAAAACACACCTTTCGGTTACAGAAAATATCCCCTCAAAATATACGGAAAATATTCAATCAGAACTGGAATACCGACTCAAACTATCCGAAAAATATCGACCAGAAAATATTCATTCATATCCGGAATATCTTAAATATTCACCAGAAAATATCCATTATTCGAAATAGCTGTAAAATACTCACATATATGCGGAAAATATCACTCATATCGGGAATACTGACTCAAAATATCCGAAATATCAAAAATATTCGGAAAACATTCACATATATCCGGAATATCATAAATATCCCCACAAAAAAAAACAATATCCGTACTATTCACTCAAAATATCAAAAATCCCGGAAAATACCACTCAAAACATTCAGAATATCTAAAATATTCGGAAAATATTAGCTCAAACATTCGAAAACTCAACACGCTACCCACCAAATCAAATTTATATTTTGCAGCTAAAACTTGTCTAAATTCCGGAACAGAGAAAATATTTTTTGTTGATTTGTTTTAAATCATAAATCTCCTTCTAATATGACTGTACAACGTTGGATGTCGGGTTGACAACCCTACCAAGTAAAATGAAAATATCTCATGTCTCGACATCTGTCAGTAGGCAAACGGTCTTGGCCCACTAGGGGCTGTATTGCAGGGGAGTTAGTTAGTTAATTTAATTGGTAACATATTCAAATAACCATTTAAAAAATAATCATTATTCAATAAATCATTTTATCTTCCAAAACTTTAAAATATTAATAAAAAAAATCATTTTTATCTTAAGAAATACAATGAAACACGGAGTAATATTCACTACTTAAAAAAAATTGCAATGCACATTTCGAATCAAATTGATATTCCATTCTTTTTTCTATTTACTGCAAAAAGTTGAAATAAATAAGCAAAGTAAATCTTGTAATCCAATAGAATTATAATAATAAATTTCCTGTTTTTACAAAAAATAAATGCATTATTCAGATATAATAAAGTTACTATTCTTAGAAATGGCAACTCAAGTAGAATCGTCAGGACTTCTACCAATCAAAACATTCCTTAAAAATAAAAATAAATCTACATATGTTCGAATTTCGAATATGTGTTGCATTTTCAAGAAGCAGATGCATCATTAACGTGCTTCTTTTTTTATTCCTACTTTCTTATTACGACAAAAATGGTACAGTTGCATGAACAAAATGAAATATACAGAGTCTTGTAGACAGAAAAAAAAAATTCTGGGATGTATTCTTATCTGTAATGATGCTTCCTTTTTATTTTCATCATTTTTTCTTTTTTTCATAGTGAACATTTCGCGAAGGTTTAAAAGATGTAGATAGGGATTTTTCTTTTTTTGCCTTGTGTTCTTTTTCCCTTTTTCTTCCCCATCTCGTATTGTGGGATTGCATGTTCTAATGAGCCATTTACATGCGTGTTGGGGAGATGGCTCATTATCTGTTTCCACGTAACTGGCATTCCAGTCTGATTTGATGTCAAGGTTTTTCCCTGGGAGCTTTTTATTTGAATCGCTCCAAATCGATCCGGGAACTACTTATAAGTCATCTGGATAGAATGTATTTCGTGTTGCAGGAAAATGAGTTTGAGGAAAGATAAAAAGTATACGGTGAAGAGATATTTTGGAATTATGTAATAGTAATGAAAAAAAAAAAGTAGTAATTAATGGCAGTGAAAAAAATAATAACAGTGATAGTAATTAAAAAATAGGTATGAAAACAGTAATATTATTAATAGTAATGAAAAAATAGCGATGAAAATAGTTATGAGATTAATAGTAATGAAAAATAACAATGAAAATAGTAATAAAAAACAGCAATGAAAATAGTAATGAAATTAATTGTAATTAAAAAATAGCAATGAAAATAGTAATGAAATTAATAGTAATTAAAAAATATCAATGAAAAAAGAAAAAAATAGCAATGAAAATAATAATGAAAAAAAGCAATGAAAATAGTAATGAAATTAAAAGTAATGAAAAAATATAAATGAAAATAGTAATGAAATTAATAGTGATTAAAAAATAGCAATAAAAACAGCAATGAAATTAATAATAATGAAAAACAATAATAGTAATAGTAATGGCATGAATGAATCTGTTTTAAACAACAACTTTACCCTTAGTTATCTTCTTAACACTCATCTTTTGAAAATGTAAGAGATATCCTGTCAAAACAACATCATGGCCATGCATGGTAGTAACGAATTTGGAATTTAATGTCACGTGAGTTTGATTTCATTGTGGTATGTCACAAAAAGAAAATCACGTGACATTAAATTGCACTGATGACATACTATGCATACTAGAAAACGCTGAATGCGCAACAAATATGTCATTTCGGTTACGGATTTCATCAATTCGCCTGACTCATGGTTCCATAGTAACGTGCGCCGCTGGTAAGCATGAGTGCTGAGGTTTAATCTACTGTTGGCATTGTTGTAGGCTCTGTTTCAAAAAACGAGAAGCCTCGATGGCGTTTGAGGTGTTCAGCATTTTTCTTCGTTAGTCAAGTACCTAGTGGGAGTTTTCCGCGTTTTCTCCATACGATGCGAAAATGCGAGGTAGTTCCCCCTAAAAATCTCCCGGAAGGCACTTCCCTCCTTCTTCAGCGACACGAAGAAGAAGTCAGACTTCTACCTATGGGTGCTCCATCAAAAACAGAAGCTACCCCCCTTTTTCCTAACTTCCATAGTATGGGAAAGAAGTCGATAGATCAGAGTAATTCGTCTTCGCCCTTCTTTACCTTTTGTTGACATAATAATCAGTCCTCAACATTTAATAAGGCTCTTTTTCTTTTCATTAATATTTGTTCTACCTTTATAAACTTTTTTTTTACCATGACCAATATACAACGTTTAAAATTCTACAATAGAGTGCTCGTAGAATATGAGTCAAAGGAACCTTTTTGATTAAATTTATCCGTGAGGGATACGACGACGACAACAACAACATTTTATCAAATCAACTCAAAATAAAAAGTACTTCCTTTTAATCTCAAGAATTACAATAAACAGACAGAAAATTCCTATCATTTGTAACCAAAACGATTATTTAAAAATACCATTTCGCAGCCATGCAAACAATGCAAAAATGTTTCGCTGCGTAATGAAAACTCCCCTATTCTTCACGTGTCCGGCATTCTTCACGTTAATTAACCGTAAAAGAAAACGTGCGAGATAACAGACTTTTCCCAAGCAAGCGTAGCACCATCCGAATTGAAATGAAATTCAATAGGGGAGGCACTCGAGGCATGTCCATTAAGAGAGGCGAAATTGCGCTCCTTATGACTCCACTCGAGAAACCGCGACGCTACTTGAGCCCCACTCCAAGAGCAACACAAGTCCGGCCTTTATGAGAGTGGAGAGCGGCTCTCGAGAGTCATTCTGTCCCGAAAGGGGAGGCCGCGCCGTTTCCGGAACAAGAGACAAAATGTTTATCGCGAATCGGATGTGTTTTCGAGCACTTTGAATTGGATGCTTTCTTTGCCTCCATTCGAGAAGCCAGTCGCTTTTTAACATGAGTACTAATTTCTTTTACGAATCTAGATCTACAACTAATACCAATCTAGACTAAATCAATAGATAATCAAGAAGGAAGAAAGAAATAAAATTAAATTCGTATATTTCTGTATTAGTTACATACAGTGGTACCTCGGTATAAGTCCTTGATTCGTTCTAAATACTTGAACTTATAAAAAAAAGATTTTCTATAAAAAATAAAGGGAAAATGGCTAATCTCTTTACACACACACACACACACACACACACACACACACACACACACATACATATATATGTTGTGGCTGTAATGCAGCTAGCAATACAGAGACAGTTAATCTTTATGCCATAAGCACAGCTAACGGGGCACGTGTAGCTTGAAGATATGCTACGGCTGCAAGTAACACTACCCACACAATGCTCTACGATCCTATTAGACCTATGATTTAAACCTATGTGGAAACCTATGTGTATGATGGAACCTATGGTTTAAAGTGGATTCCGAACCACTACAAATATCCATGCGACGCCATATATATATACTATATATTAAGGGCAATTCTTGGAGGTGTTGGGGAAAGCGATTGTTGGAGAAGACGGTACAACGCATAAATTTAAAAATGCTATAAAGAAACAGATATTAAAAAATGCATTAAGATCAATAGATTAAACTGGGCTGCTCGTGTATTTAGAATGAATGATTTAAACCCCGTAAAAAGGCTCATTTCGGAAAAGCTACAGTGACAAAGCAGGAAGAGGACGACCCAGGTTGAGATGAATAGACGCAGTTGAAAAGGTTTTTGCTGTACTAAAGATTAAATGTAATGGTCGTATTCCAAACTAAGGTCGTATATTGAGAACAGCAGAACAACTCACGAGCTGGACTCATTCCGAAGTGCACATATGATAGGTTATCACAGTATTTTAATTAAAAATGGTCAGTTCCAGAAATGTTTTAATGCTATGGTGGCTTGTTTGAGCTTTGTTAAGGAAGCACTTCCCTTCCAATCTTTTGACATCCATATATTTAGTAAGAATTTGACACAAGGAAGTCACATTCCAAACAATCGTATACCAAACAAACGTTTTAGTGCCAAACATGACGTATATCAAGTTGGACTTATTCCAAATCGGTCGTATATAAAGGTATCACAATATTTAATAAAATGGTTCATGAGCCCATTTGGGAACGTCTTGTTTATATCGAGAACGGCAGACGTTAACAATCAATTCATCGACCACAATGTTTCTCAATTACGAGGCTGCTTCCGATAAGAAGAATGTCAGTGGTTCTCGTTCAATGGGTTACTATTTCAAGTTTAATGGTTTTAACTTCTAGCTGTATGGGTTAACATAAATCGTAAATGGACAACTTATTTTTTAATGTTGCAACTGTCGTGGTAATCAAAAGCTTATTCTTCACCTTCTGAATAAGAAAAGAACCACTTATTCGTTTATTTATTTGAATTTATAATTATACCTAAAAATAAACCAAATGAAACAAAACACAAAATTTAAATATTTTTCTATTGCCTTATCATTATGATTTGCATTATTAATAACAAAAGAAAATAAAGCTGAAGTTTCATTTGTTTTGAAGTTTACAGTCATAAGATGGCTTTGGAAAAATTACTATTTAAATCACAAATACCATTGTATAACATGCTATTTTATAATATGAATTCTTATTATTAAATGCAGATAACTTTTTGAATGATAACAAACATCTTACTTTTATTAAGATATGATTTATTAATTTAGTAAAAAGAACTCAATGCTGTCTTCTTTCAGAAACAATGCAAATCAAACCTAGTACTTCAAATAACTTCTTTCAATGAAATAAAATCACAAAACACAACAATTATTCTCCACGAAAAAGACAATTAATAAGATTCAACAACCATAAATAATCGTAACCGAATTAAAAGTCAATCCCTTAGCCCAATCTATTCGAAAACTAATTCTTCTTTTTTTCTTCTATCTCACCAGGATACTCCTCCTTAACTTAACGTTCTATAGCCTTGAGGAGAAGGAAGACCAAACGACAAAAATAAAGAGCCCTCTTCTCCATCCCTATCAGCAACGTCCCCCCACCCCTCGACCGAAAAGCTCTCGAACACTCTTCGAGTGTGTTCCACGGTGACATCGTCTGTGAGACGACGACTCCTGTTCTTGAGTGTCACTCGAAACGCCACATGTCACATTCTTCGCAGACGATTATTTTTTCCTCTCCATCCGTCGGATTCTTTACTTTTATCGTCTGCGGGGGGATTATTTTAGTCCGTCCTCCTTATTAACGGTCGTCGTTTTCCGATAAATCGCTGGGGATAAATGGACCTTAAATAATACCTCAAAAGATTTCGTGTGTCGGGAGAGAAAGGGGTGGTCGGTTCGAGTGGTGCTACACCGGGACAGGATAAGGGTAGGCGTTTTTGCACAGGCAGACGATTCTTGGAGAGGATGTCCTTTAAGTAATTATCTGAAGAATTTGTGCTTATTAAGGGGTGTTTACTCGATGGGGTAAGTGGGAGATTTCTTTTGAAAGTCGTTTGCGCTTAAGAAATGTACTACAACGACACTACTGACTAAAAATATTTTTTTCAGATAAAATTTAGTGACTTCTAATAAAGTCTTAAAATATTGTCAAACAAATTTAGATAAATATTGAAGTATTTTTTTTAATTACTTTAAAAATAAATTCGGATATTATGAATTAAAATGAAGAAAAATGCTCATCATTTCATTGAAGTCATTCAGCACAAATAAAGAAACTTATATAGCATATTCAGCATTACCTAAGGTACACCAAATAAGAACTTATATCCTACAGCAATAAAAGAGAATGTCTTACGGGAAGAATTTTCAATGGTAACTCACGTTTGTTTTACACTTAGAGAAAACTAGGAAAACACCCACATATTCAGCCTGATGGCAGAGAAGTATGCTGACAAACAACATAGATTTCTGCTATTTGGCCTTTAATTAAGTTGATCGCATTTGTAACCTTTCTCTACTTTAAACCTTTTTCCTCTCTTTCTAACTTTTTCGTAATTTGTAACCTTTCCCATTAACTGTCAGCTTAAGACCATATAAGGATAGAAATATAAATAATAAATATATATCAGAATCTTTTTTAAGTTAAGCATTTATTTATTATTATACATCAATTTTCAATGCATATATTAATTTTATATTTCTGGAACCATGAACATTTATAATTAGCATTTATGTATAACAAATATTAGATATATAAATCATAATATTTATACAAATTAATTTTTTCTTAATTTAGCTTTCATACTTTAAAATTTGTACACTTTTATGATTTCTACACTGACATTTTTTTTCTTCCTTTTTTTTAAAACTTATATTAAAAAATAAAAACACGTTAAAAATTTTGATAAAAATTAAATTATCTTAAAAAAATTAATATTTATTATGCAAATATGATTTTCTTTATTAATTAGTGTTCACGCCAACGCGCAAGGATACCCCTAGCGGCGAAAAAAGTGTGTGTGTACACATGCGCCTGTGAGAGCATAAGTGCGAGTTTGATCAGTGTAATGCCAGAGAGGCAAGAGTGAACAGCACGGCTGCGAGTGGCTGTGACTGTCGTGTAAATAAAGTGATTGTTAAGTTTTAAACCTTTGGTTTTTTATTGTGTTAGTGTGAATGTGATACAGTCCTCTAAATAAGAGAACATGTGTCAGTGCTTTTGACGAGAACAATTAGACTTATACCAATATTTCCATCTAAAATTCCTCAGCTGTCAGCTTAAGAAATAAAAAGAAGTGAAATCAATTCTAAAATGATGCCAATCAGGCTACTTTTAAGACTCAGAATATCCTTGTTTAAAATAGAAAATGGAAAGTACTTATTATTTAAAAGTGCATCAATATGATTTCAGTATAATACATTTAAACACTTGAGATTTTTTTTTTTTTAACCAAAACTTACATTTTTTATCATCTAAATGCAATTTGCCAATTAGTAATTAACAATTCTTTCACTTCGTGATATCCAGAAGCTAGCCTTCGAGATATTTCTATACAGAATAACTCTGAAACAATACATCAGCGTCTTATGCATCAAAACTCTATTTAATAAGGGAAAATTCCCTATTTTTATTTTTTCCTGCAAACCTTTTTGACAGCTCTCAGAAGAGATTTTCTTTAAGCTTCGTAAATCAGGCTTTCCTGCGTTAATCCGTTATGCAAGGAAAAGCCACATTTACAGACTAGAGATTATGAAGTCGCATAATAAAATTCATAAAGCGTGTAAGTAAACGCAGATTTTTTTCAATAATAAAAGAAAAATTTTAAAATTTTTTGTTAATATCTTGCGTTTGAAACAGTTTTTTTACATTTAATCTTCTGGTAAATGCGTTCGATTATTATAGCATAACAGAAATATTTATTTGAAAAAGTAAACTTGCTCTATATTTTCAAAAGACAGCTGCTTTATTGAAAACGAATAAACAACACACACAAGAAAAAAAATCTGCTACAGGTTTTAAATTAAAGTTAATAAATTCAAAAGTTTTAAAAAAATAATAAGCATATTGAATGGAAATGTATAAAATTTTAACAAATCATCAATCAAATTATAAAAAAGAATTCAATTAAAATGTCAGTTTATTATTCACTATATTAAAAAATATTTTTAAAAATTACACTAAAATTTTTTTTTCATGGTTATTTTTTTGACTTTTTTTAAATTAAGATAATGAAGAAAGAATGACTGAAATAATTTAAAAAAAAATTTAGATAGTTAGGGATGTATAAATCATTTTCAATTGAATAAATCAATTTAATAAATTTAAAAGTTTTAGAAACTAAAATAATAAGCATATTAACTGGAAATATATAAAATTTTAATAAGTCATTGACCACATTATAATGAACAATTCAATTAAAACCTCATACTCACATTATTCTTTATATTATAAAATATTTTAGAAATTGTATTAAAAAAAATTTTTCATGATAATTTTTTTAATTTATGATAAAGGAAAAAGAATGAATAAATTAATATACATGTTGATGTATAAATCAGTTGAAAACAGAACACTGAAGAATTTTCAGAAGGAGCTAATTTTTGTGAATCATTTAAAATCTACTTTATTTAAAAAAACAATCAAAAAATAATTAATCAGTTGATCACAAATAATTAATAATTAATTAACTAGTTAATCACAAATTATAACAATTTATTTATAAACAACCTCAATAAAAATATCTATTTGCACACTGGATCAAACTATCCTGATATGCAATTCATCCTCCACCCTCAGCAAACACAAAAAACAATCCATTAGACAATCTCCTTTTCTCCAAGAATCCCTTCAAACAACAACGCAAACGATTCCCATTCCACACACCCCTCCCTCCCTCCCTCCATACCTGCGACCGGACCGTGAAACCTAGACAGCGAAAACGAATTTAACACAGCTCTTCGCAGGGCGATGGAGAGATAAATGCTAATGCATCCCCCCTTCCTACCCCCATTGTCAGGCAAGCCGGACGAAAATCCTGATAATTCCCGGATCTAAGGGGGGTGTTTTCCGGGCACGGGCAATTAGGGTTTGGAGATTTATGGTCACAGGGGGGCATTAGGATCAAGGGGGATTTGGGGAGGCGGTCCGGGAATAGCCTGGAGTGGCTCAGGAGATAATTCCCGGATTGAATCCGGGAGTTTTCGCAGTCGGGGGTTCATTTCCGCTTCTTTTACGAGATGTGTTTTGTAGCTGCAGGCTTTTATGGGGCGAGGTGGGGGGCTTAAAGAGATTGTGACCTCCGCAAGGGGGATTAGGGGTCAGACGTTATGAGAAGAGGGGGAGCCTGCTTTCCAGGAATTGGGATAAAGGGATCTTTAAAGGAGTCCTATAATAGTCTTGTTGGACGATAATAGGAATGGTTTAGGCGCAGACTTATAACTCCTGCACAGTGCGTCGTGGAAGTCGTCTTTGTAAACTGTAGCATTAACTTTAATACTTAATAATGGAGATTCTAACCATTAAAATTATAAATAACGTCTGTTTCAAATGCATAACTCCGCTTGAATAATAACTGCTATGCTTTCTACATTAATACATAAATAATAATAAGATGAAAACTTCAAGAACCATTCAGAATTGTATACTTATTTTGATAATGATTGTACTTAACTTTATCCCTTTATTATTATCCTACATATCTTCGCTATCTACAATCAAAATTTTACCCCACAAAAGATTAATTTTAAAAGAATTTCAAAATAAAATGTACTTAATAATGAGGATTTTAACCATTAAAATTATAAATAACGTATGTTTCAAATGCATAACTCCGCTTGAATAATAACTGCTATGCTTTCTAGATTAATACATAAATAATAATAAGATGAAAACTTCAAGAACCATTCAGAATTGTATACTTATTTTGATAATGATTGTACTTAACTTTATCCCTTTATTATTATCCTACATATCTTCGCTGTCTACAATCAAAATTTTACCCCACAAAAGATTAATTTTAAAAGAATTTCAAAATAAAATGTACTTAATAATGAGGATTTTAACCATTAAAATTATAAATAACGTCTGTTTCAAATGTATAACTCCGTTTGAGTAATAACTGCAATGCTTTCTAGATTAATACATATATAATGATAAGATGCAAATTTCAAGAACCATTCAGATAATGATTGTATTTAACTGTATCCCTTTATTATCGATCCTCCATATATTTATTAGAGTTTTTGCATACCGCACGTTAGTTACCGTAGGACGTCCGTTAGCTTTTTCTCCCTAGCGCGCATGCTCATAGGAAACTGAGCATGCGCGCTAGGGAGAAAAAGCTAACGGACGTCCTACGGTAACTAACGTACGGTATGCAAAAACTCTCTATTATCTTTCCTCCCAATTTTAACCCATAAGAAATTAATTTTAAAAGAATTTCAAAGTAATATGTATACAACTGATGTATTAAAAGATGAAATTAATTTTCTGCAATTGAACATTACGATGAAAATGAAACATAAAAATCTATTAATATTTAACTGAACTCTATAACAATATTGTTGTGATTTTTGCTCATTTAAATATTAGAGAAAAGGAAAATTGCAATTAAGTACTTACAAGTACCATTAAGTACTGCACTTTGGTACCACTTTAAAAATATCATTTCACTCTTTAAAATATAATAAAGAAACAAAGTAAAGATTTTTAGTATTACTCGATTTTATGTACTTTGGCCATTAATTTAAAAAATTATACGAACAATCAAATTTTTGATACAAAATGTATTGAAAATTTTAAGTCAAAAATTCCTCAGTATATTTACAAATTTAAATGCAGCTGAAAAGGAAACGGAGGGAGCATATTGTTGGAGGTCAGTAATAGAATCTAATAATAAATCATTTCTAAAATTAATACTTCAACTTCTGGGATCAGAAGTCAATCACAATTACATCTTTTTAATCTAAACTTCAAATTGGGCAATTTTTTAAAAAAGAAACTAGTCAAGCGGGTCAAAACCAGGAAGTAATCAGTTATCAACTTGTCAAATTCGTGTTTCTCTTTCTCAATAACTTCAATCATCCTCAGCACATCTATACTCGTCTTCAAGTGATCAATCCTTACACTGAATTTGACCACATATTCAATCACGAAATTCATCTCGGGGAAGAAAAAAAAGATACATCATTCTTTTCATCACAGTTTTGACAGCCCGACTCGTGGCTTAGTGGCAACATGCGCCGCTGGTGAGCGCTGAGGTTCAATCCATTGGAAGTTTTGTTGTAGACACTGTTTCAAAGGGTCTGAATGGCCGACTGGCTAGCCCTCTGACGCTCGGTACCACAGGTTTCGGGTGAGTCCCAGCGGTGCCATGGATGTTTGTAGTGGTTCGGAATCCACTTTAAGCCGTAGGTCTCGGTCTCATATGAGTGTAGAGATCACGGAGCAGAAGTCAGACTTCTACCTACGGGTGCTCCTTCACAACAGAAGCTTCTTCCTTCTCCTTCAACCATGAGTCCATAAGGGTTCGTGGGCTTGGTCTAGATTAGATATCTTCCAAGTGGGATAAGTAAAAACAACAACAACTGTTTCAAAACACGAGAAGACTCGACAATGTTTGTGATATTCAGCATTTTCCCTCGTTAGTCGGATTGCTACTACTACACCACACCACATCACTGTGCCTAGAGCTGAGTTGCCCCTATACAGTTTGGAAATGATGTGGGCTCCAATCGTCAGTCGGACTACCTGGTGGGAGGTCTACTCCGGTATCCCGGGTTTTCTCCCATACGATAAGCAAATTCGGGGTTGCTGGCACTAAATTCCCCCGGGAAGGCACTGCCCCCTTTCTTCAACGACATAGAGCCAAGTCAGACTTTAACCTATGGGTGCTCCCTCACAAACAGAAGCTGCTCCTCGCCCTTCCATGAGACAGATTCGGTAACAGATTACCATAGAATTCTCAGGGTTTGTTAACTACATACGCTGGGGCAGATATCAAACAGCATATGGCTGCCATCATTTCAAAATACTGATGATGACAGGCTGGTGGTTTTCTTTAGTTACCAATGAGTATGTGGCATAAATTTAATTATTATTTTTATTGATTGATAAAAGAAACACGTAATATTGCCTGCCTTTTACATAAAGGACCCCCCCCCAAATAAATAAGAATACAGTGAAAGCGGGTAAAGGTAGTTCACAAACATACTACCAATGTTTTTGAAATAGCCCTGATCTCATTTTCAGTTTTGCATATTAGTGGCTTTGGAAAGCTAGGGGGATTTTTTTTATGGAAAACCTTAACAGGATGAATTATTTACATTTTTCTTGGGAAGATCTATTACGATATTTATAGTTAAGATAATACTATGAGTTCTGATTGGTTTAAACAAAGTATAAAGCCACACACTTTTATCTTGATATTGGAGAGGCGTTGCTTTAGGTCAATGCCCATTGAAATATTAAGCCCCAAACACATACATACATTATATATATATATATATAATTAAAATAAAAGAGAACGGTAATAGAAATAAAAATATTTATATGTAATGAAAAAAACTACAAAAATAGATGGAGGCCTACCATCAGGCGAAGCTTGCAGTAATGGCACTTCAGGAGAAGGAATGAGGAGAAAACAATAGAGGGGAAAATATTATATGTTGAGAACAGAAAGCGGTCTTTTTCTATTTTTAAACAAAGAAATGTCTTAGCTAGAAAGAGATTTTAAAACCGATTTGCGAGTGTGAGGAAGATTACAGCAGAAATGTTTAGAAATTTTAAATATAAATTTATGCAAATGTTTAAGCGATTAAAGAGATTAAATTAAGCGATTCTGTAATATCTGATTCCTGAAGTACCAAGGTTAGTTGGTAATCATCCGAAGGATTTTGTTTTCAAATCTTTGAATGGCTTCCAAGGTACTTTTTCCTGCAGAGTCCCAAACTGGACTTGCATAAATAATCAATGGGACGCATGTAATACATGTAAATAAGCTGTTTGTAATGTAGTGACAGGTTAGAATTTCTACAAATTAAAGGATAGAAGCTGTAGATAGCTTTATTAAATTTATTTCAAAGGCTTTTAATATGCTGAGAGTAAGTGAGATTTTTATCAAGAAAGAAAAATAATTGGCGCTGAGCCTCCCTGTTCAGTCCTGCACATTTCAAAAGATGTTCTATATCAATTGTACCGGCTCTACAAATTGGGCAAGTGTTCTAGGCGACACCTATCCTCTTAAGGTGTTCCACAAGACAATCTTGTCCAGTTCTTAATCGAAAGTTGGCAGCCGCCTCTTTACGTGGTCTAGTGTTAAAGATTTTCCAGCTGTCTTGAATAGTGTGCCACTTTCTGCCTTCAAATTTAATTATGAGATTATCTTTCAGTTTTTTAAAAATTTCTCTATGAATATATTTTTTTGAAAGATTCTGGTGAAACTTGTTTCTTTCCAATATTCACATGGTTTCCTTTGTTTGCAAGAATACTATGCATGTAATTCAATACTTTTAGTAGGCACTACATAAGCCAGGGGCCTGAATGGCCGAGTATTTAGCACTTTGGCGCTCGGTGCCACAGGTTTCGGGTTCGAGTCCTGGCGGTGCCATGGATGTTTGTAGTGGTTCGGAATCCACTTTAAGCCGTAGGTCCCGGTCTCCTTTGACTGTAAAGAGTATCACGGAGCCAAGTCAGACTTCTATCTACGGGTGCTCCATCACAACAGAAGCTGCCCCTTTTTCCCTCCATCCATGAGTAGATTACTCATGGGTTATCCGCCCCACACTGCAGGACACTGAGGATTAGTCACACATAAGTCAACCAACAATAGGCTAAATATTATAATAGAATATGCTTTCCCATATTCATAAAGTTTATTCTAACTCCATGGTTCAATGAAGCAGCAAAAATTAACCATTATAGTCAGTCAAGCCAACCAACCAGCACTATATATATTATCTTGATTATAGAATTATGATATGTTTTCAAGATTCACGATGGTCCAATTTCCGTTTCCAAATATCTGGTAAACAAGCCATAATCACCTACTCAGCAGGTAACCTTTCATCGCAGGTCTCTTATCTGCAGCTGACAGATCAGCAGTTGAGGGTTACGGTTACGCACGAGACCCCCCTCCCCTCATTCATTATCTGATCCCCATGGCTCTTCATTCTCGTTGCCCTGGTGCTGGCACGTCCTGGGAAAAGAACCTGTCGTCTGACTCAGCCACTTGGGCCACCCCTCTTGCCTAATAACATCCCCATGGAAATTACGGTGATACATGATCGCTCAAGAAGAGGAGGAGGGAGGGGGGGGTCGTTCTGATTTGCAGGAGATACCCACCAGTTTCCGGTATGGTTTTCAGTGAAGATAGTGCATCAGCTAGAACCTGGTATTTTGCTATCATGGTAATTTAATAGATGCATTGACTATAAAATAATTATTTGAATTACTACACAATAGAATCTAATTTGATTTTAAAATTTCACGTGTAGTACATTCTTTATAGAAAATATTTTACTAAATGAAAAATTGTTTATGTAAGACATTAAATGAAAGGAAATCATTCGAGATCAATTTTCGAGAAAATGAAAAGACTTATGACAGTCTCATCATCAACAATCATCATCATTGGCGCAACATCCCCGTGGCGGGCCAAGGTCGTCTGTCTACTGGCAGATTTTGAGACGAGATAAGTTTTTTTTTGACGTGACAGGTTTGTCAGCATTAAGCTCAACGCTCTCCGATCATATTAGACGGGGGCCCACTATTTAAAAGTGGATTCCGAATCACTACAAACATGCAAGGCAATACAGGGACTCGAACCCGAAACCTGTGGCACTGAGTGCCAGAGCGCTGGTCACGAGGCCATCAGGTCCCCCTTCTTTGATGAGATTAAATACAATTAAAATACGATAATGACCATGTGCTGATAATTATTCGCTATTGGCAATTTAAATTTAAAGCAATTGTTGTTGCACAAATTCCTCACAACCCTTTTACTACACAAAACTGCTTTTGTCAACTGTTAAAGCATAATTTCCTTTCAACAAAATTTTTTCTTTACATAATATATTTACAACTTCTTCTACAATTGCGCAACACGCCGCACGACGGGCAGATGTCCTTGGCCCATGCCTGCTGGCAGACCCGAAGGATGAGATGGTTTCTTTTTTATGAGGTAACGTTGTTAGCCCCACGCCCAATGCCACATGACATTGGGTTAAATGGCCGAGTGTCTAGCCCTCGATGCACAGGTTTCGTATTTGAGTCCCGGCAGTGCCAAGGATGCTTTTAGTGGTCCGAAATTCACTTTAAGGCGTAGATCCCGGTCTCATATGACTGTACAGCATCATGAAGCCCAGTCAGACTTCTTACCCACATCATTCTCAAACTGTATAGGGGCAACTCAGCCCTAGACATAGTGCTATGGTGTGGTGTAGTAGTAGTAGTCATATGATAACCGGAATAGAAATTGTTCTTCTTAAACAATTTCTATAGTCATGAAGGCAGAAAACATAACCACATTTTTATCAAAATTTTCTTTCTCTTAAACATTGGATTGGACATCAATAAAACACATTCTCCCCATCCTCCTGACCCAGCAACTCACACACTTCAATTTCCCTTTTCATTCTTCCCCTCCTCAACACAAAAATCGTCTGCCCTCACAACCAAGACCCCCCTTCGAGTGGCATCGGAAAAACATTTGCATACCATCCAACAAAACTGGGATCGGGCAATCCAATTCCACTCTCTTAACATGCCCTCTTCAAATTCACCCGTATCAGCAATCGTTTGGCGAGGGGACACTCGTAACTTGCGGCAGACGACACTTTTCCTGCAGCCAAAAGACACTCCCGGGTCCTTCACCCCCGTCCGGCCACTCGTGAATCATCGGCCCCACGAGTCCTCCACTGAAGTTAGAGGGAGTGCTTGCCGGAAACTGTCGATTCCGCCGAAGGGGGAAGGGCACTCTTATCGTTTGGCAAAAGTTTTTTTTTCTTTTAACCTATTGTCAAACTAAGAATAAAGATCTCAGGATTTTCGGGTATAGAAAATATCAATGCTTTATTCTGCTGTGGCGCTTTTATTGTTTTTTGCGAAATGAAAACACTCAAGCAATTTTTAAGAATACGGGTCTGAATAGCTGGTCTGGTGCTCGGTACCACAGGTTTCGGGTTCGAGTCCCTGCGATGCCATGGATGTTTGTAATGGTTCGGAATCCTCTTTAAACAGTAGGTCTCGGTCTAACATGAGCGTTGCGGGGATATTGTTACTCCGCGTCCGTAGCTTATCTTCAAGCTACACGCACCTCCTGGGTAAGCGAGTGCTAAGCGAGTAGCGTCGGTGCAGCGCTTAAGGCATCTAAGACAACTGTCTAAGTGTTTGCCAGCTGCATTAGAACAAAAAAAAATTTTTCTTAAGAGTACAAAAAGGAGTAGATGCGTTGATCAGTATGAGATACGAATTTGTTTGTGCTAAAGAATCCTTTAACAATAAAATTACACTTTTTCCTATACTAACAAATGATCGATTCTTTGTTTATTTGAACACGCAGAACTGGGAGAAAAATGTATATGAGGAAATATTTTTAAAAGAAGAAGGATAAACAGGGGCCCGATGGCCGAGTGACTAGCGCTCTGGCACTCGGTGCCACAGGGTTCGAGTCCCGGTGGTGCCATGGATATTTTTGTAGTGGTTCGGAATCCATTTTAAATCACCGGTCTCTATTTAATATGAGTGTAGAGCTTTAGTCATAGGGCGGACAACCCAACCCCGTAAAAAGAAAACATCTCCCGTCTCGAAATCTGTCAGTAGGCAGACGAGCTTGGCCCACCATGGTGCTGTTGGCCAAATGATGATGAAGAAAAAACTGATCATCAATTCAAAAATTAATTCATTTGAATGTGTTTTTTAGAGCTGTTTTTTAAGCATTTGAGCAATTATGTAACCATTACTAGCTGTATACTTTAGTGAGATAAGCAAGTATTAAACAGTTAATTACAATTTTTTCAGTTGTATATATCAATAAATTTTTCTAACACTTTATACTTACGCAGTACTTACTCTTTCATAGAATCTTCAAAAACTTACATTTCTGAAATTATTAAGTTTTTCACGAGCAATTATTTCTAAAATCTTTCCCAAAATTATTTACAATACTAAAAATTCTTGAAATCATGTTAAGAACTATAAAAATGATGTTCAGAATAATTATCAGGATTAACTTATTATTAATATATTTTTCATAAATTCTTGATAAAAAAATTTTCCCTCAGAAATTACTTAGATTTTACGAATTACGTTAATCAGTCAAATTTTGACAATCTAATGTCCAAAACTTTCAGGGCCTGATGGCCGAATGCCTAGCGCTCTGGAGCTCGGTACCAAAGGTTTCGGGTCCAAGTCCCCGCGGAGTCATGGATGTTTGTAGTGGTTCGGAATCCACTTTAAACCATAGTTCTCGATCTAATATGGTCGAAGAGCGTTGTGAGGGTAGTGTTACTCGCGTCCGTAGCATGTCTTCAAGCTACAAGTGCCCCTGGGTAGTGCTAAATGAGTAACAACGGTGCAACCCTTGCTTATGGCATAAAGATTAACTGTCTCTGTATTGCCAACTACATTAGAACAACAACATGTTCCTGCAATCAAACAAAAATAATGCCTTCAGAATTGTAACATTCAAATTTTTTCTATTAAAAACTTCATGCTGTAATCATTTTTGATACAAAAGACTTCACCTCTAAGACAAAAATAGACACAATGATATATATATCTTAGATACAAAGACCGAATTCCTCTTAACTTTTTGAAATAGCTAAAACCTACAATCAAATTGAAAATAATCATAGTTCCGAATTTTTATTTTTAATTCAATAAATTTATCATCCACATTTTCTTCTTCTTAAAATTAGCTAAACATTAAGATTTATAGAATAAGTATCCACTGAAATATTTTTCCTGCAAACCAAACTTAGATGATTAGTCTTGATAAAATTAAAAACATAATGGACACTACTAAAAAGATCCTATCCTAAATTCGATAAATTTATCATCCACATTTTCTTCTTCTTGAAATTAGCTAAACGTCTGATTTATAGAATAAGTATCCACTGCAATATTTTCCTGCAAACCAAACTAAAGATTATCAGTCTTGATAAAAATAAAAACATAATGGCCACCACTGAAAAAGATCTGGATGCTAAGATAGCGAACTAAATTACCCACCGGCACAGTAAGAATTATTGCAATGTCGACATAAAAGCAACACGGTAGTTCATTACCAGCCTTCTTTTTTAAAAAGCAGAACACTCCATGATGGTCCAATTAATCAGCAAGCGAACCACTTTTTGGCAAAAAGAAAAAAAAGAAAAAAAAAAAAAAAAAAAAAAAAAAAAAACGTGATTTCTGGTTTCAGAAAGATCCGTCACCAACTTCATTTTTCATTCCCGCTGAAGATCTTTCGATAACATCGCCAACTCGAATTGGTTGGCGAAAAAAAGAAAAGAAAAAGGAAACCATTTTTCTTTTAATTCTTTCACACGACGCCGCTGGAAAAGCCGCAATTTAATGCCCCTAAAACCCGTGTACCTAACAGTTTCCAGCTGCGAAGAGTAATGTTCGAATGTCGTGACTGGAATATGAATCGCCAACCCTGCATGCCAAAATGGCATAATTCTTCCGAGCTGGCTCTCATTTGGCGCTGACTTCCCCGCGCCACAATGAATTAGATTAGAGGTGAGTTGAGTTGCTTGAAAAGCGACGCCTTGAATATCGTCGTGTTTAATTGATGACACCACGAAAGGGGTTGAAGCAGTTAGGGTTTGATATATAAATCACGTGTTATGTCAACTGGAAAAACCATCGCCTGCGTTGAGAAGTGAAATAAGAACTTGGGAATATTCAATGGCGCGTATTAAGCGTCAGAATTAATTAGGTAAAGAATACTCTGTATTTCTTGTAAGCCATGTCAAATGTCAAAGAACTCGCCTGATTAATCTGAGCATGGTTTTTTTTTTATAGTATATAAAAGACGTCAGTATTATTTACATGATTCGCATTATGTTTCAGCGAAGTAAAGCTCAATTTGTATAAGGTGACAAAAACATAAAGAAGAAAGCATTAAAAAAAAAAAAAAAAAAAAAAAAAAAAAAAGAAGGAAGAAAGAAGAAGAAAGAAAAAAGAAATGCCAATTATTAAGAATTCGACTCAAAATTACAGATCTTACGATTAACGGGATATTTAAAAAATGATGGTGATAAATAACTGTTGAGAAGTAACATAAGAAGGTAGGTAGTGGAAGAAGTGGAAGGTAGAAGTCTGGCTTGGCTTTGTGTCACTGAAGAAGAGCAGTGCCTTCCTGGAGGACTTTTAGGAGGAAACTCGGGAGTGGATTCTAACTTACAATAGGAAGGTGATTTCTGTACTCTTTACTGGAAGGCCACAGAAAACAGGTCCTGATCACACGGATGTTTATTATGATGCTTCTAGCTTTTTAAATTTTTATCCTTAGAATATTTGATTTGTTTTTAAGGCCATTTTTGGCCATGTTTGTTAAGACTGTCTGGTCTTTTCCCTTCGTTTAGATATTCTTTTTGTTTCTACGGTAAGTGGCCAAATATGTATGGATTGAGTTTTAGTAAAGCCACAGGTAACAACAACTATTTTTATTTTAAAACTTTATTTTTAAATTAATATAAAAAAAACAAAAATTGCAAACAGCAGTTTATTGTAATACTGTATAAAAATTTACGTATTCTTAACAATCAATATATATAATTAAAGATGCTAAATAAACAATTTGAGAAAAACTGTAATTAGTTACTATAAATATGCAATTAGTCATTATAAACATGATAACTATATGTTACCAAGTCATCATCATCATTACCATCATTGGCGCAACAAACCCATGGTGAGCCAAGGTTTTCAACCTACTAGCAGATTTCGAGACAAGAGTTGTTTTCACGGGGTAGGGTTGTCAGCCCGCCGTCCAACACTCTACAGTCATATTATACAAGCATCTACGGTTTATAAAGTACACTCCGAACCACTATAAATATCCATAGCACGGCCGGGACAAGAACCCTGTGGCATCGAGCACCAGAGCGCTAGTCAACCGGCCAATCAGGCCCCATGATATCAATTACAGTTGTTAATATGCTACCATTATAAATATGTTAACTAAATAATTAATTTGCGAAAGCTATACTGTAGTTACATAAAATCGTTCTAGATTTTTGCTAAATAAGTAGTCGTTCGTGCTTTTAGTACATAAACTTTATTTATTTACTTTTTTTTTAAATTTGCGTGTTTTCAAAAATTTACTAAACACACTAAGATATTACAGATACAATGTATGCGTAACGCACAAAAGCATACAATCGATTGGCTTCCGTTCACAAAAGAAATCACGCCTTGGCGATTTTCATCGTTTTTTTTTCTGAACGCCAGAATTAATCACAAAAGGCAATTTTCGTTTTTCACGCGAGCGACAACTAAAAATCGCCGCACTTAATTGATGACAAAACGAATTAAATAAAAGAGGCGAGTAAACACTTATGATATAGAGTTCCATGTTACCGCAAATCGAAAATCAATCGCAGCGTGGTGACAACAAGAGGAACAAAGGAGTTACGGGGTAAAAAAAAGAAAAGAAAAAGAAAGCCAAACTTGGCGATGTTATCTTAGAACTCACGCGATGTACTATTTATTGTTCCTTCACGATACAACATCGGTCACGCAAGGTTGATTTTCTTTATGCTTCCACCTTTATTTATTGCATTTTTTTTTTTCTTTTGGTTTATCAATATAACTTTCTGGGGGGAAAAGATGGAACACAATGACGAGCAAAAAAAAGAGCGCCAAATCGTAATGGCGAATCGATTTCCAATTGGAGATGTTTGCCTGGAGGTTAACCTCGATGTGTTTGTCAATTGCCCAAAGTGCACCTTTTTAATAAAGATGAAGCGCGTGTGTTTGCGCCTCTAATGGTGGGGCTTCATTGTGCGGAGCGGCAAATGGCTTTTCCATCATGAGAGGGTTGGCGATTATAATCGCGGTAATGCTTTTATTATGTCGAAAGTGAACAACTGGTCGACAGAGAGTTGAGCAAGAAGAATTGCCGGTGTTATTATTGCAGCATTTGATTAAGTGGTACTTTTATTTTTATTTTCGTTGTTCATTATTTCGATTTTAGAATACATGGCGCGATAAAAGCAAAGTAGCGATTGTATTGACTCTAACAAAGAGAGGTTGAACAGTAATGGTAGCACAAAATTGCTACAATTTCAATTATTGATTTAAACTGGTAGCAACAATTCTTAATTTTAGTTCCATTCTTCTTCAATGGCGCAACAGCTCATGGTGGGCCAAGGCGGTGGTCTAGTGGTGGTCGGACTACTAGGCGGTGGCCTACAGGCAGATCCTTCCGTATGTCCCAAATGTGGATGCGGCTTTAAGTGGTTTTGTTTAGAAGTTATAAAGTCACTTAAAGTTTAAAGTAAGGTAAAGAAACGGCTAGAAGATTCATCTTTCGTTGATAAATTAACGGTGGTATAAATTTCATTTCGTAACTCAGATAAGAATATCAACAACTGAAAAAAATGTCTCTTGTCCAACTTTGGTATCTTATCAAACACTCTAGCCGTATTATTTTTTTTAACGATTCGATACCAATTAGATTGTCTTGGCAACTCAAAGCCCACAAAAGATGTGTTTTAGAACCTACTTAGCGGTTTCACTATTTTTCCCTGCGAGTCTACACAATTTAATATCCCATTTAAGTTGCTTATTGGAAATCAGAGTACTGCAGCTATTAAGGTTGTCAAACAATATAGCTTACTAAATCTAATTTTGTATTTCATACAATGAGATACAATTTTTAGCTGAAATCTCTTTGCTTGTTGGGAAACTATATGACTTCAGAAAATATCAGCCTAATTTAGTGCAATGAAAAAAAAATTTAAATAAGGAGGGAAGAAACACCAACTGTGTAATAAAATACAATTATAAAATTTTATAACTATTTATTTTAGCCATTGCCTATAAAGTTAATTTCTAATGAAACTGCTATTTCAGAAAGTGGCAATACATTTCATTGAGTACTTAACTATACAATAAAAAAGAAATATCTTTTTGAGTATAGTTTTTTGTAGATACACTAACATTGCATTAAAGGTTACATGAATGTATTTCTAACCACAAATAACGATTCTAGACCCCGCCCTCCTCCAACTTAACAATAAGAAATTAAATCCTTCATAAAAAATCTTCAGTACCAATAAGACACATATAAACCACATATCATTCTAAGAACATAATCTTTCTGTGAAGGTAAAGAATTAATTTTTTTTGCAATGCATCAGAATTATAGCAAGAAACTTAAACGAAAGTAGTGGTAAATTACGCCTCGGCACGACCAGTAACTTTACAGCTCAACTCCACTCCATCATAAAAAAAGAAAGAAAAAAATGGCCGACATCAAATTCATTTCCTAAACAACGTAAGTACCGCCATTAAAAACCTCCGCCAAAAGCTTTAACACGACTAGCATTACTGCATAAGGCATGTGACCTGGGTGCTGTTTAAAAAGGATAACGCGTTTTGTGAGAGAAAGGGGGTCTTCCTTCTTTAATATTCGAGGGCCGTTATGCGGGCCCGGGCCCTCCTCAAGAACAAAAGGGGGAGGGGGGCGTCGTCAAAAGTGTTACGATCCAATTTATGAGTCATCCGGTGTTCTCGGGAAGTGTGTTGAGAAGGGTAGTTGTAAACTGCAACCGTAACTGTTAACGGGGGTCGAGTGGGTGGGAGGTGCGTTGAGGTGATGGGAAGTCGTAAAAGACGGGGCAGAGAGAGAAGTGGCGCAATCAACGTAAAAACACGAAAAGGTTGGTGGTATGAACCGAGTCCCGGATTTGGCGAGAAGATTTTAGTCTACTTGGCGATATTTTCTCAGGAACAAATATCATCCAGATTTTTTTGTTTGAGCGGAACCATTTTCTTACTCAAAGATGCATATATCTCTGTCATGATGATGGTGGAACTTAAAATGCCATTTTTTTAAATTTAAATATTTCATATGATAATTAAAAAAACCTCTTCAAAAAATTAAGCTATTTTCTATAAGAAAAAAAAAAAAAAAAACTCATATCTACTTAACAGCCTTTTTTCAATTTTGGATAAAAATGAATCCGAATTATTATAATTTCAATTTAACGACATGCAAAATAAGCTCGATATTTGTTTATATGTAAAAAATAAGCAAGAATGTTTGTTATATATAACAGATATAGGTTAAACTAAATGTTTTCATTCATGAATATTAACAAATTGAAATATATATTTTGAACAGGGGTCTCCAAACTACGGCCCACGGGCCAAATCCGGCCCGCCAGTGTCATCAATCCGGCCCGCGACAGCGAATAGCTTACTGTTGCTGTAATAAGGTGGATAAAAAAAAAACAGAATGATACCAGCTCGGTTTTATTGACTTGCTAGGTAAAGCTTAATGACAAGCACAATACGCAGAAAATTTTACTTAAGCATAACAACTAACAAATAATTGAAATGAATTCCACTAACATTATAAACTAGTGAACATCCCGCGGTTACCCTCGGTAGTTATGTTGGGGTAAGCAGTATCGCATACGTATGCATATCGATGTTTGGAATATATATATCCAGAATCAAACATATGATTTTTATCCTGAAAATCCCTCATGAACGGAAAAGCTAAATTAACGCGAATGAAACCGCGGGGCATCCACTTATAAAAAAATACTAATGAGATTTATGTAATTCTGATTTTTCAATTACAGTAGTTTGCGTATGCTTGCTCAGAGCGCGTACTTGGAGACTGGTCTAGAAATTATAGATAATGGCAGAGAAATTAAAACGGTTTGGGCCCTTGGTACTTACTGGAGTAAACAGTATGGCCCTAAGGCTGGAAAGTTTGGAGACCAATGCTCAAGAAAATAGTTTGGCCTGGTTAAAGTAGGCAACTCCCTATTATCCCAATCAAATTTTTCAACGAACATATTTGGTGGCTCTCTATATCTCTGCGGATGACCAATCTGATCTGAGTATCATAATAACAGCAACGTTATCGCTCAATCTTTTACTAACGATATTCTTGATTCAATTAATCATCTTTATGCAGTATAATTAATGACTCTTTTATCTTACAAGAAGATAATATTAGACCACACAGAACACAATTGGAGGAATCATGACCTGCATGACGAGACTATTAGGCGTATGGGTTAACCAGCACGATCTCTGGACTCGAACCCGATTGAGCATGTTTGGGTTGTCTTGCAATGGGTTTTGTATAATATACGAATAACCTTCCGATATAATGAGGTAATACACTCATGTCCATAAATTAAGGATAATGAAGTTCAGGCAAAGAAAGAGACAGCAGCAAAACAAATTTGACTTATTTGTAAAGTCTATTTAATAAACAAAAGGTAAAGAGCAAAAAAGATGCTATATGTTTGACATAATTAATAAAAATTGCGATTTTTACTCCCTGGAGCAAATTTCAAAAAAGAACCTATTTACAAAAACAGTATAACATGGTTAGTATGATGGTTAATATGGAGTATGTCTCCCGGACGATGCAATACAGGCCTCACAACGCCTAGGCATGCTGAGTATCAAATTATCAATCTGATCTTGGGGAATATTACACCACTCATCAAGCAATGCCCTCCGAAGTTCCGGTTGACAGGTGGGAGGGGGTTGACGGGCTGCAATTCGTCGGCCAAGCATATCCCACACATGCTCTATTGGATTCAAGTCTGGTGAGTATGCTGGCCAATCCATACGGGTGATATCCTCCAATTGAAGGCATTCGTGTACAATGTTTGCACGGTGAGGACGGGCGTTGTCATCCATAAACAGAAATTCAGCACCCATGGTGCCCCGAAACAAACGTACATGTTGTTCCAGAATGACATCCCGATAGATGTGGCCTGTCATCGTTACACTCTGAACATGCAGGTCAGTTCTGGAACCAAGAATAATTCCTCCCCAAACGAACCATCCTGCACCACCGTAACGGTGTCGTTCAATGATGTTCTCTTGGTGGTAACGGGTACCTGGCGAGAATCAGACTGCAGTCCGGCGAGAATCAGACTGCAGTCCGGCGAGAATCAGACTGCAAACTAAACCTGGACTCGTCGGAAAACATCACACAAGACCACTGTTGCGGTGTTCACAATGCATGCTCTCTACTCCAGGTTAATCGCAGGCGACAGTGAGTTGCGGTAAGTGGAACACATCTGACAGACCTACGAGCATATAGACCAATGTGCCCTAAGCGTCTGTACACGGTCTGCCTTGAAACTGTCGTACCGGTAGCTGAAGAGAGCTGACGAGACAGGTCTGATGCTGTTCTCCGTCTGTTTCTTTTGGCAGTAACTGCTAGATACCGGTCCTCATTCGGCGTTGTAATTCGGGGGCGACCTGTGCTGTAACATCTACTCACATTACCATCATCTTGGAATCGTTGCCAAAGTCTGGAGATGACAGTCTGGGCGATTCCAAGTTCCTCGGATACTTCGAGCTGGGTACATCCACATTCCAGTCGTCCGATAATTCTACCCCGTAAAAAATCATCCAAATGCTTCCTTTGTGCCATAACTATGCAGTTATTGCACTGAAAGGCTTTTAAAGCGCTTGTGAACAATTTTACTTCTTTGCCACCATTCCTTATACACCCGTCTCTTACACTCTCGTCATTGTAATGTACTATCCGCGCCATCTGTGGTTTCCTGTAATTTGCATATTCTTCTTCAAGATGTGTGTGATAATTTTACAGGTGAAATTTTTATTTTAGAGTTCAATTTATGAGTGATTCTGAATTATCCTTAATTTATGGACATGAGTGTAGTACCTTCCAGAAGGGTAATTTTGCATACATTTGATGTCATACGAGAAACAACTTTAAAACCCCTATCAAGTAATCATATAATTGATGCGAGACGTTTACACATGCGTAAACATCGAATCTCCAATGAAATCAGTGATTGCACTACAAACGGATTCGAATTTATGGTGCATTACAGTTTAGTCAATAATTGGAACTTGTTTTTATATTTACATCAGGAATCCGAAAATTTATGATGATTTCATTCACTGAACTGAACTAAACCAATTGAATTAAATCATTGAAAATGAACTGAACTAAGCCAATTGAACTGAATCATCGAAAATGAACTGAACTAAACCAATTGAACTGAATCATTTTGAGCATAGAACATCTTTATTATCTCTGTATAATTGTAGAGATGATTACACTCTACACTGAAGTTGATCACGCATTGAGTTCAGATATTATGAAGGTATCAGAATTCATACATGAAGTTCAGATATCGTGTCATTTTCTTTGATATTTTTCCATGTAGAGTATTTCCAAGATAGAAAAGAAGACTATTGTTGTTGTCTCTTTTTGTGCTTTAAAGTGAAGCAGTGTTTGATTAATGTTTTAGCCATTAAATTCCAGTGAGTAGAAATTTCATTATTGGTATATTTTTTTTTTGTTTGTCCTTAATTTTTAGAAACTGTATTTATTACTTAATATTATTAATTTCCACTTTACTCTTAGGAGCAACATATAAATGATACAATGTATCGTCAGAAGGTAGAAGGGGTGGAAACTAAATCAATTTAATTGAAGCATTGAAACTGCATTGAAATAAACCAACTGAACTTAATAATCGAAACTGAACTAAACCAACTGAACTGAATAATCGAAATTGAACTAAACCAATGAACTGAATAATCGAAACTGAATTTAAACTGAACTGAACTAAACCAATTGAACTGAATCATCGAAAATGGACTGAATTGAAACTGAACCAACTGTACACCATCATTTTGAGCATGGAACATCTTTCTAATTAATCTCTGTATAACTATAGAGGTGATTACACTTTACACTGAAGTTGATCACGCATTGAGTTCAGATATTATGAAGATATCAGAATTCATATATGATGAACTTCAGATATCATGTCATTTTCTTTGATATTTTTCCATGTAGAATATTTTCAAGATGGAAAATAAGTCTATTGTTGTTGTTGTCCTTTTTTTTCTGCCTTAAAGTGAAGCAGTGTTTGATTAATGTTTTAGCCATTAAATTCCAATCAGTAGAAATTTCATCATTGCAATTTTTTGTTGTGTTCCCTTAATTTTTATAAAGCTGTACTTAACATTTTGAGAAACCTTATTAATTTCCACTTAACTTTTAGAAGCCAACATATAAATGATACAACGTAGAGAGGTACATTAGTGTTCGCAGGAATAGAGGGGGAGGAAACTAAACCAACTGAATGGAATCATTGAAACTGAACTGAATAATCGAAACTGAACTACACCAACTGAACTGAATAATCAAAATTGAATTGAAACTCAACTAAACCAATTGAACTGAAGAATCGAAATTGAATCGAAAGTGAACTAAACCAACTGAAATGAATCATCGAAACTCAACTAAACTAAACCAACTAAACACCATCATTTTGAGCATGGAACATCTTTGTTATCTCTGTATAACTGTAGAAGTGATTACACTCTACATTTAGTTTGTTCTTTCTCTACACTTTACATTGAGTTCAGATATCATATCATTTTCTTTGATATTTTTCCATGTAGAGTATTTGCAAGATAGAAAATAAATCTATTGCTGTTGCCTTTTTCTGTGCTTTAAAGTTTTTTTGTGCTTTAAAGTTGTTTGATTAATGTTTTAGCCATTAAATTTCAATAAGTAGAAATTTCATTATTACAATTTTTTTGTCTGTCTTTAATTTTTAGAAAGCTGTATTTATTACTTAACATTATTAATTTCCACTTTACTCTTAGAAACACATATCGTCAGGGGTGCATTAGTGTTCGCAAGGGTAGAGGGGGAGGAGGGTTGAGGGACAGACGATACCCAAACCTGCCGCCCATTCGAAGATCAATACCATATCAGCGCTCTCGAAATTATTTCAAGATAACTTAAAAGGCCGGGGCGCACAACTTGACAGTTTGACGGCCGCCCCGGAATCTAACGACGGCGGCTTTAAGGGCTGTCACAGCTCTTAATCCTGGAGGGGGGGATAGAAAATCACCCAGGGCGCTTTACATTTTCAACACGATTCATCAATTCTCCCCCCGCCCCTCCTACGATAGGGCGTGGAACCTTGCCAGATGCTTTAAAAGAAATACATCAAGTCTCTTAGAACGCGGAAAAAAAAAAAAAAATTTTTTTTTTTTTTTCAGTAAAAAAAAAAAGAAAAAAATTGTTTTTTTTATAAAGTGCTCAGTAGTCATTAGGGAGAAAAACTTAAGTGACAAAAAAAAAAAAAGAAAAAAAATCACTAAAGAGATGGCGACAAAAAATATTGGAGAAGAGTTTATAAAAAAATAAGAGTAAAAGTAAGAGTGAGGAAGAGAAAGGGAGGGGGGGGTTATATATATAAAAAAAAAAGAACTAAACCGCCATCAGTCAGAAGCTTGAAGACTTAACATTTTCTGTCGCCCAACTCTTTTGGGAGGGTTTAAGAAAAAGGCCATCCGACCTGTCTTGACAAAACTTGGCGTCCTTTAGCTACTCAATAATGTAGGGTAAAAAGGGAAGAAATATATAGATATATAATTTTTTTCCTCCTCTTAAAAGAAATAAATAACGGGAAAAAAAAGGAAGCAAAAAAATAAATGTATAAGAAGGGGAGTTTGAAAGTATATAGCGAAATCGGTTTCGCGGAAAACGATCTGTTCTAAGTATTGATTTTGTCATTTTCGCTCAGTTTTTCAGCTAACAGTCCGGATTACAGATAATGGAGCAGCTTTTATCGTTCCTGGTATAAAGGGATAGAAAAAGGGAAAAAAAGGGAAGAATTTTTCCCTTTTTTTTCTTCTCAGGGAGGGGGAAAGTTCCGATATGGTAGCCGAGGGTTTTAGCGTGGAGTCTCTGCAAATGGATCTGTCTTTTAATTGACTGTAGTCTCTTTTTCGGCAGACTTTGATGCTTTTGGCAATTTTTTTTTTCTAAAAGGTGGATTTTTTTTTACTTTCTCCACGGTCTTTAAGGATCGAAAATGAGAAGTGAAGGAAGAAAAAGGAAGGGCAAAAACTTTTATTTTTATTTTTTTGCGTGTCTTTTTCAGCTGCAGATCTTTTTATTTTTCTTTCCCGTTTCTTTTGATGTATTAGCCGTTTTCCGTCACTTGTTTTTCTTAGGCGAGGGAGATCTTTAAAAAAGAAATTGCGTTGTTTAGGTTCCAAGACATGGTGAGAATTATGTTTTATTTTATGCTGCTAAACTATTGGGAAAAACAGAAATTGGATGGATTTTTCCTTTATGGTGAAAGTACATTATGTTTTATTATTTTCACTGAAGTTATTAACTTTTCAGGCATTGTTTTTACGTCTTACAGCACGAAAAATCAAATCAACAACAAAATTTTGATTGATAAAATAGCCAATAACTTCAGTTCCAAATTATTGACAATAATTTTATAAAAGCAATTAGTAAGAGAAAAAAAATGTCTAAAACATTTTTTTGTACTTTATCACGTACTGAATGTTACATAAGACTGAATGATTTTGATAACAATCAAATAACACACATTATTTGATTAACTGTATAATGATGTGACTGATAAACCTACCAAATATATATTCTACTTATTTATATATATATATATATATAGCAGAATCAGACTCGTGGCTCAGTAGCAACGTGCGCCACTAGTGAGCATTAGGGCTACTCCTACTACTACAAAACCACACAACATCACTGTGTCTAGAGCTGAGTTGTCCTTTATAGTTTGGAATGACGTGGGTGATAAGATGCTTGATTGGGCTCTGTGATGCTCTACAGTCATATGAGACACCTACGGCGTAAAGTGGATACCGAACCATTACAAACACCCATTTCACCACTGGGACTCGAATTGGGATTGGCACCGAACGTCAGAGCGCTAGACACTCGGTCATTCAGGCCCCAAGCATTATGACTGAGGTTCAATCCATTGGAAGCTTTGATGTAGAAACTGTTACAAAAAACGATGGCGTTTATGATGTTCATCATCTTGATAGCATGGTAATCGTTATCACAGTTAATTAAAGTAATACTTTAACTGTTGTCACAGTTAGATAACTGTATGGTATGAATTCCTTACTTAGCATCCCCAACAACAACATGTCAATTGATTAAAAATTACTTTTATGAATATATAACCAGAATTTTAATCGCAAATAAAAATTATAAATTATTAAAAATATAACTATAACTTTCAAATAGGCAATTAGAAGGAATGCTTTTTTCATAACAAAGTAATCGACGCAAGTCAAACATCACAATTAATCAACACATATTAAAACCCTTTAAATGTGTTTTTTCTGCAATCAGTCACATAGAAGTTAATTATTTATTATGAATGTTATCCACAATTCGAATTTCTTAAAAATTGATTTCATTTTACAAATCCAAGAACAAAAAAAAAAAATTTTTTTTTTTTGTTCTAATGCAGCTGGCAAACACTTAGACAGCTTGGTCATGGATGCCTTAAAGCAAGCGCTGCACAGACGTTACTCACTTTGCATTACCCAGGGGGCGCGTGTCACTTGAAGATAATCCATGGACGCGGAGTAACAATGACCCCGCAACGCTCTACGATCCTATCAGACCGGGACCTACGGCTTAGAGTGGATTCCGAACCACTACAAACAACCATGGCACCGCCGGGACTCGAACCCGAGACCTCTGATACCGAGCGCCAGAGTGCTAGCCATTCGGCCATTCAGGCCCCAAGATCAAAAATATATAGGTTGAAATAAAATATTGTCAAATGTTATAAATATTTAATGAAAAACAAATATAATACGCTTAATTAAATCTTTTTTTTCTAATTCTTAATTTAAAATAATCAGAAAGTGCAAACCAAATAATTAATTTTTAGTACAACTAGTTGGAAGTGTTAAATAGATAAAGCCTGTTTAATTCTTTAAATATTAAATCGTGCGGATTTTCGAAAATTTAAAAACATCAAATAATTTCGAAATTAAAATGAGTTATTCATTTTTGTAACTCATAGTAAAAAATTACTATACTTCTTTGCCTGCTAGGTACTGATGTAGCTTTCAATTTTTTTTTTTTAATTAATTGTGCATATGAAAGGTAGATTCATCGTTAGAGGTTTATTTAGAAGAGCTTTGAATTCATTTTGCGGATGCAGCTTTTTACTATTTTCTTAATTGCACTAATGAAAATTATGAATCTGCATTAGATGATTGAAGAGATTTGAATTCATTTTGCGGATTCTTCACAGAAAAATTAAAATGCACTATTCATTTGAATAACTCATAGTAAGCAATTGTTATACTTGTTTCCTGCTAGGTACTGATACAGCTTTTTATTATTTTGTTAAGAACATCAATGAAAAGTACGATTCCTCATTATGAGTTTATTTAGAAGAGCTTTGAATTCATTTTGCGGATACTTCACAAAAAATTAAAAAGTATTATTTATTTGAATAACTCAAAGTAAACAGTTATTGTACTTTACCTGCTAGGTACTGATGCAGCTTTTTATTATTATGTTAATTGCACTAACGAAAAGTATGATTCCTCATTAAAAATTTATTTAAAAGACCTTTAAACTCATTTTGCGGATTCTTCACAGAAAAATTAAAATGAACTATTAATTGGTATAACTCATACTAAACAATTATTATATTTTTTTTCTACTAGATACTGATGCAGATTTTTATCATTTTGTTAATTGAGCTAATGAGAGTATGATTCCTCATTATTTGAATTCCTTTTGTAGATCCGTCACAAATCATTTTTTTTATTATTCATTTATTTAATTATTCATTTAATGCAACATATAATCAATTATTATTGTGTGTTTTTCTTGCTAGATACATATGCACCACTTCATTTAAAAAAAAATTTTTTTATTAAATGCACCAATGAAAAGTATGATTCTTCCTTAAGGTTTATTAAGAAGAGCCTTGAAGAAGAGCTATTAAAGTTAAGATTTTAAAACTTTGAATTTCATTTTGCAGATCCTTCAAAATCAAAATTCAAATCTAAAAAAAAAAAAAAAAAGAAACTGTGTGAAGTACTTAAAAAATTATTAAACATTAAATAATTTTGAAATTTAAATGAGTTATTTATTTGAGTGCAATTCAACTTTATATAATATTTTTTTTTCCAAATACTATTTCTTCTAAATATATTTTCTTCTTTACATGAAAAACCAAAAAATTTTATATATTTATTTGATTCTGCAACAAAGAATTATTTACAAGAATTTTGAATTCACAGGTAAAACAAGTTAGTGGATCCTTCGCAAAATTTCAATTAAAAATAAGAACTGTTATATAATTTTTAGTAGAAAAAAGGCTGATTTTTTTAAAAATACCGAAAAACTGAAAGATATATATTCAGAATAAATATAACTTGAAAAAAAATTTTTTTATCAAAAATATAAGACTTTGTGAAACTAACATTTTTTTTATTTTTTAAATAATTTTTATTTTTAATAATTAAATTTATTATTGTATGCATAATTTTATATTTCCAATTTATCATAATTTTTACTATTAGAAAAAAATTAAAATTAAAAAAAAAAAAAAAAAAAACTCATTAAAAAAATAATAAATTTAATTGAAATAATTAATAGAAAACTCACAAAAAAATGTAATAATTCATTTAATTAATTTAATAATTCATTTAATTAAAAACTCACAAAGTAGCAAACCAGTATAAATTCTGCAAGTCCTGAGCATGTAATAACATAATGTAAATGAGAATTTCAAAGTTTCCCAATACAAAATTTACTTCATAATCTCCAGCCAGTAGTATATATATACAACCCTACTTCATAATCTCATAATATATAATACTCGATGGCATCTATTCTTTTCAAAAGCAGGACATCTCCAATTAAAATTACTACCAGACTCTTTAACTTTCATCTAAATCCAACAACGATACATTGTTACTCATCAAGAGATGGAGATGTATCAAACAAAAAGACCCATTGACCAAAAGACAAGCACAGAAACATAAAGAATCGCCTCGCTAACAAACAACTCCGAAAAGAGGCAGAAATCACTCCAAAAAGACAGAGAGACACAATAAATCCGATACGTTTCTTAATCCAGTTCCATCCATCCTCAGGAGAAGAAAACAACTGGTGCTTAATTCCTTATCTATTCTTTTCAAAAGCGAGACATCTTCGATTAAAATTATTATAAGACTCTTAATTTTCAACTAAATCCAACAATGATACATTGTAACTCATCAAGAGAAGGAGACGTATCAAACAAAAAGACAAGCACAGAAACACAAAGAACCGCCCCGCTAACAAACAACTCCGAAAAGAGGAGGCGAAAATCACTCCTAAAAAGATAGACAAGAGAGAGAGAGAAAGAGTACTAGAGGGACAATAAATCCGGTACGTTTCTCAATCCAGTTCCATCCTCAGGAGAAGAAAAACAACTGGTGCTTAATTCCGCCGATAAGGCCCCGGCATCGACAAAGAAAGAAAAACAGCAAGGAAACAATTTGTTCCCATCAAGGCCCTTCCACAAACAATAAAAGACGCTCTGGAGCCGAGCCCCGCAAACGAGAAACCGACCGAAATGATTCCCCAAAGCGCTTTTCGGCTTTCGTGTTCGGTTCCCCAAAAAAGGGTCCCGGGGACACATCTAACCGCCATTGCTGCAGTTACACTTGCCTCGCAGTGCGGTTACAGGGAGCCTCTGGAGACGATGGAAGAAGAAAAAAAAAATGGGGACATAGAGGTAAAAGCAGGAGAGTAAAAATGGCGTAGCAATCTCTCTTTTTTTTTCTTTTTTTTTTTTTTTTTTCTTTCTTTCTTTTTGGACAAAGAACGGAAAAGAAACACATTTAATGCTTTGTTTATTTGGAAGTAGTTTTCCAGTCTGGTTTTTGGTGTTTGATGGCTCGTGGTATCTGTCTCTTGCGCAGAAAAGTTTTAAGTCACGTTTCATAGAAAAAAAGTTTATGTCAAATGGATAGATAAAGTATAGATAAGTAAGTTTCATTTTGTGTGTTGGTATAGAATAGAAATAGCTGAATATTACATGACAAGGTAATGGCATTCATCTATGAGATAAAATCTGTTTGCTAAATTAATTCAAACAAGTTTGGAACATAATAGAATTTATTTTGCATATCTATATATTAATTATCATATTTTATTTCATTTTAAATTAAAAGAACGATAAAAGAAACTGTCTTAAATTCTTTATAATACGAAATATTACAACACTGAAAAATTTAATAAGTATTGTTAGTATGAATTTGGGTCTGATGGTCCAGCGTCTAGCGCTCGGTGTCAGAGATTTTGGATTCGAGTCCCAGCCGATCCCATGAATGTTTGTAATAGTAGTTCAAGTAAACTTTACTTTAACGGCAGGTCTCGGTTTAGGTCTCGGCTCTCTACACCACACCACATCACTGTGCCTAAAGCTGAGTTGCCCCTTTACAGTTTGGGAAGGATGTGGATGAGAAGTCTGATTGGGCTCCGTGACGCTCTACAGTCATGTGAGATCGGGGCCTGCCGCTTAAAGTGGATTGCGAACCACTACCAACATCCATGGTACCGCCGACACTCGAACCCGAAACCTGTGGCACTGAGCTCTAGACACTCGGCCATTCAGGCCCGAATGAGCACAGATCTGAATAGCCTGCCCTGTAGAAATAAACCATCTCCTGTCTCGAACTGCCAGTAGGCAGACGGCCTTAGCCCAACCAAGGGCTATAGTGCCAGGCAGTTAGTTATTTAGTTAGTTATTAGTATGAATTTAATTTTAATCATAAAATAATTTAAGACCACTATATTTTTTAAAAATATAATCAGTGCACATAAACACAACGTGTAGATTGAAATGTTTAAATTTTAAAAACTCTTGGTGTATTTAAGTATCAAAATCAATTTTTATACTTAAAAAATGCAGTATTTTTTGTAAGTTAAAACAATAAATAAATTATCCTAGTTAGATGTGTGTTAAGGAACAATGAAATTTCTAATACATATAAAACTAGCATTAAAGCAGCTTACTATCCATACTTTGCCATACAAAAAAAAGTAAAGTAAACATGGCAATAATTAAAACAACAAATACTTTTCTACTACTTAAAAGTAATAAAATTGAAAATAATTGTAACTTACATTATACAAATAAATTAATTACAAATCACCAACATTTTATTTAGATATTTAATTTACAGTTCCTATCAAAACGTTTACCGTTTTCAATCGACATTTGGTACTTTAAAAAAACCACTATAACTATTCAAGTACTACATGAGATTTTAAATTAATATCAATTAATACACGAATTAATTTAAATCAGTTATCATGTGTCTTGACCATCAAACAATGAAAATTAAAATTAATTTTAAGTTAAAATCATACTCTTTTAATGAAGCAACCAAAAACGTTAATTCTCAAACCATCAAATATTTTCAAAAAAAACAGAAAAATTACGCAGGGAAAAATAATAATAAATAAACCTTGTATGTATGTACCGCCCCATTTCCTTGATCAAGCCCCTGAGCAGTAAGCAGCCCTGGCATGTTAAGGGCTGCATCTTGGAGGAGGAAAAAGAAGGGGGGAGAGAAAAAGGGCGCCCTGGGGAGTTCGGAGGGAGGGCGCTGATTGCATTAAGCGGCCAGAATATAGATTCGATTATAGTCTGGAGACCACTGCTAGTTCCTAACCCAATCAGGGGATCCCAAACGATAGATGGGGACGGGAAATCGTCTGCGAGGGTTTTCTCCCATCACTTCACTTCATTTTATTTCCTTACGGCGGTAATAATATTTTTCTCTTCCATCTGACTTTGGGGTCTGATTTAAATTACAACTCTCCGCAGGGCGATGGGATAAATTTCACGGGTTTTCGCCAAACGATATGATTGGTGCAGGGGTGGGGGGGAGGAGGATTCATCTCCCCCCCTCCCCCAACCTCGCTTTTCCCGCAAGGAATTTGCGGAGTGGATTTTAGGGAAAAAAAAAAGGATGGCACGTAGTTTTTATAGCGAAATAAAGAAGGAGAAATAGGATCACATAAAAAAATGCAGTAAATAAACAATGTCGTGATGTTCAGAGTAAAGGAATTTTATATGTTATTATTTGTGTAGTTTAAAATGGTTTAAAAAAATAGCAATGGGTTTTTTGAAGTCAGAAATTGGAAGATATAGTTGCAGTTTATTATTTGACATATAAAATAAAAGACATTGTATCCTTTTAAGATCGTTGAATATTTAAATTACTAGGTATATTTGCATGTATTTCTAATGAAGATATTAACAATGGATTTTAGCAAATGAATTTATACGTAGACAATTGTCATTTAAACTTAATTTTTTATTTTTTATTTTGTTACGGAAATGTGAAGAAAATACTGAATAAAAATTATTAATGTAGCGTAGAAAATTTTAAAAAAATTATCAAATCTTTATATAATTATTAAATGTCTTTTATATGTTAAATGATAAACAGCAACTATACCTTTCAATCTTTGACTTTAAAAACCCCGTAGACGTTTTTTTAAACCATTTTAAAACTATGCAAATAATAACATATAAATTATTTCACCCTGGCCGCACGACATCGTTTCTTTTACAGCATTTTTTTTTAAAAGCCTTTAATAATAATTTCTTAATGCTTATCAATTTATTAGAAAAATATTGATAAGCAAAAATTATTATTAAAACTTTTAACTACTTTTGAGTATACATAAAAAATTAAACCTGTGAAACTAATTTATTTAAATAAAATATACTAATTTATTTAAATAAAATAAATTAGTTTCACAGGTGTATTATTTTGAAAAATTAATAATAATATTAAAAAAATAAGAGTTTAAAAAATTAGTAACAATTAAAAATTAATATGACATCATTACAGAATTCTATAAACCCTTTTGTGAATTCCTGACGTAATATTTTCTTAATTTGACGTATAATTCGACCACCGATTGAGTGGAAATGTAAACATCTGGAAGAAACAGATGAATCTATTATATATTAGGAGTTCTAGTCAAATACAAGCAGCACAAAACAATTTTGTAAGAAAAAAGTTCAATAGTTATTGTGAAATTTTTTTCTTCTGATATTGTCTAATTTTAAATTTTAATCATTAAAAATTAAAGTTATCTTTTGGTGTAATAAAACTCCATTAGAAAATACCATTCTCTCCTATTGCGCCGCTCTATTAGTATTCGTCCGACTAGATGGATTGCAAATTTTCTACACAATCGGTTGTCAAACAATACACATATTTTTTCACTAATTTCAAATCTAGTATAGGTATATGAAAAATCGTGATACAACGAATGGCCTTTTAAAAGCTGCATAATTTTTCTTCCTAAAAATGCACACTATATGATAAATTACTGTATTTATGTACCTAGATATTTAATACTGAATTCATTTACTGCAGGGAAGATTGATTATTGTTTTCATTTACATACAAAAGTATAACAAGCAATAACTTTTTTGACAATATATTATTTATAACTAATTAATAATTGCCCCATTTTAAAAGGAATTCTAATTTCAACATATTTCCAGAGTTTATAAGGAAATATTGATTAATTATTTATCAAGCCTTGGCTTGATAAATAATCAATAATAAAAGAGCATCAAGCCATTATGGCTAAGACTTTCCTTTGAAGATATTTCCATGCATTCCTCTGGGTGACAAGGGTCCTCCAATTCTTAACCTTTAGTACAGCAAAATCTTTTTCAACTGCGTCTATCCATCGCAACTTGGATCGTCCTCTTCCTCTTTGTCCCTGTGGCTGTGCCAAAAAGAGCCTTTTTACAGGGTCTAAAATCATTCATTCTAAATGCACGAGCAGATCAATTTAATCTATTGATCTTAATAAATTTTGTAATATCTGGGTTCTTATAGAATTTATAAATTTCTGCGATGTGCCGTCTTCTCCAACAATCACTTTCCCTAACACCTCCAAGAACAGCCCTTAAAAGCTTCCGTTCAAATATACCCAAATGGGCCTCATCAGATCGTGCCAAAGTGATTAATTATGAAAAAGAATATAAAAAAAGCATTTAAAAATTATAATTAAAAAAAATGTTATATTTTTTATGCATAACAAGTTTAATTTCAAACCATATATTATTTCTTTTTAATGAAAGAAACAAAAATATGAACTAAGTTATACTCAGTTACTTTCAACGAATTATAGTGGTTTTGACTTCATTTAGTTTAAATGTTAAATTATCTTTCCACGTATAAAATCTTATTATATTTTAATTAAATTTTTTTAATTTTTTTGCAACAATAAAAAAAAAATAATAATAATAATATTGAAAAAATAATAATATCTAAATTTTTTTAGTTTATCAAAGCACTAATAAATATAATCTAATCTAAAAATGTTTATTATAAACGTAACTAAAAACGAACAATGGATTTCAGCAATTTTATTTTTAAGGAATTAAATGGAAAGTACTTGCAATCCATAAAAGAATTTATTCCGTCTTTTAAAAAAAAATTAAATAAATAAAAAAAACTTGTTTTCCAACAAACAGTAATTTGATTTAAAAATTAAATCTTAAGAAAATTAAAGAAATGCAATTATGGAATGCTAAAAAAAAAAAACTGTAATGAGATTAGGGATAAAATGAAGAGAGGTTTTTCCCTCTCCTAAACAAGTCCCGCTTCTGTGAATTAAGTTTAAAAAAAATATATTTATATATCATAAAATGTGCGCATTCAAAAGCTTCAGTTAAGCTTTCAATGATAAGTTTTTAAGTAAATTGTTGGAAAGTTATTTCAGAAAATGGCATATAAACACATCAAACGGGGGAGAATTTTTTGGAAGGAAAGCTTATTAGCACATTAAATTCATTTAATATGAATTAAAACTGTAGGGAAAAAAAAGGGGGATTTTTTCCTTTCAGTCATATTAAAAAAAAATGCTTACTTTGCACTGGGGAAAATTTTTTCAAAGGGACAAAAAAAAAAATCCCCCTTTTTTTTCATATACGCATACAAAAACTACTAATCGCTTAAAAAGAACGATAATTAATCTTAACGTTTTCATTAAATCAAAAGAGAAACTAAAAACATGCAGCAGTATTTTTTTTCTTTACCCTTCTGTAAGTTAAGAGAATGTTAAAAAAAAAACATGATAAAAAAAAAAAAAACATAAAAAAACTTTTAAAAAAAACATTTTTTTTTAAATTTCCCCGTGGGGATTTCTACCGAATACGACTTTATTTTCCCCCCTTTTCCCCACCATCGTCAGACAAATTAATTCTGCGCTCATTAAAAAAGTTAAAACTGCACCAAGCCCTAAAAAAATAATAAATAAATAAAAAAATCCCTTTTTGAATTATAAAAAAAAAATTAAAAAAATATATTTAAGGGGGAAAAAAAAGGAAAAAACGCACTGCCATCATAAAGACATACATAGAGAGAGAGTATGTGTGTGTATTAAAAAAGCGAAAGAAAAAAAGGGGGAAAAAAATAAGAAAATAAAAAGTTACAATTATAAAAGGCATGAATAAAAAAAACCCCTATTAACAAAAGACTTGGCAGATAATGATGATGCTGATAAGGGATTAACGATAATTACTGTCACCCCACGGCTTTATCATTTTTAAACGAGAATCTGGCAGGCTCCTTGCCTGGGGAAAGGATAGCGTTGCCAACGGACATTAAAAAAAGTTGAAGGGAGAGAAAAAAAATGGATGACACATTTGATAATGAATGTATGGATTTTAATAAAACCGACAAAGCATTCTAAATGACATGCAAAAACTTCCTGCCTGCCAACTTGTCAAAGTGGCGCTCCTAGCGTCATGATGAAGTGGAACTAACTCAAAAACAAAAGGGAAAAAATAAAAAAAATAAGTAAATAAGTACATAAATAAGTAAGCAACCTGAGGATGTTAAATTACTTGTTAATTTTCCGCTCCCGCTGGTTTTGTACTGCGAATTTATTTATTTATTTTTTATTTTATTTTATTTTATTTTTTGCTTTGTTTGTCTTAGTGCCAAGAAATATAAACACGCTTTTAAAAAGATGTAAAAATGTTTACGAGATAAAAAAGATGCTATACATAGTTATAGATTGAAATGCGTTTTTAATGGATCTCTGTTAATTAACACTTATAAGCTCGCTTAAAAATTAATTATGAAAGTCATTAGAAACATGAGTTAAACATAAGTCAGTGAGTGAGTTTGAATTTCGAAAAAAAATCTCTGTTAGCCAGAATGAGCTGAACTGATGAGGAAAAGGTGATAAAAATATAAGATTATAAAAGTGAATTGATATTTATCAGGGTCGAGTATCTAGCGCTCTGGCGCCACAGATTTCGAGTACGAGTCCCAGATGTGCCATGGATGTTTGTAGGATTCGGAATCCACTGTAAGCCGTAGATCTCGGTCTCATATGACTGTAGAGCGTCACGAAGCACAGTCAGACTTCTCACCCACGCCATTCCCAAACTGTATAGGGGCAATTCAGCTCTAGGCACAGTGATGTGGTGTGGTGTAGTAATAGTAGTTTATTAAGAGCTACATTAGAATAAGTGAAGCATGATTTATGAATCACAACGGGTGCTGCATCACAACAAAAATTGCCCCCTTTTTCTTCAACCATGAGTCTATAGGTTCGTGGACTTTCTAGATGTTTACCAAGTGGGATAAGAAACAATAACAACGATATTTATAAAGATTGTATTAATCTTCAACAAATATATGATATTTCCTAATAATATTACATTTATACATCTTCATCATTCTAATCGTGGTATTTATGTTATATTTTGAGTGCTGTTGTTTCATATGGCAAAATTGGAACGCAATCCATTTACATCAGACCACTCGCCAAAGATTAATACAGCAATCAATTCAGAAAAACACGATACCAAAATATTAAGAATACATAAAAGCAATCACTAGAATTAAAACTTACAAAATAAAAACATTACTACTACACCACACCACACCACACCACATCACATCACTGTGCCGAGAGCTGAGTTGCCCTTTCATAGTGTGAGAATAATGTGGGTGAGAAGAAGTCTGATCGGGGTCTGACTCTCTAGGGTCATATGAGACCGAACCTACGGTTTACAATGGATTCCGAACCACTATACAAACATCCGTGGCATCGCTGGAATTCGAACCAGAAACCCGTGGCACCGAGCGTCAGAGCGCCAGACACTAGGTCATTCCGCCTCCCATTTTAAAACATTAAAAACGTTTAAAAATTAGACAAGTAAAACCTTAAAATTTAAATGTATATAAAAGTTTAACGTGCGCTCAGGACATGAGATCCCTGGCCATACAATACAACAAGCAAACATCTCCTCTATGTTGTAACGTAAGTCAAGGCATGGACTCTGTTTTACAGGACATAGACTATTAGTCAATATGCCTATTCTGCTGAGATGTTCGTATTTTTGAATAGGTTTTCTTATAAACATTTTTATTTATTTCAAATTCTTTTGAATAGGGCCTGAATGGCCGAGTAGCTAGCGCTCTGGCGCTCGGTACCACAGGTTTCGGGTTCGAGTCCCGGCGGTGTCATGGATGTTTGTAGTGGTTCGGAATCCACTTTAAACCGTAGATCCCGGTTCTAATAGAATCGTAGAGCGTTGCGGGGGCTTATCTTCAAGTTACACGCGCCCCCTGGGTAATGCAAAGTGAGTAACGTCTTTGCAGCGCTTGCCTTAAGGCGTCAAAGACCAAGCTGTCTAAGTGCCAGCTGCATTAGAAAGAAGAAAAAAAAACTTCTTTTGAATAGGTTTTTCCTTTATGTTTTGTACAGACTAATACTTTGCATCATGTTACACAAGACTTGCTGAGAAAAAGAGACAGAGAATTTTTTCGCATAGGAATTTTCTAACGAGACATGACCTTTTAGTAGAAATTTGCAAGCCAAAAGATCAAAATAAGGTAAGAAAAAGTGTATAAATTTGTATTAAAGAGTTATTTGCTTTGAAAAATAAACACGACAGTATCAAGTAAATTGCAATACTAATACTCTAAATTTAAATAAATCGAATCGATTATTAGAAACATTTGAAGGGAAAAAATTAAATCAAAATAAAAAAAAATTGTAAAATTAATAAAATTATTTAAAGTAAAATTGCAAAATTAAAATTTAGAAAAAAATGTTTTTAAAATTTCTTAAACGATTTTTCTGATTACAGATAATTTAACATAAAAAAATTAATTAAATACTAGTTTTTTATACTTTTGATAAATACTAATTATTGCATAACAAATAGAAAGATATTACAAACATTTCATAATTAATAAAATTCTTTATATTTATTCCTTGGAAGTAGAAAAAAAAACATTTTTGAATGATTATATTTTGTTATTTAAATAACAATTCATTTAACCTAGAAATAACAAATTAGTTCTAAACAGTATATTAATTAAAAACATCGACGTAATGTGATTTATTCAGAAACAGCTTTGTAAAGGAAATAAATTGCAATACTTCATAAATCATTTTCGAAATAAAAAAGAAATCTAGTAGGAATTTAAGTTATTTAAACATTTATCGGTTACGAATTTTTATTTTATTACAGCATAACCGTAAATATAAAATAAAACCCCATTCTTGTTTAGAAATTGACAAAACAACGATTTTTATCAACAAATATTGAAATACTAAACATGATCAATCAGCAGAAACAATCCATAATATACAGAAAAAAACAAACCCAATTTTTATCTCAAAAAATGTTTTCACTAAAGGAATTCAAAACTACAATGAAAAAAAAAAAAAAAAAAAAATTTTCCAGCAAATTTCTGAAATACAAAACACAAGAAAACCTTTTCGGAAAAACAAACCCCGCAAAAGAAAATAAACATAGACTGAAAAACGAATAGAATAAATTCGAAAACTCTGCAAACGATTTTTTATTCGAAGAAAAACGCTTTTGAGTAATAGACGTGATTTTGTTCCAAAACAGGCATACTTGTACTGGTCGATATCACACAAGAATCTTTCTAACAGGAAGATAAATTAAAAAAACAGAAAAAAAAAAAAACCTGAAGATTAAAAAAAATTGTTATCAATTTAGGGCATACAACGTTTCTAAAAGTCGAATAAAAATAATTTTCTCCGAATTCTTTCTTAATGTATTCCCTACCTTGCATTAGAAAATGTGCGTTTTCGCCAGAATAAATGAACTCGGAATGAGAAACATTTTTAGAAATGCTACTGCATTTTTTTTTACTTTTTACTTTTTTTTTTGCTCATCATTTTCTTCCCTTATCTTTTCGAGAAGATGAAATGAAATAAAAAATGGAAATTGAGAAAGCGAGGAGAAATTACAGAAGCTAAATGAGATTTTTTCCCTCGCTTTTCCTTGTCTTAATTTTTTTCCTTTTTTTCCCCTTTTTAAGTGAAGAGGCACGAATGAATTGTGCAAGATACCAACACGCATAATCGTGGAAGATCATCATTAATAACAGACTTCTTTTTAAAAAAAACTCCCCTGTTTTTTTTATTTATTTTATTCCCCATCTTTTTTCCCTTTTTATTTTTATTTTTTCCCTTCCAGGTTTTTACTCGTAACTTCCCAAGGTTTTCCACATGCATTCGTTTCTCTTATCTCTCCCCAGAGAGATAATATTTGTAATATATTACAAAACTCCGTGACGGTTACAGCGAGAAAGATCCGTGGCGGCAATTTAACGGGGAGGGAAAAAAAAATTACAGCTTACACCAATTAACCTGTTAAAGACTTAAACTCGTATAATTCTTTTTTTCTTTTTCTTTTATTCTTTTTTCGCACTTATTATGAACTGAAAAAGGAGGATGAATTACAAAAGAACAAAAACAATTTTTATTGAATTTGTGTAATAGGAGCATCATTATGTTATCCATCATGTTTGATCGAGACGAAAGTTAGAAAAATAATAACTGGTTTTTCGTTTCATGCGTTCCACAGGTTCTTTAACAAAAAGATCGTTTGGCGTTGGGACGATTTGCCGAAAAAGAAATCTGTTTCATTCTATTCGATGAACAAAAGGGAAAAAAAAAGATTCTTAAACAATATCTCGTCTGCCATCTTTAATGATGTGAGTTACAAATGTTCTAGAATTAATCATTTGAGGTGCAATTTGGGTGTAAATAATATGATAAATTGTAAAAATAATGGAAAATTAATCACCTTTTTTTGCGATTTTTATTATATATTGATGCAAATTATATAGTAAGAAGAATATTTATTTAATTTTTGTTGTATATTTTAAATGTAATGAAAACTAAGTTACACGTTGCTGTTGTTCAAATGCAGCTGGCAATACAGAGACAGTTAATCTTTATACCATAAGCAAGGGCCGCGACAGCTGTTACGCATTTAGCATTACCCAGGGAGTACGTGTAGCTTGAAGATATGCTACGGACGCGAGTAACGTTACCCCGACAACGCTCTACGATCTTATTAGACCGGGAGCTACGGCTTAAAGTGCATTCCGAACCACTACAAACATCCATGGCGCCGACCCGAAACCTGTGGCACCGAGAGCTAGCTGCTCGGCCATTTGGCCCACTAAGTTACATATATTTATTAAATTTATTTTTAAAAATAAGGTGCATACATGTGTGTGTCTAATCTTCAGTGTCCTGCAGTTTGGGACGGATATCCCATGAGTAATTGACTCATAGGTAGAGGGAAAGGATGCAGCTTCTGTTGATGTCTACCAAGTGGGATAAGAAACAACAAACAAGAAAAACAGGTGATCATGTTTGATCTACATTATAAAACTATCGACAACATAGCAGGTAAATGTAAAGAGAGATAATATCATCGGAATAAAAAAAATACATAAAATTATGTATTTTGTATCATCACCATAATCAGTTATGCAACAGCCCCATGGTGGGCAAGGCCGTATACCTGCTGACAAATTTCTAGACAGGAGATGCCTTCTTTTTACGGGGTAGGGTTGTCAGCACTATGCCGATCGCTCTACAACCATATTAGATCGATACATACGGGTTTAAGTGGATTCCGAACCACTACAAACATCCATGGCACCACCGAGACTCGAAACCGGAACCTGTGGCACCGAATGCTAAGCACTCGGCCATCAGCTCACGTATCTAGATAAAAATTTATCTGAATATTACTCATATTTCAATAAAACGGAATGGACTTAAAATCCAACGCTATTTACAAGTAGCGGATGTCATTCGTTAAGAGATTGTCCAATTAGAAACGAAAGACAACTGAACCTAATTGGGCGAACCGCTAAACCAACCAACACACCGCCTTCATCAGAACAGTTCCATAGAAGAAGAGAATAGCGTTAATTCATCTTCCTCTCCCCGTGACCAAGTTAAAAGTTCTTGGAAAACGCTCTCATCCGAGCAAAATCGGCACTTAAACAACAAGGCCCACCGACCACCCCCACCACAGACTTTATAAAGCAGGCGTCGACGGTTCCTTAATTGATGACGCTTTGCGGGTCCACAGAATATAACTCGGTTATTTGGTCTGAGCACACACAGAAAACGAAAATTAAGAACCCTCCTCTTTGGGTGACTAAGGTTGTCCCGGGCGCCATTAAAAACGATCATAATGATGATGATGAAGTCCAAAGACGGGTCGTTTGGCTAATGCGTAATTCCAAACGAACCGTTTAGGGAATCCTTTTGTTCCCCTTTTCTTTATTTTTCCCCATCTTTTTCCTGCGAGGTAGGGAAAAAAAAATGTTTTTGTTCCGCTGTTGCCTTTCTTTTTGCGTATTCTTCTTAACTCGAGTTAATTTTCGTGTTTTCGGTTCTGGTATGTTACACCTACGAACCTGCGTCATTTTTTTTATTCTTTGTTTTGTTTTATTTTTATTTATTTATTTAATTTTTTTATCCTCGCCGCCTTCGCAGGCTGTAAAAGTTGTCTTTGCTTTTGTGTGGCTTGAATAATTAGAAGTCATTTAACGCCGGGTGTTGACTAAATTACGGTGTAGCGCGCGCGACATTTTTTTTTTTTTTGTTCCTTTTTCTTTTCTTTTTCTGCTGCATTCTTCGGAACCGCAGTGGCGTGTGTGCCAAAAGATTGTCATTTTCTTTCGGGGTGAGTAAACAGGTGGAGTTTCAGCTCGCTTTTGTTTCAGGTTCAGTCGTTCGCTTCTTCTAGGAAAAAAAGGGAGAGATTTCAATAAAAGAAATTCCGAGTTGGAAAAGTGAATTACAGTTCTCAGAAAAGAAGCTTCAGCTTTGTTTGACTTAACTAAGTGCCTTTTATGACAGCCCTCATTTTTGTGTTCGTCTTATTTTCAAGTAAAGGTAGCGACATCTACTTTTGCCTTATGGTAATGAACATTAGCTGGCGTGCAATAGAATGAAGGTTCGACTTCCGACAGCGTCGTACTGGTTGTACCAGTAGTTAGAGTTCCTGATTGTGGTAGAATATGTAGAAGACCCAGCGTTATCAAGAGAGCTCTTCGAGGGACACACAGCATTCCTTACACTTCACGCATATTGTACCACCTGCTCAAATATTACACTTTACACTTACTCAAATATTTACAATATTTACACTTTACTTACACCCTTTTCCTCCAGCCCAACGAAATGATAGATTAGATCTATCCTCAACATGGACAAGTGGCCTGATTGCCAATTGGCTAGCGTTCTGGCCATTGGTGGCACAGGTTCGAATCCTGGCAGTGGCATGGTTGGTGATTCGGAATCCACGCTAAACTATAGGTCCCGGTCTAATTAAGTGTGCAGAAAATGAACGTAAACGACAAACGAAACCAAATCTGATTGTGGGTTTCTGGATAATTATCTTTCACACAAAACGCTCATTTGTAGCAGATGCTCCTAAACATTATCTTAGAAGACATTTGCACTCAATTCGAAACCCAGTACTATCCAGTAGGAGTATACAGGTTCGAATCCGTTGGCTGCGTCCGTTGCTGTTACTGCTTTCAGAAATGGAAAGACGCGATAACAGAGTTGGAAAGGTTGGTCTATTTGTCTGGCGGAAGTTTTCAGGATTTACTCTCATACTTCACATAAATACAGGGCAATTACACTTAAGAATTCTCCCGAAAGGCACTGTTCTCATCTAGCTATCCATCAATGGGCTGTTAATGGTATACATAAGTGGAAATGAGAAATTCAGATTCAGCAATTCGCTTCTTCTAGGAAAAAAGGGAGAGATTTCAATAAAAGAAATTCCGAGCCGGAAAAGAGAATTACAGTTCTCAGAAAAGAAGCTTTAGCTTTGTTTGACTTAACTAAGTGCCTTTTATGACATCCCTCATGTTTATTTTCAAGCAAAGGTAGCGAAAATCCACTTTTGCCTAATGATAGTGCGGCTGCAATAGATGCTGGGTAGAATGCTAGCTGGCATGCAATAGAACGAAGGTTCGATTCACGATAGCGTTGTGCTGATTGTATAAATAGTTAGAGCTCCTGATTGTAGTTTTCTGGATAATTATTTTGCACATTTGTGGCAGATGCTCATAAACATTCTCTTAGAAGACTAGCGTGTAAGAGGACACAGGTTCGAATTCGCTGGTAGCGTCCGTTGCGCTTACTGCTTTCAGCAATGAGGAAACTAGATAACAAAGGTCGAAAGGTTTGTCTGGAAGAAATTTTCAGGATTTACACCCATACTTCACATAAATAAGGGCAATTACATCTCAAAATCTTCCCGGAAGGAATTGCTCTCAACTAACCACCCATTAGTGGGCTGTTAATGGTATACCTAAGTGGAACATGATATTTTTACCCATATACAAAAGCAGAAACAAAACAGAAGGCATTACCATCTCACTGCATCATAGGAAACAATGGTGATCTGTCGTGTAGACATGTTGTCCAGATTTAAATATATTATTTTAATTAAATTTTTACATTGCTACATTTTTTAAATTAAATTTTCACATTTTTAATTATTTGCAAAAAAATTAATTAAATTTCCAATAGATATTTATTACTAGGGAAGGTAATAAAAATTTTTCGAACAAGTCCGTCTGGGTAGTTTACATCACAAAAAAAGTAAAAGCGCAATTTAACAATTCCACTCTGGGATCTTTATAAACAAGCTAAATGCATATGTACTATTATAAAAAAGTGACCTACTTATGTACTACTATAAACAAGTTTAGATGGTTTGTTGACCAAGGTGAAAAAATGTAATTTACCCAAAAATTAATTATGCACGTGGCACAAAGGAAAAAAAATATACATCAAATAAAGTTAATGATCGCTATTTTTAAAAGTATTAATTATGGAAAGGAAATTTTAGTGGCTGTAAAATAATCTCGAAGATGGAATTATTATTTCATAACATGGTGTTTATAAATGCCGAGCTTTTGATTATCATGTTATAATTTCTTAAGTTCGTCAATAGGAATTATACCGATGAATTGTCAGTTTTAATATAGTTTAATGATAAGAAAATACTTTAGAAACATCATTATTTGGAATATATCAACTTTATTTACTATATTAATGCAATTAAATGGGTTCTTTTAAGTGTGTCCGTTGACAGTAAATTAACAAACCAGAAAAAAAAAATATTTATCTATAGAGAGGCGTAGAATGTTCGTGATGCAAATGAAAAGATTTAATCCAATCATAGATAGTGATGGCCGCCTTGACTAGCTCCTAGAATGGCAGCTTTAGCATGGTGGACTTGCTATATAAAGCTTTATACATGAAACTTTAGCATGGTAGACTTGCTATATAAAGCTTTATACATGAAACTTTAGCATGGTAGACTTGCTATATAAAGCTTTATACATGAAACTTTAGCATGGTAGACTTGCTATATAAAGCTTTATACATGAAACTTTAGCATGGTAGACTTGCTATATAAAGCTTTATACATGAAACTTTATCATGGTAGACTTGCTATATAAAGCTTTATACATGAAACTTTATCATGGTAGACTTGCTATATAAAGCTTTATACATGAAACTTTATCATGGTAGACTTGCTATATAAAGCTTTATACATGAAACTTTATCATGGTAGACTTGCTATATAAAGCTTTATACATAAGCTTTACCACGGAAGGCTTACTACAAAAAATACATATGAAATTTTATCACGGAAGGCTTGCTACTATGATTTTTGAGTTATAAAGTTAATATAGGGGCCTGATGGCTGAGTGACTAGCACTGTGGAGCTTAGTACCGCATATTTTTGCTTCGAGTCCAGGCGGTTCAATGGATGTTTGTAGTGGTTCGGAATCTACATTAAACCGTAGGTCCTATCTGATATGACTATAGAGGTTTGGGAGTAGGGCTGACATACCTATTCCGCAAAAAGGAAACATCTACTATTTCGAAATCTGCCAACAGGCAGACACCCTTGGCCCACCATTCGGCTGTTGCGCCAATGAAAAAGAAGAAGAGATAGTGGTACTTTTAATTTCTCAAACTTTCAACATAAAACAACACAATTTTTATTCAACAAACTTCTTTTTTTTCTTTTTTTTCCCCCCTTTTTATTTTTAGGATGAAATCTTGGGAGAATTATTGAGTTCCATTTTTGTAAGAACAGTGTCATACATAATCTACACTTTTCACAAAATAATCTTGCAGCACCAAAAAATACTATCGCATTTGTCATACGATGTCTGTTTTCATTGTAAGAGATCTGGTAGTCAATAATTCTAATATACATTTAAAAATTTCCAATTTAAAATAAGGCAAAATTTAAAGGAAAAAAAAAACTAAACTCATACATACAGTACGTGCAGAGGCCCATAAAGAGGTTAAACACTTACCAAGTGCCTAACTTATCTCAATCCTATCAACATATAATAATAATAATAAAAAAATTTACGCTGTAGTAAATCCTTAAAAAAAGCAACTCTAAAAAGTTTCAAAGATTTATCTACACAACAATGATTTGGATGCAAGTGAAAAAAAAAAAAAAAAAAAAAAATACAATCAGAGGCAAGTAAGTGGGGCTTAACAAAGTCACTTTAAATTGAACTTTTTCTTTATAGACTTCAGAAAAAAGAAAAAAACGTAGGGAAAAAGGGAAAAAAAAAAAAAAAAAATCGAGAACACCAACTTTTAACCTCACGAACACGCAAACAATATAGAAGCAAAAATCCCGCCAACATAATACAGAAGATTTAACTTCCACGCTTCTTTGTTAGGAAAAGCTCTGAATAAAAAGAGGTTTACGGGTTTCTTTTTCCCTCCCACCATGAACAGGAGGGGGAAAAAAACTAAAAAAAAAAATCCCTAAAAGAAATAATCCGGATTCTGCGAAATAAATTTCCGCCATGTTCTGCGAACGACAGACGTGACTTCGAGTAAATCCTCGCCAATCTTGGCATTCGACGCCATTTTAAGTGAAAGAATAAATATATAAAAGAAAACCGTAGCAGCGAAAAGAAGGCAATGTGTGTGTATGTGGACTTTTTCTATACTTCACTCCCTTTTTTTTTTTTGAAAAACCACCACGCAATTTTTTTTTTTTTGTACCCTGTGCTTCTTCTCTGCTCTATTATTTTACTTGTTCTCTGCTGACTTCGGTGGGATAGAACGTTCTTTTTTTTTCTCCCTCAGCTATTCAGGTCCAAAAATCTAAACTCTAAATTGCCGAGGTAAAAAAGAAATTCGAGATAGCAAGCAGCAGGGATAAAAAAATATATATTCAGGTCTTTTTTTTTTTATCTTTTCCCATTTTCTTGCCAAATGGAGCTCATTTTTCGAATCACTGCACACGAAGTCAGAAATATTCCACTGCTTTGGCTCTTTTTTTCCATCCGCCATTTTTTTTTTTCTTTGAGCGTGAAACTTTAACGTTCTTTTCGGAATCGAAAGAGGTGAAATAGAGAAAAAGTTTTGATGGACAGATAGCTGCCTGGAGTTGAGTAATACCCCTTCAAACGGCACATTAGGTTCGTGACTAATTCAAGCGCTTTCTTTCCGTAAATGAAGACAGCACCACCATTTTGTTTCATTCTTTCTTTTGTTTCTATCCCTCTGTCTCTCTGCAAAGCTAAAAACATCGACAAATCAGTAAGACATTGAACTTTTAAAGTCTTATTTGTTTTAGAAACGAAATGTTTTTCTGGCATTTCTGAATAAAGAGTACAAAGCTATTGTTTGGTTTGGTTTGTTGCTCTACGATCATCTTGTGCACACGAGGGTTAAACAGACCGGGACCTACAGTTTAACGTGGATTCCGAAACACTGACAAACATCCATGCTACAGCCAGGATTCGAACAGGAAGCCTGTGATATCAAAGGCCAGAGCGCTAGCCACTTGGTCACCAGGTAGTAGAGTACAAAGCAAAGATTTTCTAGAGAACAAACATCCATGCCACCGCCTGGATTCGAACCCGAAGCCTGTGATTCCAAAGGCCATTTGGTCACCAGGCACCAGAGTACAAAGCAAGGATTTTCTAGAGAAATGCTAATGTAAACGAAAACTATTGTTATAACAGAAATAGTAGAAACAATTCTAAAAAATAAATTATCTTTTAATATGAATTAGATTTATTGCAGGACCTAAATTGCCGAGTGCCTATTACTCTGGCACTCGGTGCCACAGGTTTCGGTTTAGAGTCCCGGTTGTGACATGGATATGTTTAGTCGTTCTCCACTTTAAACGGTCGTAGTAGGTCCCTGTCTCATATGACTGTAAGAGAGTCACGGAGCCAAGTCAGACTTCTATCAACGCGCGCCCGATCACAACAGAAGCTACACCCCATTTCCCTCCTACCAAGAGTAGATCATGATGTCAGAAATATTGCACTGCTTCGGCTCTTTTTTTCCCCCCGCCATTTTTTTTTTCTTTGAGCGTGAAACTTTAACGTTCTTTTCGGAATCGAAAGAGGTGAAATAGAGAAAAAGTTTTGATGGACAGGTAGCTAGCTGCCTGGGGTTGAGTAATACCCCTTCAAACGCCACATTAGGTTCGTGACTAATTCAAGCGCTTTCTTTCCGTAAATGAAGACAACACCACCATTTTGTTTCATTCTTTCTTTTCTTTCTCTCTGTCTGTCTTTCTGAAAAGCTAAAAATTGCTATAGCAAAAATAACGACACGTCACTAAGACATTGAACTTTAAAGTCTTATATGTTTTAGAAACGAAATGTAGGGCCTGAATGGCCGAGTGGCTAGCACTCTGGCGCTCGGTACCACAGGTTTCGGGTTCGAGTCCCGGTGGTGCCATGGATGTTTGTAGTGGTTCGGAATCCACTTTAAACTGTAGGTCCCGGTCGTAATAGGATCGCAGAGCTTTGCGGTTGCATTGTTACTCCGCGTCCGTATCTTCAAGTTACACGCGTCTCCTGTGTAATGCAAAGTGAGTAACGTCTGTGCAGCGATTGCCTTAAGGCATCCAAGACCAAGCTGTCTAAGTGTTTGCCACGTTCATTGGAACAAAAAAAAAACATTTGACAGCGTCATTGTTTTCTAGCATTTCTGAATAAAGAGTACAAAGCAAGAGAGCTCTGGATCTCGGTGCGACAGGCATCGGATTCGAATCCCGGCGGTGTCATGGATGTTTGTAGTGGTTCGGAATCCCCTTTAAACCGTAGGTCCTGGTCTCCTATGACCATAGAGCGTCACAGAGCCCAATCAGACTTCTTACCCCCGTCATTCTCAACACAGGGCTGGCACAGTGATGTGGTGTGCCTGGGGTTGAGTAATACCCCTTCAAACGGCACATTGGGTTCGTGACTAATTCAAACGCTTTCTTTTCCGTAAATGAAGACAGCATCACGGTTTGGCCATTTTGTTTCATTCTTTCTTTTGTTTTCCCCTCTCTCTGTCTCTCTGTATGTCTTTCTGAAAAGCTAAAAATTGCTACAGAAAAAACATCGACACGTCACTAAGACATTGAACTTTAAAAGTCTTATTTGTTTTAGAAACGAAATGTTTTTCTGGCATTTCTGAATGAAGAGTACAAGCAATAGTTTGATTCGGTTTGGTTTGTCGCTCTACGGTTATTTTGTGCACACGAGAGATAAACAGACCAGGACAGTTTAACGTGGATTCCGAATCACTGATAAACATCTCCAACAAATATATAATATTACATTTATACCTTTGTTGTTGTTGTTACTAATCCTCCAGGTGCAAGAAAACATACAGCAGTTCAACGGAAGCAGAGAACGCGTTGAAGACGAAGAGCGCTCTGGTCGACCACCAACCCCAACCGACGAAGCTCACGTCCATTTGATGCTTGTAAACCATCAATTTACCATTAGAGACCTTGCTGATGATGTTGGAATTTCAAAATTCTATTTTAAAAGATGTTTTGGGCCTCAATCTTGATTGATACCGAAAACACTGAATGTGCTGCTCACACTGCATCGATTCTTCGTGACCTTTTCACCAAAAATGACACCTATATTGTTACACAACCACCGTATTCACACCGTGAGACTTCTGGCTAAAACTCAAAAGACCACTCCGGGCACACCGTTTTGAGTCGATTGAAGAGATTCAACGTGAATCGCCGCTCGCTTTGAAGGCCATCCCTGCCGATGACTTTTTAGCATGCATTGAAGATTGGAAAAAAAATTGTCATTAGTACATTGTGTCCGGAGGGGATTACTTTGAAGGCGACGAAATAAATTTGGAAGAATAAATAAAGAGTTTTTGATTTTCACTGATAAAAGAGGTTCTAAGAGAAAAAAAATAATAATTGGTCTTAAAAAAATAATAATTGGTCTTACTTTTTGGGCACAGTAGTATAACTTCATGATAATAGTAATACAAAGCAGTGAGAACACTTAATAGGTTCTGAAATACCACCAATTCCTGTATATCATATAATAGTGAGTAGCCAACGAACGTGAAATGTTTAATGTGTTCTGAAATACCTCCAATTCCTGTATTAACAAACGCAGTGATTAGCCAACGAATGTGAAATGCTTAATCTGTTCTGAAATACCTCCGATTCCTGTATATAATACAACAAACGCAGAAGTGAGTGAGGTTGTTTTCTAGTTTCTTATTCATTCGCAGTAGTAGGCAATGAATAAGAAATGCTTAAAAAGAAAATTAGAACGAATTGATTAAGACATACAATCTTAAAACAAAGTAGAATAAAAAAGGGAGATACAGTCGCTTATTCCTTTGATGTCGTTTGTGTAAAACACACCATGAATCCACTATTAATCGACCGTAACTTGTACTTGATCCGAAAACAGTATCTTCTCCTGCAAAAGCGGAGACAATCAACTTGAACAAAACAATGACTGGATCAGTGGCAGCTAATGAAAGGTTTTTTTAAATAGTCATCAGCTGCGATTTGCGTCTGAAAGGACTTGATTTATAAATTCTTTCTCACAGGACTTCCACATGTTTGTACCTAATGCAACTGAACGGACGCATTTCGCTGGTATTTGTTTATAAGAACCACAAAAGAATGACAAGATTACTTCGCCTTCTTTTTTGTCCATATAAAATAGCAAATAACTTGTGCGCATGACTGAACTCTTGGCATGCGTAAATGAACTTCCCACTGTGGCTTCTTCGTTCTTTTGGCATTCTTTTTTCGGTGGCTAAATTTTGCAAAGCTGCTCAATTTGGGTTAAATTGGATTGATTCACGACACGGCCTGTGCCGAGGATTTTTTGTGTGCGACAGGAAAATGAGCTTGAAAAAAAAAAATTACATTTATATTCGCAAACTTTGCCGATGTAGCCTTGCGGATTGAAATTGAGTTTTCACTAAACAAGTGAACCCAAACCAAAATCTCGCGTGTCTATGTCAAGTAAGAGGATGATAAATCCGTAGACTAGAAAGTCCTTCCTTTATACAGATAGAGGTTTGATTTCGTTTGGTTTGTTGCTCTACGGTCATTTTGTGCACACTTTGGTTTAATTAGACTGGGATTTACAGTTTAACGTGAATTCTGAACCACTCACAAGCATCCATGCCATTGCCAGGTTTCAAACCTGAAGCCTATGATACCAAAGGCCAGAGCGCTAGCCAATTGGTCATCAGGTCGCGGTATACAGATCGAGAAAGAAAATGATAACCATAAAGTAGTAATAAAATAGAGATAGATCCCACCCTCCCTATTCTGCAGGAACAAGGCGAAACATCTCCAGTACTAGAATTGGCGCAATATTGCCCCTGACCCATTTTCCCTAAGCGTATTTACTTATTTATTAAAAATTAATTTATTAATAATTAAAATTAATATTGTCTTTAATAGGATTAAGTGGGATTTCTTAATAAAACCTAAATATATAAAAAAAATTGTATATTCTTTTATTAATAAACAATTAATTGATAATATTCAAACAGCACATAAACTCTACCTCGCAAAAGTAAAATACGCTTTATAAATTATGCAAACTGATCTGTAATAATAATTAGCATAATTTACATAATTCCAGAAAATATACAAAACAATTTTATTTATTAACAGAATAAAAATTATAATTATTTAGAAAAAAATAAATTAATATTTAATTACAGCTAAAAAAAATCGCCAAGGTATCATTGCATGTGTTAAATAAAGAGACCAGTACAGTATGGCAGAGAGAGAGAGAGAGCTTATAAAAGTATAGTGGTGGTCATAAAAGTCACGTGACGATTATGCGTCACGTGATCGTTATGTTGAACTTCAATTGGCAACCCCTATGCATACTCTATTTTTTTTTACTACTCTACTGTATCAACTCTCAAACATTAACACTTAGGATATTCGTTCAACATTGTGTTAGGATCAACAAAATCAATGTTTGCATTGATAAGTGTTTAATAATGAATTATCCTGTACTTTATAATAATGCACCAATATAATTAATGAATATTTTTCAATTCCTACTATTAGTTCACACTCTCCCTATATATATCTTGTTCAAATTTTTAATCGCTATTGAAATACTTTTTATTCATCCACTCAAGTTCAAATACATTTTTTTTTTTGAACTTGTAGTGGATGACACTTGATGTTACTACATTTTTTTTCAAATATTTATTCAGTAACTAAATTTAATTCCTTAATTTTAGTTTTTTTTTTAGATTTAATTTGCATGTATCTACTAATAGATGGCGCCAGATAAACTTAAAAAAAATGAATGAAAATTATTTATAAAGGACTTTCTGCAATAAAGTGAAAAAAAAAGTAGGAATTGACTTTAAATTTTTTTTTTTTTTTTTTTTTATGTTTCTTGTTGAATTGTTGTTTAAGAAAAATAAATAGTTTAAAACTATCATTCCGAAACGAAGGTGCACCTTACTAACAAAAGAGGTTTTAATAGGAATGATGAGTTTAAAAATATCTTGCTGAGAAGAAAATCCGAGGAGTTCACTTCACTGATAAAAGAGGTTCTAAGAGAAAAGATGAGCTTAAAAATGTCATTCTGAGAAGAAGATCAGAGGTATTTAAAACCTCTTTCATCATTCAAATGAAGGAACTGGGTCTACTTCTCATAATTATATTTTAAAACTCATCATTTCTCTTAGAACTCCGCTATCAATAAGGTGATGGCTAAAAAAGAGGATGAAAAAGGATTTAATAGATATAGTGATGATGGAAGAGGTTTTAATATCAATGATGAGGTTAAAAATATCATTCTGAGAAAAAGGCCCGGTGCCTTCACCCTACTGATGAAAGTGTTTTGGTACTTACGTATTAACGATACCTTGGCGACAGTTGCGGCAATAAAGAGCACACGCGCCAACCGCAGCTACAGATTTGGCGGTTTTTATTATTCAGTTTTATATTAGGCTGTTAGATTGGCGACACTTAAAAACCGCCAAGTCTGTCGCCAAGGTATCGTTAATACGTAAGTACCAGTGTTTTAATAGAAATTAAGAGTTTACAAATATCATTCTGAGAAGAATAGAAATGATGAGTTTCAAGCGCTCAAAACTTATGCATTTTAGTGTAGACACAGCTTAAGTAATAAGTGCAATGATATTTACATAAAACATCAAGAACATTGTAGTGATGAATAAGATCACTGAGAAAAAGCCCCAATGAATGTCGTCAAAATAATTTTTCTTTTGCTAGAAATATTCAATGGAATTTGATGATTCCTTTCATGTAACTTGTCCAATTAGAATGATTACATTAAGTATCATTATCACAATGATGATGCTTTATTCAATCTTCTGTAAAGCAGCTAAGCCAATTTGATATTATAGGTAGCGGGCCTGAATGGCCGAGTGGCTAGCGCTCTGGCGCTCGGTACTACAGGCTTCGGGTTCGAGTCCCGGCGGTGCCATGGTTGTTTGTAGTGGTTCGGAATCCACTTTAAAAAGTAGGTCCCGGTCCTAACAGGATCGTAGAGCGTTGCGGGGGCATTGTTACTCCGCGTCCGTGGCTTATCTTCAAGTGACACGCGCCCCCTGGGTCATGCAAAGTGAGTACGTCTCTGCAGCACTTGCCTTAAGGCATCCAAAGACCAGGCTGTCTGTGTTTGCCAGCTGCATTAGAAAGAAAAAAAAATAAAAATATTATAGGTAGCCTGCTTTTCTTGTCACTGAGGCTTCTGATTGGCTGATATTCTGCGACGTACGATCTTAGTATTTTGTGTTAGATTGTAGCTTAATAGTTTCAAACGCAAATGATTATTCAAAGCGAAAGTATAGTGGGCTATTTAAATTTTGTGTGAAAATATTTCATTTAATAAAAAAAATATTATTAAGAGCATATTTATACATAATAAAAATAAACACATTGCATTGTCATTTGTATTCATTATTTATAGTAACAAACCTGAACATGTAATAAAATTTAACAGAAGAGAGATAAACTACTAAAATATAAATATGGTGTACGTTGAAAAAAAAAGCAAAATATATTTTTATAATTTTTTAAGTTTTATATATATATATATAGTATATACTTATATTTAAATTTGTTGATGTGAATTAAAGAAGTAAGATTATATAATAATTAGAAATTAATAACAATTAAAATTTATTTATTTATCCCAGTTAAATTTCAGTAATTAATGATTATAGTAAAAGAAAAGTGAAAAAATACATTTCATTTAAATCTTGTTCAAATACATTTTTTGTTAACAAATTTTAAAAAGAAATATTTCGCGAATTGTTTTTACAAAAAATTACATATTGAAAATCCTGCAACCTTAAGTTTGAAACAACAATATACTAGTTGCTAAATATGCAACTGAAAATCGCAATAATGACGCAAAAATTGATGTTAAATATGACAGTTAAAACTACATTATGTAGATATATCTAGTTATGGTAATGTCAGTCACAGAATAAAACGCTGTTCAATTTAATGCGCTCATAATCGATTCTAATGACTGTATTATGCCAGTAAAATACATTAAATTTAAACTGCATAGACTGAACAAAACAGCTGCGTTGTAATGATATGGACAGATGCAACGATTTCAATGGTTATGCTCATGTATACACTCCTTTAATGAAATTTTTATTGATGCAAGTTGAGTTTCACAATGAAATAATTTATATGATTATTTTTGATGATTCACATGATTACTTTTTATGCATTTGTTAAATTTGTGTCTCACTCCTTTTGGGTACCGGAAAATAGCCAGTATCAACCTTAAAAGAAGTAAGCTAAAATCTCGTTTATTATGACATATGAAAAGCTATTGAGGGGATGGGGATTTTTTTTACCCAGCACAAATTTTTTATATCTTTTTAATATAAAAAATTTGAACATAAATTTATTCGCCAAAAAAAAAAAAAAAATATTTGGGCAGGTACAGATTTTATATAATATCTTGTTCGGTTAAATTTAGGCCAAATTAGGTTAGATTAGGTTTAGGTTATAGGTTAATTTTAGGGGGAGTTTTTTGTTGTGTTGTTTCTTATCCTACTTGGTAGACATCTAGACCAAGTCCACGAACCTTCATGGAACTCACGATTGAAGGAAAGGGGGTTCTCTTATGATGGATTACCTGTAAGTCGAAGTCTGACTTTTTTCCGTGACACTCTATAGTCATATGACATCGAGACCTACACTTTAAAGTGGATTCCCAACCATTACAAAGATACATGGCACCGCCGGGACTGGAACCAGACACCTGTGGCATCGAGCGCTAGACACTCGGCCATTCAGGCCCCAGAGAATAATTAATAACACTCATACAGTTCGAAATCTGAGTACGAATTCTAATATTAAAAATTATAATGCAGTAATTCGGCATATTTCCTGATTCCAGATCTTTGCATTTACATAAATCAGAATGCATGGTAAATGAAACCATAAAAATAAAATTAAATTGCTTAATCCATTAACATGAAAAAATTTTTTTCCTATTGTTATTGGTGTATTATACATAGACAGATTTGTATAAAATAATTTAAATATTAAAGATAGTAAAAATAAAAAAAAAAAAAAAAACACAGTTAGAAACATACTTAAATGTAAAAGATATATTAAACATGCTTAAATAAAAATGTAAATCATACGTAAATATAAAACATACTTAAATAAAAATTTCTCAAATTTAATTTTCTCTTTTATCTACTTGGATTTGGTTGGAGACAACCAGATTTGACGTTTACTAAACATCTGTCACAGAACGTTTCGATTCTACCTTATCCTCAGGATGTCTCGAAAATTGGACATGGTCTGGCAATTTCACAAAACGCTCATTGCGGCTTGTTTGGGCTTTGCTGGAGGTGGTTCTTCTCTGCAAAGTTATCGACATCCATCCATTTGGCAAATATTGTGACGCACGCCAGACGCATTCCAAACAGGACATATATAAAGTTAAACTTATTCCAAACTGATATACTACATTTACATCGGTATACGACATGATCTATAATGTCGTATACATATAAACAATAATGTCGTACTGTACATATAAATATGTTTGAATGCAAGCTTCAAAATAACAAACTCCTATTTCTCGAGTCAATTCTTCCCAAACAAACAGTACAAAAACCACAAAGCCCTCCACCTATCCCTACCACCCTTACCAGACCCCCTCTTTCGCGAACGAAAACAGAGATCGAAGTTACCAACCTGTTTACAACAACATCCACACCTCCTGACCGAGAAGTCGTCACTTCGCCCATCTCCTCCCCTCAGGGGTGCTTTTTAACGTCACTCATCCTCATCACTCCCCCTCCGTCAGCGAGGGGCGACGGAAGGGTGGGATAACTCCACCGCCAAACGACCGCATCGGCCAGTCCAGAATTAATTACCAAGGGGGCAGGCAAGGCACAACTCAACCCCTCTCCATTACCACAGAGGCAGCAGAGGGCTTAATCCAGTCATGCAAATTGCCGTAATTACGACAGACGAGACTTGTAGAAAAGGGGGGAAGGGATGGATCGCCGTGGGGGGGATAATGACAGACGAACACACCCACTAACCTCCCCACCCCTACCCCCCTTTCAGAGTCTCTTCGGAACAGATGCGCAGCTGCACGGTGCACAGGGGAGGTGTTGAAACGTAAATCGTTTGACGTTCCATCGCTTTTGAATATGTAACGGATATTACTCATTTTAGAAGAGACCCGCCGCATTTTCTGCAACCCCCCCCACCCCTTGGAAGAGAAGAGGGGGGTGCACGCCTGATGTATGGATGATTCCGCAGATGTCTGTGCGCTGAAAAGGATATTAAATGCGCGAAAAGGGGTTGAGGAAGGGGTGCTCCTCCGAAATGAAATCGCACGTGCAGGGCCCAGCTTCTGAATGCAAATGCCGCTCGCTGCCTGCCTGCCTGCCTGTACACTCACCATCGGAATTTGATTCGCCACGCAAAAGGGAAATGATAGTCTCGGTTGCAGTTAAACTGGCAAGGGTAAGAGCGATCTCATTGGATTTTCATCTTCCGATGACTGAAGACGCGAGAGTGGTAACGTAATCGACATTTGCTTAACGGATATGGTTCATAATAAATACGCCTTCGGTGGTGGTTATGAGTGAGCGATGCACATGCAGAGTCTCTCGCCGAGTCGAACATGCTGAATTCGTGAGGCGATACATTGCATTGGATGCATTGGTATGGCGCATTTTGGCTCATTGGATGAAAGGAGAAGACTTATCAATAGTGGTGGTTCCAATTCAGTTGAAAGGGATCTTAGAATTGGAAGGATATATTTAGCAATGCAGATTGGTATTGAGTGAGCGACACACGAACCAAATTCGATACAGACTTCTTAGATGAAGATTAAAGGCGCAGTGTCTCTTTTGTGGTCATATGTACAATGACAGATCGACATGATATGAATATGTTTGAATTTAAAATACATACTGTATATTCGTGGAAGGCACAATTTATTTACCTTAATTAAAGAGAACATATTAATTGGATTGTTTATTTGTTTTAATTGGTAGCTAATTTGAATATAGAATGATAATGAAGAATTGGAGCATGCACTTCTCCAAATATCGTCAGTACTCCACATACATAGTGAAGATTCGAATATTAATATCAAAAACAGTGTTCATACACTTCTTCATTGGAGCAACAACCCCATGGCGGGCCAAGGCCGTCTGCCTATTGGCAGATTTCGAGACAGAAGATGTTTTTCTTCTTTACGAGGTAGGGTTCTCAGCTCTACACCTAACAGTCATATTAAACTCGGACCTGTGGTTTAAAGTAGATTCCGAACCATTACAAACATCCATAGCATCGCCAAGATTCGAGTCGGAAGCCTATGGCACCGAGCGCCAAAGAGCTAGTCACTCGACGGCCATCAACATCGTCATCATTGGCGCAATAACCCCGCGGTGGGCCAAGACCGTTTGTTTACTGGCAGATTTCGAGACAGGAGATGCTTTTGTTTTTTACGGGTAGACTCGTCAACCTCACGCTATACAATCATATTAGACTGGGACCTACGGTTTAAAGTGGATTCCAAACCACTAACAAACATTCCTGCTACTGCCAGGATTCGAACCTGTAGCTTATAGATCTACTTATTAGCAAATAGTACCAAAGGTCAAACCGCTAGCCAATTAGCCATCAGGTCGCTCGAGCCAATTCGTACAAGGTGGTGGATATGCATGTCAGCATCAGGACAAAGTAATTTGTCATTTATTGATTTCATAATAATTCATTTACTTTAATTAAATGTTTCCAAACCGCAAATGAATAAATTATTCCAATTTTAGTAATTCTAATGGATGATAAATTAGAACAATTTTAACGGACACAAAATTTAATTCTATAACAAAAGAAAGAAAGCAAATAATCAAATAAAAACAACAACAATGAAATAAAAAAATTAAATATATGAAAATAGGAGAACAATAAACTAAGTCTGAAATTATTTACTAATGAAAATAAAGTGTGTCTGTTAACTATTTTAACGGACACACAATTTAATTGTATAACAAAAGAAAAGAAGTGAAACAATCAAATATAAACAACAACGATAAATAAAAAACAAAATATATGAAAATAGAAAAACAATAAATTAAGTCGTAAATTATAAACTAATGAAAATAAATTTTAACTGCCACAATAATATTTATAAGCAATAAATATTATTTTAAAAAAGGCCATTGGAATTAAAACCATACTTATTAAATAATCTTAATATCTCAAATAACATTTCTTTCACAAAAATATGAATAAAAGTTCCTACAATAGCTTACGATTAATAAGTCCTTTAATAAATCCGTTTCTCATTTAATTTCGCTTTTGAATGTTAATAACAACCAAATGTAAAAAAGAAAAATAATCTTTCAAAGCGAAACAACTTCCGATTTTCAACAGATAGTTCTTTTTTTATATATATGTTCTTTATTCTCCAATTCGTTCTTTTTTAAAAAAGAGCAGACGATAAATTTCTTTTCTGACACTACTTATTAGCAGATCTCAAAACATTCAGACGATCATTAAAATGGATTACATATTAAGTAGCCCTGCTCTATACCCAAGGGAAGGGGTCTTTCATTAATGTTTCGCAAGGCCGATATTTAAATCGTTTGTCATTCCTCGAGAGAGTTGGCAAACGATTAATTTTAATCGTAACGATTTTTACATTTGCAGTTGGAAAAAAAAAAAATTAAAAAAAAATTGACTCAGATTTAAAGGAAAAGAATTAAAATCAAGGCGAAAGCTAATATTCAAAAAGGAAATATGATTTTTTTTTCTTCTTAAAACAATGGGTGGATGTTTTAATAAAAAAACGATTTATTTACATAATTACTTTTGAAGGAATTTAAATGAATCGAAATATTCATTTTTCAACGAGAGAAGTGTTTTATTAAGTCTGCTTTTATAACATGATTTATTCACTTAATTATTAGCATAGTATGAAATTAAAATAATGAAACAGGATAATGAATGTATATAACTTATTTAATATTAATTATATTCAGAGAAATTGAAATTAACTGAAACATTTCTTTTAAAAATTAAGCTAGATTAATTATTTAAAGAATAATTTCCGAGCTGTTTGCCCATTTTAATTCATAATTTATACAAAGATTAAGGATAATAAGTGGAGTATTATTTAACTTTTTCTGATATAAAATTATTTTATTAAACTTACAATTATTTTAAATAATAATGACTAACAAAATATTTTTTGAACAAGCAGATGTACCAATTCATTTTGAATAGAACTTTTTAGATATCCTGTTATTTCAAGGTTGGAATATCCTCTTGAATTTTCTTTATTTTAAAAAATCGAAGATTTTTCGAAGATCGAAGATCGTTCGAAGATATATTCGTGTGACACTTGTTTTCCTATCTTACATAGAGAGTAAATTTTATTAAATCATATATAAAAAAAATATTAGCAAAATATTTGCCATCATTTCAAAAAATTCTCTAAACAAATTATCTTCATACAACACTGTGCCTACAGCTGAGTTGCCTCTATAGAGTTTGGAAATGATGTGGGTGAGAAGTCTGATTGGGCTCCGTGACGCTCTATGTTCATATGAGACCGACACCTATGGCTTAAAGTGGCACTGACGGGACTTGAACACAAAATCTGCAGCACAGAGCGCTAAACACTCGGCCATTCAGTCCCCCATAAAACAAGTCTAGTAATTATAAGCATTTTAGATGAGAAATTAATACATTCTATTTTATAATTCTTCTTCTTGATTGGCGCAACAACCCCATGGTGGGCCATATTATCTTTTTACGGGATACGGTTGTCACCTCTAAGCCCAACACTCTACAGTCAAGTTAGACCGGGACCTATTGTTTAAAGTGGATTCCGAGCCCCTACAAACATCCATGGCACCGTCGGGACTCGAACCCGAAACCTGTGGCACTGTGAGCGCTAGTCACTCGGCCATCAGGCCACCTATTTTATATTAGCATTGTTAAAATGTAAGCGACCTGTTCTATTTTTTACAAGAAATTTCCAATTGTCGGAACAATACCTTAAAACCGTAATAAATTACATTTATTAATAGGGGAGGATGTTTTGGTTTGGTTTGTCGCTCTACTGTCATTTTGTGCACATTTCGGGCTAATTAGACCGGGACCTAGACAACAACTTCTGTATTGCATAAATATGGCTTTAAAATATGAAATGTTTTATTTATTTATTTATTTTTTTATAAAAACGAAAGATCTGAAAAATATCTTGCTTCATAAAAATTTTATAACGTAATATTAATAATATTTTTTAATTAAAAACATTCTACTTTATCACAATAACTTGTAAATATATATTATTATATACTTCTATTTATATCAACTTTTTTTTATGGGAATGACTACGAAATACATTCAAATTTATGTATAACACTATTTTTAGCTCTTTGTTAGACAAACGATTGCGTTTCTTAAAAATCCTTTATTTATTTATTTTTGTATTGTATTGCGTTATGTTTTTACATTTTCTATAGTTTTTGCGGGGCCTAATGACCGAGTGACAAGCGCTCTGACGCTCGGTGCCATAGGTTTCGGGTTCGAATCCCGACTTTGTAATGGATGTTTGTAGCGTTTTGGAATCCACATTAAACCGTAGGTTCCAGTCTAGTATGACTGTAGAGCGTTACGTTAACAGGGCTGACAGCTCTATCCCATAAAAACAAAACATCTCCTGTCTCGAAATCTGCCACTAGTATTCAGATTTATTCAATTGGCTTTATTTTTTTTCCAAATATGTTTTTATGTTATAACTAAAGACCATAGTTTTATTTTGTGATACTGTTTGAATACAGCGATGTAAAAACAATAAAAGAAAAATAAAGAAAAATTTCCAATAATTTTTCATTGTTTTCTAATATAATAAACACATAGAATTTTTTCCAACATTAAAAATTCTATATATAACGGTTAAATCCATTTTATTTAATTTTTTGCAATAAAAAAATTATCAAAATTTTTTCTCTCTTTAACAATAAAAATAAATAGAAATGATTAAAATTTCGGATGTCGACTTAGGAAACAAGCGGTAATCATTTATTGCACGCATTTAAAACATCCGGCAAAAAAACAATACAAACATTCTCGCTCTGAAAGTCTCAACAAAGAAGGTCAAATTGTTTAGCAGACTTTTTTTATTATAATGAAAAAGTCAGACATAATAAATATGTAGCCGAGAATAATTATTCATCTCCAATTTTCTATACTTGAGAAAGAAAGGAAAAAAAATAAATAAAATAAAAATAAAATGTAGCACACAGAACTATAAGGTTAAATTTACATTTCGCGGTTAATGTTTTGGCTGCAACTTTGGCGAATGCAAATCAGTCTAATGGTAAAATTTATATCTTTCAAAATGCTTTTTGGCGTTCTTTATTTGCTTTGCTGGGTTTTTTCTTTTACATTTTTGCTGTTATACTTTTTTTTATATTTTTTTATTTAACCTTAACTCGTTTAGCACTCCAGCCATTTGTTTTCGTTTAGAATGACGGTTGCAGTTTGGCGGATATCCAACGTTTACAGTAGGATGAAAGAACTATAAAATAGAAAAAAAAAGTGGTGGCAAGAAAAACTGTAAACCAAACAAGCAATCACTTATACGGCGCGTTCTTAAAACATTCGCGTTCTATTCCACCCCCTCCCCTTTTTTCCTACATAGCTTAAAAAGTTGGAAGCAAACGAGATCTTATTTTAAATTCTTTTTCGAACACGAACAACAAAAGAAGAAAAAAATTATCAAAATGGCGTTCAAACGTTTGTTGATTGATAGCTGATTGCTTTGTTCTTATCCATTCTAAAAGTAAATCGTTAGATAACACAAAAAGAAGGTGAAAAAAACAAAAACAAACACTGGTTTTTCACGCTATCGAAACCTAATTCTTCAAAATGTTCCACCATTTTTCTTCGTCTAGATTTTCAGCATTCGTTGCCAGTTTACTTTTGACAAATGAAAGGTCTTTTGGAAGAGTATTTTCTTTCTTGGCAGCGGAACAAAAATAAATAAATAGAGAACCAATGTTGTGGCTATGTATACAAGCGATGTTATCTTTTCGGGTTTGAGTGTATACATGATACACGAGGTGTTGTCTTTTGCCTCATTTGATGGGTTATTTATTGAGATTTTATAAGGTAGAAAGTGGTTACGTCTGTGTTTGTTCAATACTGGCGCGTGGGACCGGTACCCATTATCAAGTTTTCGAAAACAGTTAAGTTATTTGGTTTGGTTGAACCAAAAACAATTAAATTATTTGGTTTGGTTGAACCAAAAACAGTTAGGTTATTTGGCCATTTATACCAGAAACCGTGGCCCATATTTGCTTTTCTTTCAAGCCAATTTTGCTATAAAAATGAAAGATTAATTAATTTGTATGTAATTAGGTATAACGACTATGTCATATATTGTTAAGACTATGCATTTTTTAAAAACTAGTTTAATAAAAAGAAACTTAAATGGCACGTTATTATATTAGAAAAGGTATTATTCTTTGTTTTCTATTTTATTTACAAACCATGAGATAAAAACTATTTCAATAATGCGTCTAAGTCTAAATACAAAATTGAAAATTATTGTTTTAATATAATTATTTTACCCTAACACATAATTATATAAAGTATAGTAACTATTAAGCTTATTATAAGACAACAACGATACATTTCTACGAAAAATCTTGTAACACTGTAAACTATGGGTAACCCCTTTTTCTTTCTTGGGTTATTATTTCTTTTTTACTTTTTATTTCAAGTACTAGTTGTACTTCATATAGTCTATAGTTCTGTACATATTTCATATGTTCTAATCACCGTTTAACCGTTAAAATGCTATGATCTATTTGATCTGTAGATTTATCTATTTCGTTCTTTTTTCTAATCTACTCTTCTTATTTAGTCTTTTAGTTGCTAGAAAGTACGAGCAACGTTTCTTGTATTTTAAAAGTAATTAGTAAGCTGTCATAAGCAATGATTTCAAGAATTTCGAGTTTCAGAGTAGATCCTTTACAAAAGTTTCATCTTCATTTTTGTCAAATTCTTTTATCTGTTGTATTTTAAAAAGCAATTGGATAAATTAAAAAAAAAAAAAAAATTAATTCGGAAAATAAAAGCAATTGGATTCAAAACACTAAGTCAAGTCAAGTATAGTAAACATCAACAAATATTTTTTTAAAGAATTCAGTACACTCCATTTTAAAATAGCATACAACAAAAGTAGCAGCGATTGTTGCCAGATTATGCATTAAAATACATGCATGTTTGTGAACAGTAATGAATAATAAAAAAGTCAATAAATATAAGTCATCTGAATAATCCTTTTTTGTACTTTGTTAATGCAAAAATGTGTTCAACCCATAAAACATTAAATCTATGTTATATAAAAAATGGAATCCACTTTAAACCGTAGGTCCCGGTCGTTGGAGACAGTAGAGCATTTGGCGTAGGGCTCACAACCCTACCCCGTGAAAAGAAAACATCTCTCGTCTCGAAATCTGACAGTAGGCAGACGGCCTTGGCCTGCCATGGGGCTGTTGCAATGATGATGATGATGATGATGATATGACAAAAATATGTAGCGATCTATTTATCACTTTATTTTCTTAATATTAGATCATTTTTTTTTATCATTTATCATTTATATACAATTTACATAAATGAAATACAAATACAACAAATAATTTTCAGGTTTTAGTTGTCAATTATTGCTATATACAATATATGCTGTGTTATATAAATTATATGCTATGTTTTATATATTATATGCTGTGCGTTTATAAATTATGTTGAGTGCTCCAATTTTTTTTTAATTTCTTAAAACGGAACTGTGTTGTACGATATTATAGGGGAAATCTGCATCAATTTCAGTTTTATATCAATGCCGTGTTATATGGAGGTTGCTTGTAATAAGCAAAATTCAAGCTATGCAATTACTATTATTATTTTTTGTATGTTTTTCAGTTATAGTATAGAGCTGGGAAAAGAAAGGTCACAGTTACAGTTAGTGAACGTCATGTGTTAATGAGGAAAAGAAATTGACATTAATTGCCATGTTGCATCAGCACAGATGGTGCTCATAATTGAGAGTTCAACAAACTCTCTTGTCGAAGCCGGATCTTTACTTCTCATTTTGGAAAAAAAAAGTAATTTATATGTTTTTAAACCAAACAAAACTTCAATGAAAGGTGCTGAAAAAATTTTTTGTTTGTTTGTTTTATTTGTATGCATTGAATTATTTGTGAATGTATACATAATATACGCATTTTATTTATATGATATGTATTTCATTTATTGGTATTGAAATTTGATGGAAATTGTTTTAAAAGATGTACATTTTACCTGCAAATCTTTTTAGCAAAACTTAAAAATTCAACAAATGGAAATGGTTAAGAATTTCAAGAATATAATAAATAATTCATTTCAAATGCCTGCTATTATATTTATTTTAATTTCTTAGGAAAATAAATCGTACAAACCGCATGTAACTTTATCAAAAATTACTTGAGGATTTCAATTTCAAAAATACTTTTTAGAACTTTTTACTCATTGATAGCATTAAAGCTCCAAGCGTTTTAATGGAAATTTGTGTGAAATTTAAACAATTATTTTTGTACTAATATAAATGATATATATAGAAAAACAAATATTTAAATATTTTTTAAATGTTTTAAATTTTCTTTTCTGACATCATACAAAATTTTTGATTATCAGAGTGAATTGCAGATTATATAACTTAATAAAAGATTGCCGTTAAAAAAATTCGCGATTTTTAAGTTAAATTAGAAATCAATTAAATATAATGAATAAAAATACATATGTATACTACAATATAAAATAATACGTAATAAATGACAATTTTTACGAATTTTTACAAAGATTTTATAAAAGTTGTTTACATTTTTACTTGAAAAATAAAGAAATAAAACAGAAAGTGATACGAAAAAAATTACATTATAATGTTTTTTCTTGAGCGCTGCCTCATAATATGGCACTTAAAAAAATTATAATAGGTAATTCTTTTTTTAGAAAAATCTTTAAATTTTTGAAGGAAAATTTGAAAATAAACATTAACCTATTTTAATATGAAAAGTATTATTAAAATTTATTTTATTTATTGTTTTCTTGAATTTCTATTACTCATGGTTATTAAATTAATGGCATTAAATGCTAAACATATTTTACTTCTAAAACCATTTATTTGGGATATTTATGAGTTAATATAACATTTTTTTTTTTTAATTTGAACCTTTTTTATGCAGCCTCTAATCAAACTTAACGTTTTTTTCTTTTAGAAATTTAATATTTATGAAATTCAATAAATTAACTTTAAAAAAATGATTATAAATAAAATTGTTTATGTCTAATAAAATGATGGAAAAATTGAAGAATTAAACAAACATTACTTTAAAAACCCTCATAATTTCGTATTTTAGATGTTTATACTTTTATTTTTCTACTAAGAAATTTTGAATTATACAAAACAAATTTCCTTTCCTTTTTTTTCTTCCAAAGCTGAGTTTCAAATTTAAATCTGGTTAATTAGGGAAAATTAGGTTAGCAATGACTTTTTTTTATTACATTTGTTTTGAAAGTACTATTTTCCAAGTGAGAAAAATAAATAAATAAAATGATCCATTTAAGTTAAAGTTAAGAATTCCAAGCAAATGATTAATAAAATAAATAAACGTTAATTTTAATTGAAAGAAAATATTTACGTAACTATAAATTGTTTTGCAAATTTTTCCTTCGTTTTTTAGAATGAATTCATAATCAGTAAAATTAAACAGCAATTGAAAGAATGATTAAAGAAATGAGATATATGACAATTGATATTGCAATTTTAATTATATGATAAATGGTATAGCATTTTTATTGCAATGATATAAAAAAATATATGATTTTATTGCAATATTTAACTTTCGTATGATTTAAGAAATGATTACAATAACAAATATAATATTATTTATACATATATAATATTATATTTCTTATTGTATTTATATAATTCTTATTCTTAAATTTCTTATATAATCATATTCGTAAGCGAATGATTTTAAGAACAATCTGAAATATATTCCAATCAAAAATATACATAACAAGAATTTCTAAGAAACGGATGACAACAAAAAAAAAATATTACAATCATTCGCATTTAACTAACGAAATTGTTACGAATGAATTGGTAATAACCTTATTTTAATGTTAGCATCACACTAATAATTAATTTTTAAAAAATGACAAATCTTTTAAATATTTTTAATTAAAGAAAAGTTTTCTGAAAAACTTACCTAATTTGGAAAAGAAATATATCCAGCTATTGTGTATTCCAAATATGTCTAAATGCACAGTAATTTAAATCTTATAACAGTAATACACAAAATGTTTATCATTACATATATAATCCACTGTGCACTAAAAAATTGATACGAACACAGATTAGTTAAAACACCACGCACATCTTAGTTGACAACTCCGCAACAGTTAAAAAGACATGAAATATAAACAATATTTCAATTCGAATTTCCACAAATCGTGATTTGTTGTGTATATTAAATCCAAGTGCTAATCCAAAAGTCGAATTTTTTTATATGATAATTTTTCAATACACAAATTGTTGATATCCTTAAGATAAATTCAAGCGCTTTTTGGAATCAAATCACTTTGGTTATTCAAATCCACAATAGAATTAATTCACAAAGAATATTCAAAACATTCGAAATAAAATTCGATATCACATGGAAAAAAAAAATGTCTCCTTCACACCGTGCAATAGAATATATTGGATTACATATTTAATCACATTAGAACGAGTTAAAAAAAGAATTAAATAAAAATCCGAATCAAAAGCGAGTTCAAAAACAGCATGACCGCCGTTCACGAATGCTAGACGCTGACTGTGAACGAGTGATTTCGGTCGTTTGGTTGGAAGTCTATTGATCGTGAAAGCGGCCGATAGGTGGCGCTAGGAAGTTGGAGCACTTCCTTTTTGAATGACAAAACGGCCGGAAAGTTGAAAACGGTTTTAGTAAAGGTTAATTAGCGAATATTTCTGGCAACAAAGTAGTTGCATAGGACCTAATTATATAAATTTTTGTTTACTCAACTACTATTTAGAATTGGAATTTTTCTGAGTATAAAAATAATTCAAATCGTATAATTATAATATTTAATAATTAACCATATATTTTCTGTTTATTTAATTATTTATTTTTCCTGGTAGTTAGAAATGATAGGTTTAGAATGGTTGTTCCGGATTTTTCGCTAATCGCACTGTATTAAAATTGCTTCAAAATTTATTTGAAATGTATTTAAAAATGATACAAAATTCATTTAACGCATTTAATTATTTAATGATGTATTTACTTAATTATTATTATTTAATTATGTATTAATTTAATTAATTGAATTATTTAATGTGTTACATTTATAAATGCACTGAAATGAGTATTTTTTAAAGACGTAGGAAGAAAACTTTTTTAATTATCTATAAATTTATAAAGAATGTACAACTTTATAAATTCTTTTTAATTATAACGTAATGTTTACAAAAAAAAAAAAAAATTTATTATTTTTCACACATTTCTAAACATTAAAAAACTATTCAAGTATAACGGGTTATCTGAAATTAAATTTAATAAATTTACACTGTATATGAAAAAAAAAAAAAACATATTCCAAACAGTATTACCAAATTATTAATTTTAATTATATATTTTTCTAAATGTCTTGGTGTATTTATATGACTTAGTCGTAATTAAGTCTAAATATTAATATATCGCAAAAAATAACATTTTTAGAATTTATACATAAAACAATTACAATTATATTCTTCAGTTTTTTTTGGGGTTTTTTTTTTTTTTTTTTTTTTGTACAAAAGATTTCAGTAATATTTCTTGTATAATATGTAGTAATTAAAGTGATAAGTTTTCACTTCTAAAAAGATAAATTATATTCTTTATAATCTTTTGCCTTAAATTCAAACAGAAACATTATGTACACATAATTTTATATCAGAAATTGATAAATGCTTAATGATTGTTAGATTATATTTATAATACCATAAATCAAATAATGAAAACCTATTATATTATTGTATGATGTACACCTTTTCAGTATATTGCTAATATTATTTTTCATATATTTATTAATTTGATTAATGCATTTATCAACAATTTGTTATTCTTTAATATTTTTTAATCGTAAAATTTTGTATGTAATTTGTTCCAATTTATATGTCCAGTAATTTACATATATAATTCAAATTATTTTTTTAGTACCATACATAGATCAAAATAGACATAGAAAATAAAATTAAGAAAAAATATTTAAGAACACTTCAAACATTGCCAATAATTTCTATCACAACTACCTTTACAAAATTTAAATATTGAATTAAATATCAAATGATCACTTTAAACTGGTAATAACTACCATAATTGGTATGATTAATCACAAATAACTAAATAATAAAACATTTCAATAAATTGAGTGATAAACAAGTAATATAAAAAAAAATGTTTAAAGTCAATTCCTACTTTTTTTTCACTCTATTGCAGAAAGTCCTTTATAAATAATTTTCATTCATTTTCTTAAAGTTTATCTGGCGCCATCTATTGGTAGATATATGCAACTTAAATCTAAAAAACACTAAAATTAGTTAACTAAATTTAATGAATGAATTAATATTTGAAAAAACTGTATTAACACCAAATGCCATCCACTACAAGTTCCAAAAAAAAAAAAATGTATTTGAACTTGAGTGGATGAATAAAAAGTGTTTTATGAACGATTGAAAATTTGAACAAGATATATATAGGGAGAGTGTGAGCTAATAGTAGGAATTGAAAAAATACGTATATTTATACTAAATACGGTTTATAAATAAAAAGATAAAACTAATTTAACTGTAACGCCAAACGATAGTTATGAAGAATTTGAAAATCGGTATCGAAAATTTTTTCCTCGAATTATAACACATAAAATGTTAATTAGAATTAAATTTGATTCAAAAATATTTACTTTAAATTTTAGAATTACTAAAAAAAAATATTTTTTTGTTTATTGTTTTAAATATAACTAAAAAAAAAAAAAAAAAAAAAAAAAAAAAAAAAAATTTTTTTTTTTTTGGCTTATAATGGCTTATAATATCAAAGTTTACGGAAATAATCGTATTTATGGTTACAAAAACATCGTCGTTAATTTAATAATTGTTTTGTAATAATTTTGGAGAAAAGTATTGCAATTGCTTCAGTTTTGTGCGTTTTTTTAAATGAAAATGAGAATTGTTTCAAAATTTTTTATAAAAAGAAAGATTTTTTTTTTATTTCATGAATTCTTTTTATAATCATTCATGAAAAATTTCGTAATTGTTATTGACCAAACGGAATTTTAAGGTTTCGAGTGACAAAAACTATATCTATTTTTAGGCGCCGAGGCAACCTAGCAGACAATGCATTGGTTTGAGTTTCATTCCATATCTGGTATCCGATTCGATATCTGGCAATTGATATCAAACGGACACGATAAACCTCTAATCCGGAAGGTCCATCTGGTAGGTTCGTAGAAGGTGAAAAGAGAGTGCGATTTTCTAGGTTACGATGTATCTCTTCAAATGTTGTATTGTATAATGAAGTTATATAGTAACAGCCCCCCATGGTACACCCTAGGTAGCGCTGAATTTGTTACAAAAAAAGGTTACCTAGGTTTATGCAGCTCCCAAACAATTAGAAAGGTGAGGGTGGAACATCAGTAAGCCTTATGCATCCCACGAACAACCCACTGACGGGTGTTGAGGGGAAAACTGTTAGGGGTAATTGCCCCGCATACGTGTGTCGTATGAGACAAAACTCATAAATCTTCCATCAAGCAACCTTGCTGTCAATACGAGACGCGTTTAACACATACTATCAAATGCCATTGACTCTCCTCATGTCTGAAAGCAGTGATTACAACAATCCTGCGGATTTGAACCTCGGCCCTCCTGCACATGAGCTCAGCACATAAAATGGCATTCAGACACATAAAATGTCTAATGAATTAGTGATTAATAGACCAGCATTTGCAAACAACAACATTTTTAGGCGGTCATTTTTTTATTTTAATTATAAATAACACACAAATTTAACAATAAGTTATAAGAGCAATGTACCAGTTTTTTTATTGTTGAACATGTTGAACATGGTGCACTAATGTAGGCTTTATGCATGTTGTCACAGTGCTCGGATGTGAAAACAGCGACTACAACAATGCCGGCAGCGGATTCGAACCTCCGCCATCCTGTATTCTAGCTGTGCACGTTACCATTCACCCACGAGTCGGGCAAAAGCAATGTAATAGAATCAAGATGTAGAATATTAAGGATAAGAAACAAATGCAATGAAAAACGTATGATGCTTGTATGATTCAAAATCATTACAAGTATATCTGAAAGTATTACGTCACAATTTTATTGTTTTACGTCATCGTTTCTCACTTATATATGCCACAAACAACCTACCGTCTGGTCTATGAAGGGAAGGTGTTGCTTTTAACTGTGTTTTCGTCCTATATGGGAGAAATCTCACTAAGCAGTCTGATTAACTTCAAGTTAGACGTTTGTACACACTATCGCAATAGCTATCAAATCTCTTTGTTTCTGAAAACACTGACTGCAACAGTCGCCACGAGTGGATTCAAACCTCAGCCCTGTCGCACCCATCATCACTGGATCATGATCAACGTATTTACAAAAGCAATGTATTTTTTGATCACGAAGCAGAACGTTAAAGATAAGAGAGGAAAGCAATGAAAAATGTATGCTGAGTTTTTAAATCCGCAACAAGCGTATTTGAAACTTTTACATCATTTATAAATGTTTGATAGAGTAAATGCTCAATATTTTATCCTGTAAATAATTTTTAAGGACATGGGAAATATTTAAAATTATTACGGACGAGGGAAATATTTAAAATCCGACCGTCGAATAACAAGTCGGAAATTCTGCCAGACACCATGAAGCAGAATTTTATGAAACTGTTCCAAGAATGACAAAAGAGTTTATGGGAGTGTTTCAATTCTATTTTGAAAATAAGATTTGATTTCTATCAATTTGCTTCTAGAATGTTGTTTACCCTTCAGATAAGTTTAAATTCCCTTTCACGATATTCTCCATCTCCGCAATAAAAACATCCCCGAGTTTACAAAAAGTACATAACATGCAAGGGGCCTGATGGCCGAGTGACTAGGGGTTTCGACCACAGGTTTTGGGTTCGAGATTCGGCCGTGCCATGGATGTTTGTAGTGGTTCGGACTCCACTTTAAACCGTAGGTTCCGGTCTAATATGGCTGTAGGGCGTAGTGCTGACAACCCTACCCAGTAAAAAAAAAAAACCTCACCTGGCTCAGCCTTGGCCCACCATGGGGCTGTTGCCTATGTAATGTAGAAGAAAAACATGCAACAAATGAAGATTACTCATGATAATTTTTTTGCTGTGTTAGTCAGTAGATATGACCTATTGTAAAACATAACTCGCCTCAAATAATATAAATCGACTATCTAATCCGATGTGTTTAAATGTGTTATTTTAAATGTTGATAACTTTTAACGAAATAAAATATTCATTATAATATTAAAATTAAATTAGAAATTTAAATAGATCTAGTTTAAGATTTTTACGACTGTAATGTAATGATCAAAAAAAACTTTTTCTCTTACGTTTAATTTGGTATTACTTCATTAATAATGGAAATAAAATATTTATAAATAATTCATTCATCTTTCCATTTAGGTGTCTTTTCTATTTCAACTTATAAATAAAAATTTAATTAATTATTTTATTAATTTATTTTTAACATATATTCTATTACCAAACATTTGCACTTAAAATCATATGAATAAAAAAAAATCCGATTTTTTTTTTTTTTTACTAAACAATTCAGTGACACTGTTACAAAACAAGTTCCAAAATAATAATATTTTAAAAATTGTTATTTGTATTCATTTATAGCATTATGGCATAATGTTTTATAATGCCATAATACTATAAATTACATTATAATGTTTTGTTATAACTAAGTAATGCAATGCCGTGATGATTTAAAATAGCAGTTTTTGTTTAATTATAAATGAACTCATTACAAAATTTTCGTAATTTTTTTGCTAAGCACGAGATATAGTCTAAAAGTTACAGTTTTTAAATTTTCTAAATTATACATTCACATACACCTATATACAACCATTTTAATACAGAAAGATTAAAAATACATTAGAAAAATTTCAGAACCATTATTACGATATTGCGGTGTGTCCATCTTAGAAGAATAGTTAATATGGATTCAATAAAATTTCCAACAATTACAACTCCCCAATTTAGTCCAATCCACTCTTTACTCCACAATTCATTTTTAACATATTTCCATATTCATCATAACTGGCTCGACAGCCCGTTCTTCTTTAAAAGATCCAGCCAGGCTGTTCTCCTCTTGGTAGTGAACCTCCAGTTTTTTATCTTAATAACATTAAAATCTGAGTCTAAACAGTCGACCTATCTCTTTTTCGGTCTTCACTTGGTCGTTGTTCAAAAGGAGTTGCATAGAAAACCCTCAAAGCGGCTCTATCACTTTCCATTCTCATGAGATGACCGGCCCATCTCATTCTGTTCAGTTTAACAAATTTTAGAATGCCAATATCTTTAAAAAGTTTGTAAAGTTCAAAATTGTATCTTCTTCGCCGATTTCCATTGTCATTGATACCACCAAAAATAGTTCGTAGCACTTTTCTTTCAAAGATTGCCAACATTTTCTCTTCTCTTGCTGTTAGTGACCATGTTTCAGATGCATATGTTAATACTGGTTTTATGAGAAATTTATGCAGTAAAATTTTAGTTAATTAATCGGGTGGGATCTTAATATTTCCATATTAGCAGCTTTTAAAAAGCTTGAGTGGGATGCTAAATTGCGATCTGCTAAATTGCGTTGAAGATTGCCAAATTAAGGGAGTCTATTAAAAACCCAGTAAATGTAAATGAACCAAAATTCTGTGAAAAAGTCGAAAAGAGGCGCTATAAAGAATAGATAGTAAATATACACTCAACGAGATTTCATCAGCATCTCACAAATTGTCATCAGACTAAACTTATTCCGTAATATATGCTCTTCCTGCTCTGTCATATTAGCAGCCTTTTTAAAGCTTGTTTGGGTTGAAATAGTAATATGCTAAATTATGTGGAGAGTTTCCAAATTAGAGAAATAGGGTTCAAAACCCGGCAAATGAAACCGAAACAAAAGTTCTCATGCCATGTTTTGAACCATTCATGGGAACTTTTCCCGTTGCATATACAATAATAATATGCCACTTTCAAACATAGCAATTGACGTATGTAAAACAAAATTATAAAATTAATGTTACATTAAAAAAGATATCAAACAAACTAATAATACAAATATAAAAAAAAAAAAATCAGAAATCGTGTCCCCTTCTGGTATGACTGAAAATAATAAAAACTAGTAATAATTTATTTATACATTGTTGATAAACATATTTTTGGTAACGTTTAAACTTTTTAAATTGAGAAATTTATCGGGGACTTAATCATAATGTTACACTATCCTTCTAATAGTGATTATTTAAAGTTTGCAGCAATAATAAAATAGATATGTTTATCCATAAATTTAATAAGTTATACATTTTTATACTTTTTTATGACCTGTGCAATAAAAACCTACGCTCTCCTGACTGCTAGCTATTGTTGTCCGACTAACTATAGGGTGGAAAGTTAAAAAGCGTATCCTGCAATGGATTCCTGCTCATGTGGAGTTGGAATTGAATCAAATTGCAGATTCTTTGGCGAAGAATGCCAGAAGTCTGGATCAGACTGCCATTTCTACTTCTTTTGCACATGCAAATGCCTTGGCAAAATCTAAACTCATAATTCCTTCTAAGATTAAAACTAAATACCAAATTACAAAACTAAATGTTGACAGAAAGACAGCTACTGCTCTCGCAAGATTAAGAATGAAGCACCGCAAAAATATGAAAATTTCCGTTGATGGCGTTAAAAAGTACCAAAAATGTAGCAACTGCCCTGATGTCGAGCTGACTCCTCATCATGTCTTTGATTGTCAAACTGTTGCAGCTGCTATGCATTATCTGGGTCATCCCTCGCAAGAGAATTTATACTCCGAGCTGTCAATCAACATAGCCAATATTATTCGGGAGCACCATGATATTTGATTGTCTTGTACTCTTCAGGGGATAGGACAACAAAAACAACATTAAAAAGTGGCTAAGCCAGATGGATTTAGACACAGAAATGTAATAGTTAAGAGCGGTGATTGGACCTGATGGCCGAGTGACTAGCGCTCTGACGCTCGTTGGCACAAGTTTCGGGTACGAGTTTCGCGATGCCATGGATGTTTGCAGTGGTTGGAAATCCACTTTAAGCCGTAAATTCATATCTAATATGACTGCACAGCGTTGGGCATGGGGCTGACAACCCTACCCCATAAAAAAGTCAGCTTTACGGAGTCAAGTCAGACTCCATCACAACAGAAGCTGCCCTCTTTCCCTTCAACCATGAGACCACATGGGTTTGTGGGCTTGGTCTAGACGTTGCTGTCTACCAAGTGGGATAAGAAACAACAACAGAGCGGTAAAAAAATTAGACAGATTTAAATTACGATGAAACTTAATTTAATTTTTTATAATTAATATTTTAAGCTGCAGAAAATCAGAAGAAAAATTAGTATTCGAAATAATTATATTAATAATAAATTAATTAGTATGAAATTCCACAGTAATCGTTAAATTTTTTTCTTTCAAATTTGATTTGCTCCGCGACTAACTAGCTAGATCTCTGACTAGCATCCCTAACAAGAAATAGGTTCTTCCATTTCCGCCTTTTAAACTGGATGTTTATCTCTCCACTAAATAGCTGATAGAACAGTACTACTAGTTCACTACTGGGACTCTAACTCATTGTATACATATAATCATCAAACTAATAACGAATCGAATAATTTTTGGGTAAGGTTTAAATTACGATAAAATTTAATTTATTTTTAATAATTAATATTTTAAATTGCATGAAATCAAAAAAAAATTAGATGAAACAATTTATGATACTAATAGATCATTAATGGAGCTCTATCTCAATGTAAATATGCACATATCAAAGTAATAATTAAATCATCCTTATCATTGTCGCGACAGCCCCATGGTGGGCCTAGGCCGTCTGCCTACTGACAGATTACGAGACGGGAGATATTTTCTTTTTACGGGGTAGGGTTGTTAGCCTTACGCCCAACGATCAACAGCTATATTAGACCGATACCTACAGTTTAAAGAGGTTTCCGAATCACTACAAACATCCATGGCGCCGCAGGAACTCGAACCCAAAATCCGTGGCATCAAGTGCCAGAGCGCTAGTCACTCGACCAATAGGCCCAATAATTAAATCATGATACTGAAAATGAACGATATTATTAATCCACACTTCAATATGCTAGAAAGATTCACATATCCATTAATTATAATTAAATATTAAACAAAAGAAATTTTTTTGATTATTCATCACACAAAATCTAAAAAAATCAATCAATACATTACTCCTTTTTCGATCAGTAACTCGCAAATGCTAAGAAATCGTCTGGTTGGCATCATGAAAATGATCTAAAGTTCACTTTCACACACAGCTGTTGCCATCACATTAAAATAATCTTCGGATATTAGCATACACACATCTACATCTCGAACTGCCTTTAAATTTGAGCGAGGTTGAATCAGAGAGAGATTTTTTTTTTATGTTCTATGGAAACAGCTGTCCGAGCCAGAACATTAAAAATGGAGCCTTAAAAAAAAGAAGCGTTTGCTGTTACAACTTTGGGAAAGATATGCACGTTTCGAAGCATGTGAAGAGCCAGAAGATGAATTTGGATTGCTAATTCGCAAGTCACGCGATTTTTTAATGCCAACGTGGAACTTGCGTCCGTTTAAAGAAGACGTAATCGCTGCTTACTTAGAAAGTGGCACAAAAACATTTGCCTTATTCATAAAATTCTGTAATTAAAACCTAAAACTGAACGAAACCTAAGAATTCATTTATTAATGCACTCTAAACAATTTTTTCTGTGTTTTTATGATATCAAGTTCTTTGAAATAAAAGATTATATTTTAATTTTCATTCATTGAAGTCAAATTATTCTTTTCTTTTTGTATGAAATCTACTACACTGTAACAATTAACAATATTTGAATTCTTTGTACATTAGAAAGCCTTATATTATTGTTGTCCTAATGCAGTTGGCAATAGACAGTTAACCTTTATGCCATAAGCAAGGGCTGCACTGCTGTTACTCATTTAGCACTACCCAGAGGGCACATGTAGCTTGAAGATACGCTACGGACGCTAAACACCCCACAATGCTTTACGATTCTATTCGGACCGGGACCTACGGTTTAAAGTGGATTCTGAACCACTACAAACATCCATGGCACCGCCGGAACTCGAACCCGAAAGCTGTGGTACCAAGCGCCAGAGCGCTAGCCACTCGACCATTCAGGCGCTTATTAATTAAAGTGAACTGAACGAAACCTAAGAATTCATTTATTAATGCACTCTAAACAATTTTTTCTGTGTTTTTATGATATCAAGTTCTTTGAAATAAAAGATTATATTTTAATTTTCATTCATTGAAGTCAAATTATTCTTTTCTTTTTTGTACGAAATCTTTACAAAACTATAACAATTAACAATAGTTCAATTCTTTTTACATTAGAAAGCCTTATATTACTATTTTACGTGAAATAAAAAAACAGAATTGTGTCTGCGAATAAGGCCTTTTTTGAGTTAAGAAATCTGTTTAAATCACAGTTCATAAGCAGAAAAACTAGATTCTTGTTATATAAAACCCTTATTAGACCTATTTCGGTCTATAGCTCTGAAACTTGGACTTTGGCAAGATCTGACGATTCCTATTTGGGTATATTTGAGCGGAAGATTTTAAGAGCTATTCATGGAGGTGTTAAGGAAAGTGATTGTTGGAGAAGACAGTACAACACAGAAATTTCTAAATGCTGTAAAAACCCAGATATTATAAAATTGATTAAGATCAATAGATTAAATTGATCTGCTCGTGCATTTAGAATGAATGATTTTAGACCCTGTAAAAAAGGCTGTTTTTGGCACAGCCACAGGGACAAAGAGGAAGAGGACGATCCAAGTTGCGATGGATAGACGCAGTTGAAAAAGATTTTGCTGTACTAAAGGTTAAGAATTGGAGGACCCTTGTCACCCAGAGGAATGCCTGGAAATCTCTTCAAAGGAAAGCCTTTTCCCACTCTGGGCTGTCGTGCTATTAATCATGATATATTACTATTATTGAAATAAAACTACAATGATACATCGGTATGAGTCAATAATTTGTTCCAGATTCTTATTCCTATACCAAACAAGAACGTATAATAAATGAATTTTTCCCATAACAAAAGGGAAAATGATTAAGGCATTCCCATGAGAAGAATTTCTGATTGCTATTGGTCATGTTATGCATGTATGGGTTTGTATAAAATAATTTCAACATTATTTAGTACTAAATTCCATAAATACAAAAACGGTTTAGTGAAATACATACACAAATTAAAATTTATCAAAACTTATTTCCCCTTTTATGCCACTGTACCTGGTTGACGATGATCTTGGACAGAAATGATATTTACTAAAATAACACTTTGTTTCTATCTTCTCAGAATGTTTTAAAGATGTTACATTGCTTTGCCAGATTGCTTAAATGCTACATTGCTTTAAAAATGTTACAATATTTGCTTCTTGAGAAAACACTTCTCTTCAAAACCTTTTTAAATTAATCCATTTGGCTAAGATCGTATACCAAATAAACTTTTTAGCGTCCAACAGGAGGCATATCAAGTCGAAATTCCAAACCGAAAGAATACTATTTTTTTATTAAAAATTGTCTGAATTAAAGACATTTTATTGTTGACAACGCTATCATGTCTTTTATTAGCTTTGTTGAGGAGGATTCCCTTCAAATCTCTTAACATCCATCCATTTAGCCAAGATTTTTGACGAACACGAGTCGTATTCCAAACAAATGTCGTACACCAAACAAACTTTTTAGCATCCAACAGGACGTATATCAAGTTGAACTTATTCCAAAGCAAACGTATGCCGAGGTATCAACGCATTTTTATTAAAAAATATCTCAACTGAAGACGTTTTATTGTCTGGTTATTCCAGACAACACTATTAGGTTTTTTTTAGCTTTGTTGAGAAGACACAATTGTGTAAATAAATTTAATAAAAATATTTCAATCCAACCAGAATTCTTCCGCCACGTGCTATTATAATCTTCAATTCCATGCAATTGTATTTAAATATTATAAAATAATATAGAAATGTAGAAGGAAAATAACTAAATTTTCGTATTTTCTCCTTCATTAAATTATTTAATAGAATATAAATTTACAGTTTTTTTATGTTTTTTAAAAATTTCTTCTACATCAATTTTATGTACGAAAATATAAATTACAACCTAATAATTATCTGTAAAAGCAATAGCATTTATTTTAAACTCATCATTTTGCCTACATAATGACACATTTATTACTTATACAATTTTTTTTTATTTCTTAACATTAATCACAATTAAAATAATTATAAGAACGCGATAGAATAATAAACATAGTATTATTATATGAAGTAGTTTTAATGTATTTTTAAGTTTAAATTAATTATTTAACTATATCACTACATTGTATATTTCTACGCGAAGAAATTAATTTAAAAAAATTACTACTATTGCCCTTTGTATTGAAAATTTCGAAAACAACCAGAAATCCACGAAAATAAAATTAAAATAACGACAGACATTTAATGAAAAATACAAAAATGTATTTTTAAGTTTAATTAATTATAAGTTGTGATTAATTATTTATTTATATCAGTTTATGTTTCTGCGCCAAGAAATTAATTAAAAAAATTCATTACTATTGCCCTTTGTATTGAAAATTTCGAAAACAACCAGAAATTCACGAAAATAAAATTAAAATAACGACAGACATTTAATGAAAAATACAAAAATTTATTTTTAAATTACATTTTTGTATTAAATAATAATAAGGTTGAAAAGCCTTAATAATACTTACTATTATTTAATAACCTTATTATTACCTTAACCTTATTTAAAATACCTTATTATTACTTACTATTTATTACTTATTATTATTTAATAATTTACTATTATATTTTTTTTAACCTTATTACTTAATAACATTAAATAATAAGGTTGAAACGTTACTTATTTATTATTATTACTTATTTTTAATAAGTTAAGATTAATTATTTATTTATATCACTACATCATTATCCTATATTTCTACACCAAGAAATTAATTAAAAAAATTCATTAGGGTTTCGTATTAAAAATATCCAAAACTACCAGGAATTGATGAAAAATAACAAATGACAAACATTTAGGGAAAAATACAATGTATCGAAAATAAAAGCTTATCCCAAAACCTCAAAATAAATCACTTCTCGTTTTTTTTTTTTTTTTTTTTTCATAATTTGTTATATACTCCATCTATAAAATAAATATAACATAGCCTTTCCTGAAAACCATTTAGAGCAAAGCCTTCAAATTATATGTTGAGTATTTGATTTTTTAAAAATTACATTGCTTCAAGAATTCCTTTATAGAAAAAAAGAAAAAAAGGTAAAAGAAGGAAAAAAAAATAAAAAATAAAAAAATAAAGTAATAAACATATAAAAATAAAAATAAAGTGAATTTATTCAGTTGTAAACTCTAAGGTCCAGACGTCTTACTGAAAAATTCTTGAACACCACAGAGATCTTGGGAAAAAAATAAATAAAATAAACAAGTAAACAACATCCATTAGAATTCCAGTACCGTTTCTCCACCAGCAAAAGCCATATCCCAATCTTCGTAATTCCCATCCAAATCCTACTATTTCATTCTATTTCGCGGTTTCCCAACTCAATTCCCCACCAGGCCCCAAACGAAAAAGAGATATAGACTCCAGGATCAACCCCCCTACTACACCCCCTACCCTCCAAAGAACACTCGCAAACAAAAAAGAAAAAAAAGAAGATACTCTCTCTTTCTGCCTAAAATAAAACCACAAAAGAGTTCGTGAGTAGACTCAAATCAACAATTCTAGTAGTAGATTTGACCTTGGATCACCACAGCCAACCCATCCTAACACATCGTCAACAACACACCACCACCAATAATAAATGAAAGCAAAAGAAAAAGAGAAAGGAATCTTCTATTTCCTACTTTCTGAGCGGAAAGGATCGATATTGTTCCATGGGTGTGGGGGGAGGAAAGAGGGAATCGATATAGAGCTGAAGCATCATCGGAATCTTTTTCGTGACCAGCAAAATCTCGTTGTTTGATGACCTGTTCCCTCCATTTCCACCGGAAGCACATTACTTCACGAACTATCCTGACAGGCGTAAAGACAGCGCGGGGAGAAAAAAGAAAGAAGAGAGAAAGTCTCTTCTCTCCTCCTCCTCCTCCTCCTTCTTTTTTTTTTTCTTTCTTTTCTTCCCATCTTCTCTTCTCTTTCTGATATCTTTTCTGTTTCTCTCCGAGGAGTATTTGGCTGACTGCCTTTGGGTTTCAGACATGGTCCGTGATGCCAAATGGAGTCATTTACAACTTCCGAGAAGGGGATGCCACAGTTGGCGAGAGAGTTTTCTTTTTGGCGACTTCCTAAACATTACAAATGGTAAAATTTTTAATGTTATTGCTTAATTTTTAAAAGTGCCATACATTTCATGATTCCTTTGATTCCATATTATATTCTTTTGTAGAAAAATGAGAATGACAAGAATTATTTTATTGGAACTTTGAATAAGGAACATAATTATACTTGCATCATATTCTTACACTGTCATTTACATAAAAATTGATCGATGAAATAGATGAGTAAATAATTGAATGATAAATCTTTAGTATTGTACTAAATATTGGATTAGTATACTAAATATTAAACAAATAAAATAATAATAAATAATTGTGATAAATAAAATTAAAAATAATTGAAAATTTATAATGAAAATTACAATTATAAATTTAATTCAATAAGCTTTGGCGGCCTGATGGCCAATTGGTTAGTGCTCTGACCTTTGGTGCTCCAGGTTCGAATCCTGGCGGTGGCATGGATGCTTGTTAATGGTTCGGAATCCACTTTAAGCTGTATGTCCCAGTCTGCTTAGCTTAAAGTGTGCACAAGATGACCGTAGAGCGACAAATCAAACAAAATCAATAAGCTTTGGCTCAGTAAGTCCGCAATTTTTAAGGAATTAGCCCATATTTATGATAGTAGGATAAACAAAGTAAACTTTTACATCAATCAGTGAACAAGCGACTAACTTTATCGTTGAAAACACACTCTTGTTAAATGGTAAGAAGGAGGAAAATTTGTATTTCTTTAATCAAGGCAGTTTCCACTGATGATGATGTTGTTGTTGTTACTAATCCCCCTGATGCAGGAAAGCCTACTTCAGGTCCAATAGACCCCGTCGCAGGCGATTGGTCCATGACTAAGGATAATATGTAGCTTCACTTTAGCGAGGAACCAAGAAGGCTGAAGACTAGCTAAACCTCATGATAACGCTCTACGATCATATTAGGCCGAGATTTATGGTTTAAAGTGGATTCCGAACCCCTACAAGAATAATCCATGACACCACCGGGATTCGAACTCGGAACCTGTGGCACAGAGCTCCAGAGCACTAGACACTCTGCCATTCAGGCCCCAGTGTTGATGTACACAATATATCAACACTGGAACTAAGTGAAAGAAAATTGACTGAATGACGAATAAAAAAAATAGAAAGTTAAATCATTTTCAGAAATAAATTTTGCTCTTTGAAAGTTAAAGCTACGGTGAATAAATAAATACGCCAAATAAAATATGATACGATACTAAAAATAAATAAATAAACTTTACTTTGCAAAGAATAAGCATTTATACGAGCAGTTAAAATATTTTATAGATATTAAAGACGTAGAATAATACATTATATCTTAGTCCTAACTGCATTTTTTCCTACTATGTACGGAGATTACGGTGTAATGCTGTTTTTAGATTTTCGAACACGTACAATGTTATACAATCAGATAGAGATTATACAAAATAAATCAAAGATACACCATATTTAAAGAACTGCATAAGATATTTTTAATTATCATTATCAGAGCTTTCTTAAAATTATCAATAGTTGGACGCGATTACATCGAAATAATACCATTGCTTATAAAGGCCATTATTTTTTTAAGACTTTGAATGAACCTTATATGTTTTGTAACATATCTCCGAAAGACAAACAGCAAAAAAAGTTTCAGTACACCATTCATATGGAAATAGTTAGGCAACAAGGAGTTTCGAAACCAGAATCCGTTTTTAAGGTTTATTATTTTTTTATTTCCAATGGCAGGCTACAAAAAGTAATAAAAGAAAAAAGAAAAAGGACACAAGGGACATGAAAACAACAACGAGAATCGAAAGAAATCCCATAGTGACATGTTTAGCCCATAAGGGCCTTAGCTTCTCAGTAACGACCCTACACAGTAGAGGAAACAAGTGCAGGGCAGACAGGAATGTGAGATGAATCCATGTCCTCTCCAAGACTGCAGAGCACGCATTTTGGGCTTGCAAATATTTTCATACGAAAAAGATGATTGGCCAAACAATCATGGCCCGTCAGGAGTCTGAAAAGGGCAACAGCTTTAAACCTGGGCTGATCAGGGATGTTTAGAATAAAGTTAAACCAGATTTTAGATGAGTTGCCTTCAAGTAGATTATCAGATAGAGTGTTCCGAAAGAAGTCTCGGATCATCAGTTTCATCGAGTGAAAAGAGATGTCTTTAGAAAAAGTTTGGGTGATGGCTGTTCCTTTTTTTGCCAAGAGAATCCAATCCGGCTTCTCATTACCCAGGATCCCACAACCGCGCTCAGCTACCAGGGGTGCAACGTAGATCTTCCACCTCATTGGTGCACCTCGGACAGCACCTTCTCGGCTAAATGTTCTACAATTTTGGCAATGGGTACCCTGCCAAATAGTAATTCCTTTTCTAAGGTTCGATCCTCATTTTCACGAACAGGAAGATTTTGTGATATATCATACGTAAATTTTCCAAAATTACTAAAAGTTACTTGAATTAACAGAAATAAATGCTGGCTCAATGATTCTAATAAATTTAAATTTCATGAAACGGCATGAATGGCTGAGGGGCTAGCGCTCAATATCACAGGTTTACTCGGTACACGGTAGGTTTCGGGTTCGAGATCCGGCGGTGCCGTGGCTGTGTATAGGGTTCGGAATCCACTGTAAACCATAGGTCCCGGTCTAACAGGATCGTAGAGCGTTGAGGGAATGTTGTTACTCCGCGTCCGTAGCTTATCTTCAAGCTACACGCACTTCCTGGGTAGTGCTAAGTGAGTAACGTTTGGCGCAGCGCTTGCCTTAAGGCATCCAAGACAAATGTCTGAGTGTTTGCCAGCTGCTTTAAAAAAAAAAAAAAAATCATGAAAACTGCTTTGGTATGTGTTTTATTGGTAAATTTTACTATAATTTTGTACTATTTTATTTTTCGCATTTTAAAAATTAAAAAAATGACATGAATTTGTATCATAACAATCTATGATTGCAGAGAACACCAGAGAAGGATGCTGAGTAAAAAATGCCCTTATTTGCTTATTAGTAACTCTAATCCATTATTTTAATTTCCTTGAATTAAATGATTTTATTTCAATTTACAATTAAAAATTAAATTTTAAATATTTTAAACAATAATTTTGCTCAACTTTTCTTTAAAACTGCCAGATTTAAATATATCTATAATATAGAACGTTAGTTTCTGTTTATAGCCATGTAAATTTATAAATTATTTAGAAACATTATTTACACATTTATTGTACACATTTTATTAGTTTATTTTTATAGAAATGGCATTATCAGAAATTTGTAATGTATCAATCCCTTAAATTTATTTTATTATATTACAAAATATTTCACGCTGACAATCATTTACATGAAATAAAATTTGATCTAAAGGCTATTTATAACTTTTACATATGGAAATTTTTTTTTTTAATTCTGACACTTGTACTAGTAATTACTTATTTTATATTTATATAACTATTGATTAAATAAATTACACTATAATAAATAAGCAATGCAATACTAGCTTTAACAAGATAAATAAACGAGCAACATTTATTTTTCAAAGAAAAATAATCATAAGGAATGTCAACAACATAACAAACATTATCTTTTATTAAATAAAGAAGAAATAGTTTTTTATTCTTTTTTTTTTTTTTTTTTTTTATTTCTTTTATAAAAAATAGTAAAAAGCGATAAAAATATCATAAGTATGTAGTGGGAATATAAAATAGTATTCAAGAAAAAAACTTACAAAATATTTCTTCTTTTTGTAAAAAAAATTAGTGTAATTTATAACTCTTGCTAGTAAAGTAAAACATTTTTCACTCTTAACATAAATGAAGTTTTGTAAATATGCATTGGATTATATGAAAATGAAAAATAAAAACAAAATGCAATTCTAAGTTTCAAAGCTAAATAAACGAATAACATTGGCTTTTCAAACAGATTTTCAAAAAATTTTCAAAAAGAACTTCAAAACAGTTTTTTAATCTTTGCTTTTGAAAAATAGTTTAATGCAACCTCAAAAAGGTTTTGAACATTTGCTTTTAAAAAATAGTTATGTAAAACGTCAAAATATTTTTAAACGTTTGCTCTTTAAAAATAGTAACATAAAACGTCAAAATGTTTTCGAACGTTGCTATTTAATAAAGATAGTTATATAAAACGCCAACGTTAGTAATAATAATGGAAAAGCAATTTAAAAAAAAATAGAAATATTTTTTAAATATAGTTTGGGTGCTGTTTAATATTCCATGGATTTTTTTATATATTTAATGTTTTTTATTAACGTTTTTTAACGTTTGTTTTTTCAAAATTAGTTTAATGGAAAGTCAAAACATTTTTTAAAATTTGCTTTTCAAAAACTTATCCAGACGTTTGAACATTTGCTTTTCAAAAATAATTATATAAAACGTCAAAATATTTTTAAATGTTTGCTCTTTTTTCATAAAACTTATCAAAATGTTTTGAACATTTGCTTTTTAAAAAATAGTTATGTAAAACCTCAAAATGTTTTTATTTTAAAAATAGTTACATAAAATGTCAATATTAAAATATATGGAAAACAATTTTTGAAATATTTTAAAAATAGGTGCTACATAAAATGGCTTTATTTGTAAAATAGCGTTTTTTTGAATGTTTTTTGCGTTTTTTTTAAAAGTAGTTTAAAAAACGTCAAAACATTAGAAAATTTGCTTTTCAAAAAAGTTATCTGAAATTTTTTTTGAACATTTGCAAAATATTTTTATAAAAATCAAAATATTTTTAAATGTTTGCTCTTTAAAAATAGCTACATAAAACGTCAAAATGTTTTGGAACGTTTGCTTTTAAAAAATAGTTATGTAAAACCTCAAAATGTTTTTGAACGTTTCTCTTTAAAAATAGTTACATAAAACTTCAATATTAGAAATGATAATGGAAAAGCAATTTTAAAAAAAAATAGAAATATTTTAAAAATCTTTTTGGGGTGCTGTTTTATATTCCATGGCTTTATTTGTATATTTAACGTTTTTAATTAATGTTTTTTAGCGTTTTTTTTTTTTTCAAGTAGTTTAATGGAACGTCAAAACCTTTTTGAAAATTTGCTTTTCAAAAACTAGTTATCTGAAACTTTTGAACATTTGCTTTTCAAAAATAGTTATATAAAACGTCAAAATATTTTTAAATGTTTGCTCTTTAAAAATAGCTATATAAAACGTCAAAATGTTTTTGAACGTTGCTCTTCAAAAACAGTTATATAAAACAACAACGTTAAAAATGATAAAGAAAAAGGATTTTTAAAAAAACAGAAATGTTTTTTAAGTATATTTCGGGTGCTGTTTAATATACCATGTTTTTTTTTTTTACATATTTAATGTCTTTAATTAACGTTTTTTAGCGTTTTTTTAGTTTAATGGAAAGTCAAGACATTTTTGAAAAAAATTTTCAAAAACTTATCTGGAACGTTTGAACATTTGGTTTTCAAAAATAAATATATAAAACGTCAAAATGTTTTTGAACGTTTGTTCTTTAAAAATAGTTACATAAAACGCCAAAATGTTTTTGAACGTTGCTCTTTAAAAACATTTATACAAAACATCAACCTCAGAAATGATAAAGAAAAGGCATTTTTTTTAAAGCAGAAATATTTTTAAAATCTTTTTTGGATGCTGTTTTATATTCCATGGCTTTTTTTATATCGTTATCATCTTCTTTATCATCCCATCAAAATAAAAAAAAAAAAAGCCCAAATCGAAAAAACGACGAATTTAATCGGTCGATTACGTAGGAAAACGATATTTTGGCGCCAATAATATTCTTTCTTTTCCTTCTAAATCTTTTGGCGAGCGATGACACGAACAAGTGACTTCAAACAGAGCGACTGGAAGGACAGGAAAGAAATGTCTACCAACTGAACCGACAAATCACCGAAAAGAATCCCTCACGAAAAAGACTTTTTAAATGGAAAATTCCAATAGCACACACACCGCTTAGAAAAAGAAGGATGGCAACAGCTGAAACATTAGAATGAAAGGGGACACACGCGAAATAAAATCGTTTGACAGCTTTGAAAACAATCCAAGAAATACCGACGTCTGCGCCTCTAATGTTTTGCTGAGTATTTTTGGGGGAAAGAAAAACATTATTCTTAGCAAAAAGGTTTAGAAAAAAAAGGCAGAAAGAAACGCATGTAAAATACGAGAATTCCCGCTTTGCTACCGAAACATTTAAAGATTGTTTTTCCTGTTTTTTTTTTCTTGTTTACCAAGCAGATGGTTTCGGTTGCAATAGTGTCAACTACCTAAGACATGTTTTCTACAAGAATATTGAACCTAAGTGCTGTTTTATTGACTTTATCGTAACTGTTCTGTATTGTTGCAGTGAAATGGCCATGAATTGAGAAGATATCCTTAAAAGTACTCAATGTTTTTTTTTAAATTATATAACTGTTAAAAAAAGGAGAAAGAAACGCATGTAAAATACGAGAATTCCCGCTTTGCTACCGAAACATTTAAAAATTGTTTTTCCTGTTCCTTTTTTTGTTTACCAAGCAGATGGTTTCGGTTGCAATAGTGTCAACTACCTAAGACATGTTTTCTACAAGAATATTGAACCTAAGTACTGTTTTATTGACTTTATCGTAACTGTTCTGTATTGTTGCAGTGAAATGACTGTGTATATAAATAATACGTCATGAATTGAGAAGACATCCTTAAAAGTACTCAATGTTTTTCTTAAATTATATAAATATGTTTATCCGTTAAAAAAGGAGAAAGAAACGCATTAAAATACGAGAATTCCCGCTTTGCTACCGAAACATTTAAAGATTGTTCTTCCTGTTTCTTTTTTGTTTACCAAGCAGTTGGTTTCGGTTGCAATAGTGTCAACTACCTTAGACATGTTTTCTGCAAGAATATTGAACTTAAGTACTGTTTTATTGACTTTTATCGTAGCCATTTCACTGCAACAATACAGAACAGTTATGTACCTAAGTAATTAATTGAGAATTTTTAAAAGTACTCGATGTTTTTCTTAAATTCTATAAATATGCTTACTGCCTTTTTATGATTTAAGATGTTTAGTTTTAAAGCGAGATTATATGTATATTCAAAGGCTATAAGCATAATAGTCAACCATCTTAAGTGACTGCAAACAGTATACAACCATTTTAAATAATTACAAAAGGCATAAGTCAAAAACCCAATGAACATAATGGTCAACTATTTTTACTTGTTGAAAAGAGCGTAATAATGACAACCTAAAGAGCATAACAGTTAACGATTTTTGGTGGTTGCAAAGAACTAATCATGGCATGAGATCAAAGAGTATAATAATTAACCATTTTAAGTGATTGGAAATAGTATAAAAGTCGGCCATTTTAAATAATTATAAAATGCATAAGTCAAAAGGCAAAGATCCATAACAGTCAAAAGGCAAAGATGAATAATAGTTTAAAAGCCAGAGAACATAATAGTCAAACATTTTTACTGTTTGCAATAGCATAATAATCAAAGGTTCAGGTGTCCCTTTGACCTACCTCTCAATTCTAACCACGCTATCATATCACCATCCCAACAATAGTCAATGAAGGGCAGATTTTGCCTTCTGGGAAAACATTTAGGGATAATTATTTTACATTTATGAGTTAGAATTCCTGAAAACCGTTTAGCGAGCCTGACTGCTGATGCGAGACGTTTACACACAGTCTAAATCCTCATCGAGTTATCTTGCTAGAAACCTAAAAGCAATGACTACATATCAGTATATTCTAAACTTATCCCTCTTTTCGTTAGCTTTTCAAGTTACCATTGGCCCTTCAGAATATTAGAATTCAAAATAACAAATTTTATTACCTCAAATTTACCTTGTGTACTGGAATAAACCTTCAGTTTTCTTCTGCAAACATAATAAAAGCATAAAGGTTTTGAGTAATGTAGTTTAAATGGCTATCTCGTATTTAAAGTTGTACCTTATGTAAGGTAAGTTATACCTTTTTAATGTAAAATACTTCGAAATATTTAGTCTTGATTTGTGACACGTCATAACAACAGAGCAAGAAATATCCAATAAAACTTAAAATGAATTGATATGGAGGGAATGTAGAATTCGGAAGAAAAATAATTGGAAAGAGAGTCGTTTAGCATTCATACTCATTAAAACGTCTGCCAAAGCAAATGCATACTAATGAATAGTAATAAATGCATACTAATGAATACTTTAAATGAAGTCAACTATATTTATGATGTTTGACAGCATAATAAATAAAAGGAATATAACTATAGTGAATGAATACATATAATGAACCATTACAGACAGTACCTATATATAGTTGAGAATAATAGTAATTTACCAATGATTGACTTTAATGGTTGAGTATTTGTTCTAGATGGTTGATTATTTTGTTTTTATTACGAAAATAATATAATAGTCAAAAGGCCGAAGATCATAATAAACAACCTTTTGTAATACGTAATTGTAAATAATAAAAAGGCAAGAAAGCATAATAATTAACCATTTTTTATGGTTGCAAACAGCATATTAATCAAAAGGATAAAAAAGTACTAATCAAATTATAATTCTTACTGATTTTAAACAGCATAAGAGTCAAAAGATCAAAGAACATGATAGTCAACCATTTTTAATGATTGAAAACAACATAATAGTCAAAAGGCCAAAGAGTATAATAATCAATCATTTTTAATAGTTGCAAACAGCATGATAGTTAAAAGGCCAAAGAGCATGATAATTAACCTTTTTTAGTAGTTGCAAATAGCATTGCAAACAGCTGAATAGCATACTAATCAACCGTTTTAAGTGGGTGTAATGAGTAGGCAGAAACAGAGCTTATAAATTCTAATGTATAAATCTAATTTCGGACAGTTACACCCTTTTTTCCATATTGCTAGATGATGCATTTTCATCATCAGATCTCATATAGGCCTGGACATAATCTACTACTGTGTCCAAAAAGTAAGACCAGTTTTTAATTTAAATTTCCCTGACATATGGTTTTCATTTCAATAATCAGCAAGGTCTCTAATTGTAAATTGACGGCTTGCAAGCACCAAATCTTTAATGTTTTGGACGTGAGCTTCGTCGGTTGAGGTTGAGGGTCGACCAGAGGGCTCTTCGTCTTCAACGCTTTCTCTGCCTTCTTTGAACTGTTTGTACCACTTCTAAGCATTTCCTTCCGGTATAGGAATGCTCTACGAATGTCTTCTGCAACATTCTATACGTTTCCGAAAACAAAATTTAATGCAAGTTCTTTGCTCAATGAATTCAGGCATTTCAAAAATCGCCGGAATCAGTTTTAGCATCTCACAAAACCAAGCGTAACTCAAACACTAATGAATATTTTGACGTAAAATTTCACACAGATATCAAGGACAGTGCCAACAACCTAAAAAAAGAGAAAGAAAAAATTGATATACCATATACCCGGGAAATTTAAATTTAAAACTGGTCTTACTTTTTGGACACAGTAGTACGACAGTGAAATTAATATTTATCAGAATAAAAATGCACCTATTTTTTTTCCAGACAACAAACATCATCCATTACACTGGCGACAAATGTTTGTGTACAGTAACAGAGCTGCGTTACAATTAACTTGTGTTTGCACAGACCGGCGATGTGAGAAACTAGCAAACACCGATTCCTAGTGTGTGAATCCACACCCCGAACCCGTGAATCATGTGACCAAGGGACACAAGATACTTCACCGGATGGCTGATTCAACAAGCGTAAGGCCTCCAACCCGGAATGTATAACTGCAACTGTAACTGTAACTTCTAAGTCTGGTACGATAACACCAAAATAACTTTCTGCGCAAACACTTGCAGAATCCACAGGAAGGTTCAAATGTTTGGACAGATCGCACCAAAAAAACACTTCACGATTTCGTGTGTGGCTTTTACAATGACATCATTTTGGAACAGCAATAAAAAAAAAATGATGACACATGTGAATTTATGGCTAATCGGCGAACGAGACAGTCGCGGAGATCTTTTTAAGGCCAGCTGTGCACATGTTATGGTGATATTTTATCTGAAAGAAATTTTGAATATGTGCGCCACTAAGAATTAGATTCTGTGCAGGAAGATTTACATTCAGTACGTTTTGAGAGCCTTGGTAATATACATATCTTTATTTCCAATTATTTTATGCCATGTAATAAACTAAATGGATTGATATTGTGGTTTTTCGGTTCAATTTCAGCAAAGTAAATACATGTAGCTTTTTTTTTCAAATGTCCTCCAGGTTGGTATTTCAGCTGAGGAAACTAAACTCGTGACTGCAAGAAAGCGTGATGAAGGTCAATTGAGTATTCATTTATTATGCAAAAAAAATCATCCTTCTTGATGAGTCAATTGAGTATTTATTTATTATGCAAAAAAATCATTATTCTTGATGAAGGTCAATTGAGTACTGATTTATTATGGGAAAAAATCATCCTTTTTCATGAAGGTCAATTGAGTACTTATTTATTATGCAAAAAAATCATCCTTGATGAAGGTTAATTGAGTACTTATTTATTATGCAAAAAATCATCCTTCTTGATGAAGGTTAATTGAGTACTTATTTATTATGCAAAAAATCATCCTTCTTGATGAAGGTTAATTGAGTGCTGATTTATTATGCAAAAAATCATCCTTCTTGATGAAGGTTAATTGAGTGCTGATTTATTATGCAAAAAAATCATCCTTGATGAAGGTTAATTGAGGGCTTATTTATTATGCAAAAAATCATCCTTCTTGATGAAGGTTAATTGAGTGCTTATTTATTATGCAAAAAAATCTTCCTTGATGAAGGTTAATTGAGTGCTGATTTATTATGCAAAAAAGTACCATCCTTCTTGATGAAGGTCAATTGACTACTTATTTAACATGCAAAAAAATCATCCTTCTTGGTAAAAGTCATTTGAGTACTGATTTATTATGCAGAAAAAATCATCATTCTGATAACTCATGCGATGACACATCTCAATATATATTATTACGTCAATGATATAAAAAATTTGAAAAAAAAAAAGTAAACATTTTTAAAGTACAACTTTTAAGTTCATATCAGGGATATTTTTTATGTGCAACACGAAATTCACGTTCCACGTTTCTTACTATGCCTTTCGGAAAGATTACACAAATAAAAGGGAAAAAAATTGCTAAGCATAGGAAGAGTTTCTCATCAAAATTCTTCACAGGAGAGCATATATTTATTACAAAAAAAAATTGAGAACTCCCATCAGATAGCTCCGTATATAAGCTGTCACAATATTTTAGTTCTGAAAGAAGAGCAGAGATCTAGGAATTGAATCTGAAATCTCAAGCATCTAGTCTGCAAGCTTTGCCTTTGAGTCACGAATAGCGGCCTGTTCGAATCCTAGCGACGGCATGGTTGTTTGCTAGTGGTTCGGAATCCACGTCAAACTGTAGATTCCGGTCTAACTATTCTAAAGTGTGCAAAAAATAACCTTAAAGTGACAAATCAAGCCAATCATGAGTCCTGGATAAGATGTTAAGTAGGACATACGAAAACACAAATGTTTTCTTAAAGACTATATATAGGAAGTATCTACTAGATATATAATAGATCTATTGTTGAACTATACGAGGTCATTAATCGGAAGAAATAGTTAGTAATGCCTAGAAAAAATATATATAAATCGTATATATAAATATATAAATCGTATTTTGTGAGTATAAATGTCATATGCTTTATGAATGAAATAAAAAATGCAAATATCTGAAGATTAAAATGAACACTTTTGAAAATATAAATTAACACTATAAAAACAAACTTTGAAGTCTGAGATTGAATCAATCAGTTATTTAAAAAAAAAAAAAATAAAATAAAGTACTCTCCGAACGTTTTTTTAAAGTTGAAGTCATACAAAAAAAATCTGTTATTTTTTACATCAGACAAATTCGTTACATACTGATAAATTGATACAAAAAACAAACATTCATAATTTAGTTTCATAATAATGGGCAAAACAGAAAGCTTCCTTGTCTACACCAGAACTCTATCAGGCAGTTCGTATGTACACTATCACAGTCCTTATCTTATTTCTGTAAGATGAGCATGTTAAATTTGTAAGCCAGAATGTCGTTCCAATGAGTTCGTTGATAAGGGAAGGAGGATATAGACATTCCAAACGCCATTCCTATGGTGTGCTAAAAATTGTGGTAGCCAATATAAGTAAAATAATCTCCTTCACGCACACTGGATAACACTGAATTTGCTACACCTCTGCTGTTGTGGTGGCGAAGAACATAGGCCAAAGTACCTGGCAATCGAGCAATTAAAATTACATTAAAATCTGACCATTGAGGAGTTTAATTGAGAGTAGCATTTAAATCGTAATTGCTTTAAAAGAAGAAGTTATTTTGATTTTCGTCAGCATTTTGATGTTTAAAATGTGCAGATTTACGAAGCAGATAACGGTACTTTTGGTTTTCTTAACGTATAATTAAAATATGATCCGGTAGAGAGTCATCCAAAATATATATTTTTAAGCCCATTTATTTATTTTGGGTGTATTGTCATATCATCTATCGCGTGGAAAATTAGAAAGCGTCCAAATCTCGCAGATTGAAACACAGAGGTGTAATTGGTGGAAAAGGTAATTTCAGTTTTATAACAATAAAATCTTTTGATTTTTAATAATCAAAATTTTAAATTACATAATATCAAAAGAATAACTAGCTGAAAAAACACATCCGTAATAATTACCAAGCATTTTTTTTTATCAAAATTGCTTTGCGCTGCGTATGTCTGACTAGCAACCATAACAAATAATCAATTCATCCGTTTCCACCTTTAAACTAGAAGTTTATCTTTCCACAGAATAATTAATAAAACTACAGTGTAGCAGAGGCATGTAAATGATACCAGGTTGAAATAAATACCTACCAAAAAATATACATGTCAAACGGAATTAAACACAAAAATTTATAGGTACTTACGTATTAACGGTACCTTGGCGACAGATTTGGCGGTTTATAAGTGTCACCAATCTTTATTATTTGGAATAAAAATATTTTGAAAGCGTTTTGATTTTAAATGAAGTATTTTTAAATGAAGTGTATTTTATTATTTGGAACAAAAATTTTAAGTGTAGATTGGCGCCAAATCTGTGGCTGCGGTTGGCGCGTGTGCACTTTATTGGCGCAACTGTCGCCAAGGTACCGTTAATACGTAAGTACCAATTTATATTCTGTTGCTAAGAATTGTGGCAGCAATATAAGTAAAAAAATCTCTTTCGCGCATTCTGGATAACGCTGAATTTGCTACATCTTTGGCGTTCTGGTGGCGAAGGACATAGTTCAAAGTGCCGGCAAACAAACAATTGAAATTACATTAAAATCTGACCTGCTATCTGCTAGAAACGTTAAATAATATAACAAAACGTAGTGAATTTTTTTTTGTTTGAGAAATTAATAGTATTATTTCAATGTTTTTTTAAAGAAAACAAATTAAATATTTTTAAATATAGTTAAAAATATTTTTTAAGAATATATTAAATTTTTTATTCAAATTTTTTATATTATTCAGCATAAATAATTTGTTTAAAAAAAATTTTGTATTTAAATTAAAAATTAAACTTATTAGATATATTTTTAATGTAAATATTATATAAAACGTATTTGTAAGAATAAATATCATAAATTTTTAGAATTAAACTTTTAAAAAAATGCAAGCATTTTAAAAACTAAAATGAATACTTTTAAAAATATAAATTAAAAAATTTTGTATTTAAAAAAAACTGTTAGGAATATTTGGACTTATTAGGAATATTTTTAATTTAAATATTACATAAATCATATTGTGTGAGTATAAATGTCATACATTTTATGAATTAAATAAAAAATGCAAGTATCTGAAGATTAAAATGAACACTTTTGAAAATATAGATTAACACTATAAAAACAAACTTTGAAATCTGAGATTGAATCAATCAGTTATTTAAAAAAAAAAAAAAAATAAATAAATAAAAGAAGTACTCTCCGAACGTTTTTTTAAAGTTGAAGTCATACAAAAAAAATCTGTTATTTTTTACATCAGACAAATTCGTTACATACTGATAAATTGATACAAAAACAAAAGAAATAGAATAACAGAAAGACTTTCATTTCTTTGAGTTTCATAATGATATTAGCATCGGAAACACATGGCCTAGAGTTATAAAAAAAAATAGATGAGTATAAAAAAATTATAGATTGCTTTATCCATTTCATGAAAAGAAAAAAAGAAAAACAACCCATGTGAAAGGAGAAAACAGTATAAAAAGCTCATCAAACCAGGAACACAGCGAATTCTCAGATTTAAAGACTGTTTCATCCTTTCAAATTTCGACCCCACCCCCTTCCCACCCCACCCCCCACCCCAAGGAAAAAAAAAACTTCCTCTCATTTCTGTCTCTCATGTACCACATAAGTTTCTTTACGTTTTTTTTTTTTATATATAGATTTAAAAAAAAAAGAAAGCATCTTTGTTATCATTTCATTCCACTCGCAAGTTTTTCTTTCTTTTCTTTTCTTTATTTTTATTATTATTATTATTTTTTTTTCATTCTTCTTTCGGTTTCAGCTGCGATTTAGATAAAAAAAATAATAAATAAAAGAAAAGAAAAAGTAAACAAATAAAAATAAATTTTTTTTATATGAGTTAATAAAACTACTGTGCAGTAGAGACATGTAAATGATTACAGGTTGAAATATCTGTCAAAAATATATGTATCTATGTCAAACGGAATTAAACACAATTTATATTCTACAGCTAAAAATTGTAGCTGCAATATAAGTTAAAAAAATCTCTTTCGCGAACTCTGGGTAACGCTGAGTTTGCTACACCTCTACCGTTCTGGTGGCGAAGGACATAGTTCAAAGTGCCGGCAATCGAAAAATTGAAATTACATTAAAATCTGGCTTGTTATCTGCTAGAAAAGTTAAATAATAATAATATAATAAAACGTAGTGATTTTTTTTTGTTTGAGAATTTAGTAGCATTATTTCCATGTTTTTTAAACTAAATAAATTAAATATTTCTAAAATTAAGTAAAAATATTTTTTTAGAATATATTCAATTATTTTATTACAATTTTTTATACTATTTAGCACAAATAATTTGTTATAAAAAATTCTACTTTTTCAAAAAAAATATCCTTATTAGATATATTTTTAATATAAATATTATATGAATCGTATTTGTAAGAATAAATGTCATACATTTAACGAATTAAGGTTTAAAAAAATGCAAGTATCTGAAGATTAAAATGAACACTTTTAAAAATATAAATTAACACTATAAAAACAAACTTCAGAATCTAAAACTGAATCAATCAGTTATTTAAAAAAACAATAAATAAAAGAAGTACTCTCAAAACTTTTTTTTTTTTTAAAGGGAAGTCATAAAAAAAAAATCTGTTATTTTTTTTTTTACATCAGACAAATTCGTTACATACTGATAAATTGATACAAAAAACAAAAGAAATAGAATAACAGAAAGACTTTCATCTCTTTGAGTTTCATAATGATATTAGCATCGGAAACTGATGGCCTAGAGTTATAAAAAAAAATAGATGAGTATAAAAAAAATTATAGATTGCTTTATCCATTTCATAAAAAGAAAACAATAAAAAAAAACTCTCAGAAACACACGCACGTGAAAGAAAAAAACAATATAAAAAACTCATCAAACCAGAAACACAGCGAATTCTCAGATTTAAAGACTGTTTCACCCCTTAAAATTCGAACATCCCCCCCCCCCCAACAAAAAAAAAAAAATACCTCATCTCATTTCTGTCTCTCATGTTCCACATAAGTTTCTTTACGTTTTTTATATATATATATATATATATATTGCAAAAAATAAAAATATAATAAATATAATAAAAAACGAATGAAAAGAAAAAAAAAGAAAGCATCTTTGTTATCATTTCATTCCACTCGCAAGTTTTTCTTTCTTTTCTTTTATTTATTATTTTTTCTTTTCGGTTTCAGCTGCGATTTAGATATAAAAAAATAATAATAATAAAACGAAAAGAAAAAAAAAATAAATAAACAAATAAAAATAAAAATAAAAACTTTTTATATGAGGGGGAGTGAATTCAACCTTTCATTTCTTTTCCTTTCTGTTTCATTCATTTATTACATCCCCCTTCTTTATTATTTTTTGTCCTTCTTTATTTAATTTGTTACTTCTTTCTCCTTTTTTTTCCTGACGCTTTCACACGTTCAAAACCGAAACCGTTAACAAAGTTTTCCATGAGTGCGCTCCGATACAACTCCCTGCCCCCTCTCCCCCCCCATTTCGGAAGAATTCCTTCCCATTCCCTTACGTTCCATAGATTCCACGAACTCTCCATCCTCTCGCACTCCCCCCTCGCAAAAACAACTTAGCTAATTTCCTAGGGGACCCGTCTCGACCACCCCTTCACAAATCCCCGGGCGTTTATGTCCTAGAACAAAAGGAGTGTAAAAATACTGATGCCAGTGCCTGAGAAGGTTTTTACCTCCGTGAAGAGAAGTGAAGCAAGTCAAGGTTGTGTTCAACCAGAATTCCCAATCCAGGAATACCAACACCTCCCGTGAGACAAAAAAAAATTATATGAACGAAAATAATAAAATACAGTAAATACATTGAGATAAATAGCGTTACGATATTTCCTTGTAAAAGCATAATTAATATTTTAATTTTAAATACATTAATGGTCGTGATAGAGTAGTAGTGTAGTTTCGATAGTGTGCTGGAGAACCAGGATTCAATTTCCGTTAGTGGCGTGTGGTATAAGCCCTACTTTGGGAAACGAATAAACATTGTAACGATTATGACAAGAGTCCTGTCTCACTTCGACAGACGCCTATATTGATTGTGCTATGTATGCGTAAAAGTGGCCATTGCATGTCATAAAGATGTGATGTCAACATTTAAGTAGATTTAAACCATAAATTGAGAACACAGTGTCACACACAATGAAAAGTAAAAAATTATGAGCTTGAACTTTAATTGAGATTGTGTCTAACGTTGAATGTTGATTGATTTTAGTAGAGTTGTAATTTTCACTGTGAACGTCTATAATAAGTATCTATAGCACCTCTCCGGCTTGCAAGTTGGAGTATTGTTGCTGTGTTTTAATGCTGGGTAGCTCCTAGAAAGGCAGCTATATCACGGAAAGCATGAAGCTTTATCACAGAAGGCTTGCTACATAAGGTTTTATGAATGATACTTTATCATGAAAAGCTTGCTACATAAAACATTTTAGATGAAGTTTTATCACGATTGGCTTACTACATAAAGCTTTGCTGTGAAAGGCTTGACACATAAAGTTTTATACATGAAACTTAATCACATATCACATAAGTCTTGCTACATAAAGCTTTATCATGGAAGCCTTGCTACATAAAGCATTTTACAAGAAGTTTACATGATACATTTATCATGGATGCTACATAAAGCATTTTTATCATGGAAGTCTTGCTGCATAAAGGTTTATTACATTTTAAAGTTTATCATGGAAGTCTTGCTACATTTTATCATGGAAGCCTTGCTTGCATTTTACAAAAGTTTACATGGAAGTCTTGCTACATAAAGCTTTATCATGGAAGCCTTGCTACATAAAGCATTTTACAAGAAGTTTATCATGGAAGTCTTAAAGATTTACATAAAGCATTTTAAAGCATTTTACAAGAAGTTTATCATGGAAGTCTTGCTACATAAAGCTTTATCATGGAAGCCTTGCTACATAAAGCATTTTACAAAAGCATTTTACAAGAAGTTTATCATGGAAGTCTTGCTACATAAAGCATTTTACAAGAAGTTTATTATCATAAAGATTTATCATGGAAGCCTTGCTACATAAAGCATTTTACAAGAAGTTTATCATGGAAGTGGAAGCCTTGCTACATAAAGCATTTTACACGAAGTTTTTATCATCATGGAAGCCTTGCTACATAAAGCATTTTACAAGAAGTTTATCATGGAAGTCTTGCTACATAAAGCATTTTTTTATCAGTCTTGCTACATAAAGTTTATCATGGAAGCCTTGCTACATAAAGCATTTTACAAGAAGTTTATCATGTCTTGCTACATAAAGATTTATCATCTTGCTACATAAAGCATTTTACAAGAAGTTTATCATGGAAGTCTTGCTACATAAAGCATTTTACAAGAAGTTTATCATGGAAGCCTTGCTACATAAAGCATTTTACAAGAAGTTTATCATGGAAGTCTTGCTACATAAAGCTTTATCTACATAAAGCATTTTACAAGAAGTTTACATGGAAGAAGTTTATCATGGAAGCCTTGCTACATAAAGCATTTTACAAGAAGTTTATCATGGAAGTCTTGCTACATAAAGATTTATCATGTAAATCCTGCTACATAAAACTTTATATACGAAGCTTTATCGTAGAATCTTGCTACATGAAGTTTTATATATGAAGCTTTATAACAGAGGGCTTGCTACATAAAAGCTTTATCACGGAAGCCTTATTACATAAAAGCTTTACACATGAAATTTTATCCAGAAAGACCTGCTGCATAAAGCTTTATCACAGAAGGTTTGGTATATAAAACTTTATAAAGTTATACCAAGTTTTATCATGAATGGCTTCCTAAACTGAACCCATTTTTTTTACCACAATTTCTGAAGGAGCACTCAAGGTATAGAGAGTGTTCGCACTTTCCTTCCTTCCTAATCGAGCCTAACGAACATTACAATCTTACTGATTTATCGTGTCCATCCCCAGCAAAAGCACCACAGCTCATAGTTAAGTGTTGGTTTTAGGAATTCAAACGAAGTCTCATTTTTGCAAAACACCCAAGCAAAAAATCCAAAAAAAAACACCCAAGCAAAAAATCCAGAAAAACACCCAAGCAAAAAATCCAGAAAAACACCCAAGCAAATCATACAGAAATTATCCTTAGAAGACAACCTCAAAGATCCAAGTATTTCGAAGATTACAGTTATTCTTATCTACTGCTTTTATATATCAATTTATTTATTTTTGTTTTAATTCTTCGCTTCCTTTTAATAGTCTTATTCTTGTGACTAAATAATTCTCGAATATCCTGAATATTGTTCTTATTATACTCTCTGATAGAAACGTAAATAAATTTCGATCCATTGTTAAGGTTTTTAGGATTTTCAGCAGTACTTAATGGAGTAGCGATACGGTAAATAAAGTATTCTATTTGAAGAAGGTGGACTCTGGAAAGAAAAATGTTCGCTATTCCATCAAATTGACAATTTTGTACACACTAATTATCTTCCTCCAAAGACAGCGTACAAACAGCGGAGAGCGTTTAGATTTCGTTAATTTCGAGGCGTCTTCGAAATTGAAAGGGAAAAAAATTCTGATGGCCTTTGGGAATAAAAGTAATTAATCAGAAATGAAAGAAATCCTAAAGGGGGCCGTCCAAAAATTACTTCAGCGTCTTTTTCCTTCTATCGTTAAGATCTTTTTCCCTTCTGTAGTAGCAGCTAAGTTATGGGACCTAATGGCCGAGAAACTAGCGCTCTGGCACTCGGTGCCACAGGTTTCGGGTTCGAGTGATGGATGTTTGTAGGGGTTCAGAATCCTCTTTAAGCCGTAGGACCCGGTCTACTACGGTTGTAGAGGTTGTTATTAGGGCTGATAACCCTACCCGTAAAAAGAAAAACGTCTCCTGTCTAGAAATCTGCCAGTAGGTGGATGGCCTAGTCTTACCATGGAGCTGTTGCGCCATGGCAAACATGGCATGGCGCCATGATATAACTTGGCTACTCAATTGGCTACTACTTGGCTTTTCTATAACTTGGCTACTCAAGTTATAGAAAATGAATGTCAAGTGCCGGCGAGTGATTTGTTAATTGATAAATGGAAAGACTCGACGGATATTGTGGCAATTAGCATCGCAATTGCAGTCGGTCTATTTGGTTAGGCCCAATATCATAGGAAATACAAAAAAATGTATTGGTGGTCACAATAAGGAGTTGGAATAATGGTAAAGTGGGATCAGGTTTAAATTCGCTGGCGGTATTCATTGCAGTCAATGCTTTTAGATCATCAACAATCAGATTTTCTGATGGAGGTTTTCCGGGTTTTCTACCCTACGACTCGCAAATGCGGGATAGATTCCCCTAAAACCTTCACGGAAGACAATATCATACCTTTCGTGTGTTGTTCGAGGAATACATAAGTGGAACCCAGAAAAAAAAATGGTGGGTTTTGTAGAAAATGTAACAGGTTCGGTTTCTATGTTCGGGTAACTAATTATCCTTAAACTGATCACTAAAACGCACAATAAATCAGGAATAATAAAAAAAAAAAATCCTAAAGGGGGCTGTCAAAAAATTACATAAGTGTTTTTTAATTCTATTGTCGTAGACAAGTTAAAGGAAACGCTAGCTACATGCGAATGTTCAAGTGCCAGCTAGTGACGTATTCATGGATAAATGGAAAGACTCGGTGGGTATTGTGGTAATCAGCATCGCATTACATTCGGTCTATCAAGGTTTGGTAGTCAGTTTCGATATAGTCTACCTGGTATCACGAGTGCTTTTGGTTTATTATTGATTTAATAGACCATAAATATGATCTAGTTCCTAAAGTAATTTTCCTTTTCATGGTTATTTTGCAAATTGCTTAGTAAAGTGTATCCTGAGAAATTCTGAATCTGCTACAAATCTGTCATATTAGAGATGTTTAATTCTTTGTGAAATATTGGACTTCAAAAAAATATTTCAATAATAATATGTTAAGAAAGTAAAAGATATGATTAAAAGTTATAAGATTTTTAACTAAAGAAGTCTTAATACTATTACATTTAATTTGGATTTTGCATTCTTTTTGACAATATATAATACAATATATTATATAATATATACCCTATATCGATAAACTAACTCCTTGGTACTACAGCACATGGTGGGACAAGGCCATCTGCCTAATGGCAGATTTCGAGACAGAAGATAGGTTTCTTTTTACAAGGTAGGGTTGTCCACCCTACGCCGAACGCTTTACAGATATATCAGTCTGTAACCTACGGTTTAAAGTGGATTCTGAACCACTACAACATATATGGCACTGGCCGGGACCCTGTGCGAAACCTTTGGCACCGAGAGCTAGTATGTCGATAAACACCATATACATATTATATAACATACATTCCGTTTCAATGATTTTTATAATTTATTATAAGAATTAATAATATTATAATATATATTTATGTTAAGATGTTTTAATACGCTTTTTCACATTTTGTCTTTGCCCTGCTAAACTAGTTGACACTTAATTAAGCGAACAAAGCATTTATGAGGCAATTCTAACTGTAGGAAGGTAAAATAGGTAACACATTTTAGAACTTTCATGTGTAACTGTACCACATTTACGTATCAAATTAGTGAGAAATCGGAAAATTCCGACCCATCTGACTAGTGATGCGAGACACAGTCACAATTTCTTCTATTTTTCAAGGAAATAATAGTAGCGCACGACAGAGTGATATTGAATCTTCGTCCTCTGGCATGTTGGGGACTATCAAGAATAGAGGCAGGACCTGATGGCCGAATGACTAGCGCTCTGGCTGTCGGTGCCATGGATGTTTGTTGTTGCTGTCGTATCCCTCATGGAAGGAGGGAAAGAGAGGAGGAGCTTCTGTTGTGATGGAGCAGCCATAGGTAGAAGTCTGACTTCTGCTCCGTGACGCTCTTACAGTCATATTAGACCGGGACTTACGGCTTAAAGCGGATTCTGAACCACTACAAACATCCATGGCACCGCCGGGACCGAAAGCTGCGGCACCGAGCTCCAGACACTCGGCCATCCAGGCCCCATGGATGTCTGTAGTGGTTCGGTATCCGCTTTAAGCCGTAGGTCCCGGTCTAATATGACTATAGAGCGTTGGTCTGACAACCCTACCCCGTAAAAAGTCAGCATCAAGGAGCCAAGTCAGACTTCTACCTACAGGTGCTCCATCACAACAGAAGCTCCTCCTCTCTTTCCCTCCTTCTATGAGATCACATGGGTTCTTGGACTTGGTCTAGATGTTGCTGTCTACCAACTGTGATAAGAAACAACGAATGGGGGCTATAATATAAATTACAAGTTTTCCTTACCGAGTTAAATCCTTTCAAGGACAACTAAAACGTATACAGTTTCTGGACAGTACTTAAGTCATAATCCTTCCCGAAACAAAGGTCGGGACGGCTACAAAGTATAAAACACGAGAAACGCCATAAAAAAAATCGTTCAGGGCACCTTGAATTCGGGTCAGTTCCTCAGCAGAGCGGGATGTAAAACCCATTGAAATGAGGCACGACTCGCTTTAATACAGCCATCAATAGTTTTACAGGAGTCGGGAGTTTTACTTAGGCATTAGGCTTTCAAAGCACGTTCTTGTCAGCTCCGCGTTTTACGACCCGTGGAAGCGTTTCACTTAAAAGATGAGGCGCTCGTAAATTTTCACACGCCCCCGTACCCTTGCGAAACGGGACGTCTTTGTTGCAAATCGACACCCACGGAACGGTTTGATTTACAAGGCCGGAGTGAAATAGCGCCATTTAGTGCCCCATATATTACAAGGCTTATATATAAATCTTACTTCTTTTTTTAAAAACGGCTATTTTAAAATGGGCGTAAAAACAGTTAGTAAGATGAGTTCAATAATATTTTGGACGTTAAATGACAGGTGAAGTTAGAAAGAGAAGTCTTCTGTGACTATCTCAGCCAGACAGGTTACAGTTAAAAATAATTTAACTCTTTTTTGAAAGTCCTGGATCATAAACCTGGTGAAGAAGTCAGTAGACATCCATCCTACTGAAGTTCGACAAGAGACAAGCTTTTTGTGGCACAGAATTATTGGAAAGTCTTACCAGATAAACACGCTAGATTGTGTTTTTGTGAATATGATGGCGCAACGTGGAGTAGTGCAAAAAGTTTCATGTTGTGTACTGTAAGTGATGCTGTACTTGCTAAATATTTGTTTTAGCCAAAAAGCAAGTACCCGACATTGATACACGACAAAAATCTAATGTCATGCTAGTGGTCAAAAATTAAATGCGACATTGCTTCCTGGTAAAAATCAAGTTTTTAAAAAATGACTAAGAATTAAGTTCCCGACATTGAATCCCGGCAAAAATCAAGTGTCTGGCAAATGACTAAAAATTAAGTGAAGTACGTAAAGATTAAGTGAATTAAGTAAGTACATTGAATCCCTTCAAAGATCAAGTGTCTGCCAAATGACCAAAACACAAGTGCCCCACATAGATGCACGGCAAAGATCAAGTGTGTCAAAAATTAAGTGCCAACATTACTTCCAGATAATCAAATATCCAGCAAATAACCAAAAATCAGTGTCTGACATTGCTTCCTGATAAAATGCTCAGGTCAAATATCCAACAAATGACCAACACTCAAGTGCCTCACATTGATGACCACCAAAGATCAAATGATCTGTAAATGAACCACAAATTAAATTTCTGAGGCTGATTTTCGACAAAAATCAAGCGTCCCACTTTCATGACAGTCAAAGATCAAGTTTCCAGCAAATGGCCAAAGACGATACGCCCCCACGTTTGAAAACAGCACATTAAACGTTAAATTTAGTTGCTTCAGAGAAGAAAGAAATATTTGATCTTAATCAGGGCAGCTTAAATTATTACATGAATATACGCTTTGGAAGCTAGCTCTTATTGTAGATTATTACGGAGATCCTTGGCCGCGTAGCGGCCTCTAGCTCCTTCTTTGTAAAATGTTGAAACATAGCGGTGGTCTCATGCCCTTTGAGTTAATAAGCAAAATAGTTAATTAAATGCCCTTTTTTTTTTAAAAGAGAGTTATTTATTTAATAAAATTATAAAATGAAAAATATCAAAAATTTCAAAAATGTAAATGTTGATGGAATCAGTTGCATGTAATAACCCCGAATGAACAAAGGTCAAATTAGGAGAAAAGCTAACTTTTTTCATCTAGGCAGTTGTAAGGAATTAATTTAAAATATTTAGAACAGTGCGAGGTCTTTTGCTATGTTTGCGGGAAGAAATATCATAATCGTAATTTTGTAGGATATTTAATACAGGGTTATTAATATTTCGCATATCATTATAGAATTTAGTAGAAATTTTGTGAACAAATTGTCTTAAACTTGGAATCGAGAGAGCTCGTCTAATATCGTCATTACGAAAGTACCAGGGTGAATTCGTTAACATTCTGAGAGTTTTGTTCTCAAGCCTTTGAATAATTTCAAAATTTGTACGCGCGACAGAACCCCAAACTGGGCTTGCATAAGCTAATACTGGACGAAGATAAGAGAGATATATTAGAATTTTGAGATTAAGAGGTAATTGGAAGCTAGCTATAGTAGGATGTTCCGGGTTTAAATCGTGAGAAACATAAATGTGGGCCAATTGTCTCCAAGAAAACATTGGCCAATTTGGTTAGTATAGTATAGTAAACCTTCTTCAGAGGTATAATTTCGATAATGCCGAGTCTGCGAACGAAGAAGAAGAACAGTTACAGTTACAAGAACAGTTACAGTTGTAGATATGTGTATGAAATTCTCTGAGTACCAACTTTCTTTGATTATTTTATTTTATTTTAAGATCATCTGGATTCTAGATACGAATTTTGGCAATATGAAACAGGTTGAATCAATTTAACAGAAAAATAATAGCTAAATATCCACTGTATTTCTGGTGCGGCCTGACTGTGTCAATTGGCTAGCGCTCTGGCCGTTGGTACTACGGGCTTCGAATTCTGGCTCAGAATCCACTTTAAACTGTGGGTCCCGATCTAATTAGCTCAAAGTGTGCACAAAATGACCGCAGAGCGACAAACCAAACCAATTTATATGTCAATTAAAACCAATTTATATTTTTTTGGACATGAATTAAATTCGTTTCTAAAGTTGAGAATACGACTGACTATATAAGTTTAAATTATAAAGTTGTGAGGTAAACAAAAACAACAGACAATTTTTTTCTTTTCATTTTAATTCCTTTTAATTAATTTTAGTTTTCAAAAACATAAATGAGATTAAATCTATAAAAACAAGATTCACACAACAAAAGAGAATAAATATTTTTTTTTTTCCAAATTCATTCCAAAAATGGAAACAATTACCATTTTGCTTGACTTACGCCATTTCACCTCCACATATCTCTGTCTCTCTCACACTGTTTTGTCTCAGAAGTGGATAGTTACATTTCCTTTTTTTTGTCCCTTTTTATTTTCCCTTTTTTTTTAATGAAACCGGAATGGGACATATACTAACTGATACTTTTTGTTCCGAGCCACTAGTAGCTTGTCAAGCCTTCAACAGAAAAGAACAAGGAGTCCTGATATTTTTTTTTTCTTTCCTTTTTCTTTTATTTCTTTTTCGTCATTACTATTTGGTGTTGTTCCGGATTGTATTTTCTTCCTTTTGTGTTAGAAGTAACTTTTTCTTTCCTGTTTTTTGCTTTGTTTTTCTTTTTCTATTTTTTTTTTCTTACACCACTCGGGGAATCGTCTGCGAATGCTGTTTCTTGATTTCGTTTGAGGCAGTTTTCCCTGTTTTTTTTCCCCCTATTCTTTTTTTTTTCCCTTCCCATCTTTTTTTCTTGTTTTGTTTTACTTTCATTTATTTCTTGTTCATTCGCATTTTGGTTCCGTGCATTGCTGGTGTTTTATTTAGCCCTCTTAGCTTCTGGGGTGTTAGTTTTTAGGTTTGTTCATTGCGCAAAAGAAGAAGAAAATTCCCTTTTTACACGACAGAGAGAAAAAAAAAAAAAACAGAAAATTGTTTTCTTTGGAGAGGGAATTTTATGTTATGGACTGAATGAAAAAAAGTGACAGGTGTTAAAGTTTAGTGCTGTTAAAAAAAAAAAAAAAAAAAAAAAAAACATCATTTAAAGAAGTTTTTCATTAAAAAGTTCTGAACATACTGCTTTGTATGTACGATTGTTACTTAAGAATTATTAATAATTAAATATTAGACTAAATTGTAATTATTTATAATTATAGCCTAAGAATGTTTAATTGTTTGATGACTTAACTATTTTAGAATCGTTAGGGTTTTTTCATTGGTTTCAATACTTACAATAAGAAACTACAAAAGTTTCCCACTCAAATATATCTACGAATCAGTTCTTTATTCTTGTATTTCTTTTTTGCCTAACTAATTTTAAAATCATTAGGTTATTTTTTCCAATAGACTGTATATTTTGCTGTTGAAAATCGCCCAACAGTTTGTCCCTTTCAAAACAAAATATTAACCCATTCCTCTTCTTCTTCAAAAAAAAATAAATAAAATCACGAATCTCTATCATGATAATTGCAATGACAATTCATGAAATATAATTAAAACGACAATTCAAGAAATATTAAATAATATTAAACAACATGAAACAAAAGATTAAATAACTGCAAATGAACTTAAATGAGGTTTCTAAATAATTGTTTCTACATATTATAATTAAAAAAAAAAATTAAAATAAAATTGAAGAATTATTACATTTTAAAAAAAATGAATAAAATTATTTAGATGCTACAAAGTTTTAGAAATCGAGGGGAAAATATATTAATTAAATAAAAAAAAATTAAATAATTATAATTAAATAAGTAAAATATTTTGTGAAATCTTACAAAACAGAATCAGGTTGGATTAAACAACGGATTTTAATTTCCTTAATTTCATCGAGTTTCAAAGACACTGCCATCGGCTCTAAACAAATTTCAAATCCTCCAGCATCCTCGACAAGCTTGTTGCCAATCCGTCCATCTAAATTAAGCACTCGATCTCACAATCAATGTATCTCTTCCCTCAAATTATTAGCCCCCGATGAAGAGGGGAACACATACCCCGAATTATCTGTGACGAAATTCCTGCCACGAGTTTCCGCTTCGCATTAATTCGATTTCTATTAAGCGGCTCTGGTAACATTCTATTGGTGGACCTTCCATTCAAACTGTTAACTGTGTGTCTACAACTTGCCACATTAGCATCCAATGGATGGGATGATCACTCCTGTCCCTAACCCCACCATCTTCCTCTCTCCCGAAAAGCTTCAGTGGCGGTGATTATCTAGGAATTATGTGTATTCATGGAAAAGGATTGGCGAGGATTTATCGTTGCCAGTATGGTTTTGTGTGGTTAATTTTGGTTTGGTCAAAGGGGGAATGGGGCAGCAATGGACGGTGAAATGGATGCGATTTGGCGTGATGATGTGTGAATGGGATGTTTGAAAGATCATAGGCAACTGTTAAAGGGATTCCTTTGCAATGTTGTAGTTGTTCATCAATTGAAAAACATCTGAAGGCCTTTAACAGTTAAATCCATTCAGTTTGGTATTTGATGTGTCTTGGCTCTAGATTAAGTTACCATTAATGTATATATAACTTAATATGTATAATGAATATGCAGCATATATATAATGATATATATATATATATATATATAGTAATTGATTCATTAATGTTGTTGTATATGGAATTTATTAAACAAGATATTTCGATCAATTCATCTTTTAGAATAGCCATACAGCAATAATAGCATATTTTATGTAACTATACTGAGCAAAATTATATTATTCTTATTAAGTAAAAACTGAATGCTGAACAAAAAGAAAGTTAATTAAGTTATTTGAATTATTAAACATAGAACTCATTAAATATTTTCTGTAATCACTGGCAGATGTTGTAGTTGTTCATCAATTGAAAAATATCTGAAGCGCTTTAACAGTTACATCTATTCAGTTTGGCATTTGTTGTGGTCTTGGCTTTAGAGGTATTTACCATTTATGTATATAAAACTTATTTAATATATATGCAATTGATTGATTAATGTTGTTGTTTATGGAATTTATAACACAAAATATTTCAATCAATTCGTCTTTTAGAATAGCCATACAGCAATAATAGTATATTTTTATGTAACAATATGATGATGATGTGTGAATAGGATGTTTGAAAGATCATAAGCAACTGTTCAAGGGATTCCTTTTCAGTGTTGCAGTTGTTCATCAATTGAAAAATGTCTGAACGTCTTCAACAGTTAAATCTAATCATTTATTCAGTTTGGTATTTGTTGTAGTCTTGGCTATAGACAAATTTACCATTCATGCGTATAAAACTAATTTAATAAATTTATCAAATAAATCAGATTTTAAAAATAATAAAATGTGATATTTTACAATTTGGTAAATATATACCAAAAAAAATTACCTAATTTACCTATTTATGAAGGTTATAGTTTTATATTTATCAATCACTTCAGAAGGTCCCCTCCTCTCTTTTATCAATAAATATTTGAAAAAATATTTTGTAATAAAAATATTAATTAAATTATATAATATAATTCAAATTAAAAATATAATAAAATATTAAAATTAAAATATAAAAACATAAAATTGTAATAAAAATATTCATTTATAAAAGAAAGGAGGTGACATTCAAGTGTTATTAACAAATATAAAACGAATAACTTCACAAAGCAAATACGTTACAATGTATTAACATTTCACAATACAAAAATATGGAAACTATTAAATATTTAAGCAAATAAAGAGACAAGAGTTTTCCCTCATTTAAACCGACACAACAACAGGAAAAATACACGTCGAACGTTTTCATTAAAAAAAGAAAATTAAAACACCCTACACCTCCTCTTTATTATCATCTCACCCTCCACATCTTCAAAAAGCTACTTAAAATAACACAATACCCGCAAACCTTTATTTACTTAATGCGGCTAACAATGTTTCAGCAAAACCCATAATGGAGTCGAGCGCCATTAAAATATTGCAGGAGAAAATAGAATAACCTCTCTTAGCAGCTGAATAAAGTACGAAAAATAAAAAGGGGAAAAAAAAGGGATAAAATTAAAAGCAAAATATTAATATCCCTACCACAAAAAAATAATAATAAAAAGGGAAAGAGCAGTAGGTAAAAAATAAAACATTCTTAATAAGTCATCAACTCACAGTTGATTGAAAGTAGCGTTTTAAAAGGGACGAAAAAGTGCAATTGCAAAATATTTATTTATAAAAGAGAGGAGATGACAAAATATTTATTAAATTTTTTTTTATTACGATATAATATTTTTATATTTTAATTTTAATATTTTATTTAATTTTAATTTTAATTATAATATTTTTATTACGAACAATTTATTTATAAGACAGGGGAGGTGATCTTCAAGTGTTATTGATAAATATAAAACAATTAACTTCATAAAGCAAATACGTTACAATGTATTAACGTTTCGCAATAGAGAAATGTGGAAACTATTTAAGTCTTCAAGCAAATAAAGAGGCAAGTATTTTCCTCGTTTATTAAAAAAGAAAATTAAAACACCCTACACCCGCCTCTTTATTATCATCTCACCCCTCCATCTCTTCAAAAAGCTACTTAAAATAACACAATACCCGCAAACCTTTATTTACTTAAATGCGCCTAACAATGTTTAGTGAAACCCATAATGGAGTCGAGCGCCATTAAAATATTGCGGGCGAAAATAGAATAACCTCTCTTAGCAGCTGAATAAAGAACGAAAAATAAAACATAAAAGGGGAAAAAAAAGGGATAAAATTAAAAGCAAAATATTAATATCCCTACCAGAAAAAAAGGGAAAAAGTAGTAGGGAAAAAATAAAACATTGTTAATAAGTCATCAACTCACAGTTGGTTGAAAGTAGTGTTTTAAAAGGGACGAAAAATGCAATCCAATATTCCCTTAATTGCAAAATATTCAATAAAAATATTTCTTTCTATTACGATATTATATTATTATATTTTAATTTTAATTTTAATTATAATATTTTTATTAAAATATATTTTTAAAATATTTATTTATAAAAGAGTGGAGGTGACATTCAAGTGTTATTGATAAATATAAAACAATTATCTTCACAAAGCAAATACGTTACAATGTATTAACATTTCGCAATACAAAAATATGGAAACTATTAAGTATTTAAGCAAATAAAGAGACAAGAGTTTTACTCATTTAAACCGACACAACAACAGGAAAAATACACGTCGAACGTTTTCATTAAAAAAAGAAAATTAAAACACCCTACACCTCCTCTTTATTATCATCTCACCCTCCACATCTTCAAAAAGCTACTTAAAATAACACAATACCCGCAAACCTTTATTTACTTAATGCGGCTAACAGTGTTTAGTAAAACCCCATAATGGAGTCGAGCGCCATTAAAATATTGCGGGCGAAAATAGAATAACCTCTCTTAGCAGCTGAATAAAGAACGAAAAATAAAAAAAAAAAGAAAAAAAAAGGGATAAAATTAAAAGCAAAATATTAATATCCCTACCAAAAAAAAAAAAAATAAATAACAAAAAGGGAAAAAGTGGTAGGGGAAAAAAATAAAACATTGTTAATAAGTCATCAACTCACAGTTGGCTGAAAGTAGTGTTTTAAAAGGGACGAAAAAGGTAATCCAATATTCCCTTAATTGCAAAATATTCATTTATAAAAGAGAATATAATATTTTTATATTTTAATATTAATATTTTATTTAATTTTAATCTTAAATATAATATTTTTATTACAAAATATTTTAAAAATATTTATTTACAAAAGAGAGGAGTTGACCTTCAAAAGTTATAAAACAATTAACTTTATAAGGCAAATACGTTACAATGTAGTAACATTTCGCAATACAAAAATTTGAAAACTACTAAGTATTTAAGCAAATAAAGATACAAGAGTTTTTCTCATTTAAACTCCCCCTTTCTACAAGACAATATCAGATACAACATCGAACGTTTTCATTAAAGAAAAAAGAAAATTAAAACACGCTACATCGCCTCTTTATTATTATCTCACCCTCCACATCTTCAAAAAGCTACTTAAAATAACACAATACCCGCAAACCTTTATTTACTTAAATGCGCCTAACAGTGTTTAGTAAAACCCCATAATGGAGTCGAGCACCATTAAAATATTGCGGGCGAAAATAGAATAACCTCTCAGCAGCTGAATAAAGAAACGAAAGGGGAAAAAAAAGAGGGATAAAATTAAAAGCAAAATATTAATATCCCTACCACAAAAAAAAAAATAATAAATAACAAAAAGGGAAAAAGTGGTAGGGGAAAAAAATAAAACATTGTTAATAAGTCATCAACTCACAGTTGGCTGAAAGTAGTGTTTTAAAAGGGACGAAAAAGGCAATCCAATATTCCCTTAATTGCATTTCTGCGGCTTGGTGTTGAAGCCCAATTAAGTTTTCCCCTTTCATTCCTTTTACTAAAAGGTAAATACTTTAAATGAGGCGTGCTATTTAATGGATGTTAGGAGGAGAATGGAGATTTTGAGTCTTCTCCCCCGTGCGTTAATTACGACAATGGAATATGAAACGATTTAAATATAATTAACGCTCCGATGGCGTCAGCCATTTTGTCGCCTGGCACGTGATTTAATGAAGCACGCTTTCTAAAGGATTTTCCTGCCATTTGGTTTCAATTAGAGGAGGAGGGGGAAAAGGTGGGGTGGAAGTGTGAGTGAAGAGACAAAAATGCGTCACTTAATGAAGTTCGGGGGTCGAATCGAAGAATATGCTAATCATGGAGAGAAGGACTTTTCTGTGATATTGGGGTAGGGGGAAAGAGGGGGGAGGGAGGCAGTAATTATCGAATTTCGGAACGGAATCGAAATGGTGGCTTTGGGAAGACACCTTGGAATAAATATTTTGGATGGGATATCGGGAGTTTTCCTGGATATAATTTCCCGGCGACAAATTCCGGGGAAATGGCATCGTTTATTGTTGTAAACGAAGCGTGCCATGATTAAAGGGTGTAAATAGTGGCGATAAAAGATGATTTATAGTAAATGACTTTGTTTGCGTAAATTTCCGTTTTTAGCTTGATTAAAAATTTTTACCTCTTATGTTTTGTGTAAGCGTTAATTAATTGAAGTTGTTAAGTTAAAAATAAAATAATGCTTTAATACTATAAGACAGCATGCTGGCCGTATTTTTTTAAATGTAATGTAAATATATAAAATAATTTATTTATTAAATAATACATAATATATACATACAAATATACATATTAGTGCAATCATTTGATCATATGGGATAAAAATAGAAATAAAGTGTTTCAAACAGTCTGCTTAAATTATTAAAGGAATTTAGGAGCAGTTTGTTGGTTATTTCGAAACAACACCAAACTAAAAGCTTGCATGTCCATATTGAGGATAGATATAATAAATCTGTATGCAGGAAAGTCATTTCGTTGGGCATGAGGAAAAGAGTGTAAATCCTTGCTCATGTTGGTTTTAAATACAGGTTGTATAATGTGGATGTAATGTACGTGAAGTGTAACTCCTCGAAGAGCTCCCTGGATAATACTGATTTTTCTATAAATCTGTCAGACTCGTGGTCCAGTGGAAATACGCAAGAGTGCTCACGTTCAAATGGCAAAGGAGAAAAACAACGAGACTTTATATATATATATATATATATATATATATATATATATATATATATATCTGTGTGTGTGTGTAATTATTATATAAATATGTGTTACAATAAACCCATCTCCATATTTAAATGTCTTTTTTCATCCACACCTCAACCCTATGCTCAAGTTAAAGCTAATGATCGAGCATCGGTGAGATACATGTAGACCACGAGAGCCCACCCTGTTGAGGGAAAGTCACTTTCCGGGACGACTTTTAAGCGTAACGGGCTCACAATTGTGTATCATATGGAAGATTCCCACCAGCAAACCTGACAGTTGAAACGAGATGTTTTATACACATTGTTGCAATCACCATGCAATAACCTCGTTTCTGAAATAGTGAATACAACAATGCCGCCACGGGATTTGAACCTCAGTCCTCTTAGTCACTAGCTGTACACGTGGCCACTGGACCCCCTAGGAGAGGGGAACTGTGTATATACTGGGGGATAGACGAGATAAATCTGTTTACAGAGAAGTTTTTCTTTTGAACTCTAGGAGGAAAGAGTATGAACTTTCCAAATGCCCTATTTTGGTCGTTTCTTCTAAATTGTACAGCCACAATATCGGCTGACTCCCGATGGTGCTTCCTGGGAAAAGCTGAATTTGCTACCTATTAGTTGTTATTAGGTTGAATGACTTGGTTTAAAATTTCAGAGCATTTTCATACAGCTATAATTATATTTAAATTTGCATTACTCTGGATTATAACTATAAAGATTTTTCTATTATTCGAAATCGTAATCCTTTTTTAGTAAATTCATCTGAATTACAAATTTAAAGTATAATAATAGCATAATTATTAATTATTACATGATATATTAACAGTCTGATCCTTTTTTCTACTAAAATTGACTACTTGGACCTTCTAACCGGTAACACATCTCCAGGATCCTTATCATTTATAAAAGGACAGGGGACAAAGGACATGTCCGTCCAGACGTCCATTTAGGTCTTCATTAAGGTCCAGACGTTTTTCTTCCCGGACGCACTCCTTAAAAGTTAATTGACAGGATAAAGCTACGGGGTCCTGCATTATTAAGGAAGGGGAACAGCAGAAAAAGATTTTTCAGGGGAACAAAAGAATGCCGGATTTATTCGAAAGAAAAAGGATTAGCTGGCGTCCTACTATATATAGAGGATCAATTTCTTTTTTACGGTGATATGCCAGTTATACAGGATACATGAAAATTGTTAGACACACTACAAAATTATGTAAAAAAAAAAAAATTATAGAAATTGTAGAAATAAAGTGTCTTTACTAACTTACGATACAACTACAAAAGTTAGTGACCTCTTGACTACTAACGTCTGGTACATTTAAAGTTAGATTCCCACTAAATACTAAGATCATACGTCAGCCAATCAGAAGCCTGATCTCATGTAAATTCTGCTTTTTTTATTGGTCGATGTTTCCCAACGTGTGATCTTAGTATCTGGTGAATAATCCAGCTTAAGAGGAATTATGGAATTTGATGAAAAAAAATTATATTTGTAAATTTTTCAGAAAAAAAAAATTCTGTACTAAATAGTAAAGAAGATTCTGACGAAAGTGACAGAATTTTGTAAAATTTAATAAAAGAAATTATTTTATGAATTTTTCCAAACCAATAATAATAATAATAATAATAAAATTTTTAATTAAATTAAGAAAACTTCAATAAATAGGGAAAAAGTAAAATTTAATAAAAAACAATTACCTTGTGTATTTTTTCAGTTTTTAATACCTAAACCCTTATTATCAATAGCCCAGCGAGTGTTTTAATCTATTAAAAGTTATAATTATTATTTCTGACATTTTTAAGGTAACTAATTTGAGTTTGTATTAGTTGATTTTACAAAATAAATGAGATATTCAATAAAATTTTGGTTTCAGAAATGACCATGATTATATTTTGCTAAACTCCTTGAAAAGAATCGTAATGCAATAAATTTAAATAAAGTATTAAATTTATGAAATTGATTGTCCATACTTTTAATGCGAAAAAAAAAAAACCTTTAATAAATAGTAAAGAAGACTCTGATGAAAGTTTTGAGAGTTCTGATGAATAATAAAAAAAAAAATTCTCTTGTGAATTTTTTCCAGTTTTTAAAACCTAAACTCTTATACATCAATAACTAGATAATGTAATAAAGTTATATTTATTAATTCTGAGATTTTTAAGGGGATTAATCAGAGTTTCCATTAGGTGATTTTACAAAATATTCAATAAAAATTTGTTTTCGGAAGTAAACTATGATTATACTATTTTGCTTAAACAGCTTTAAAAAAAAAGTCGTAATATATTAAATTTATATAAAGTGTTAAATTTTGAATTTGATTGTCCATACTTCTTTTATACGAAAAAGATATCTTCAAAAATAGTGAAGAATAAAATAATTAATTCGTGAACAAATGGATTTGCTAATGGATAAACTATCCTTAGCAAAGCTAAAGTAAGGAGAAATAACATCCAACCATCCTGGACTATTTTTCTTATCTATAACCGCATGACCTCCGGAATAGTTAATCCATCAATAACTCCCTCAAGAAACCAAACAGTTTAGATCAACGATGTTTTCCTAAATCTTTTCCCAAATAACACCGGATCGCAAATACAAAAACCTTTATAAGGAACCAGACACTTATTTTTAAAGAAGAATTTATTTGGGGGTTGTCTCAAATTCTTTTTTGCACCTCCCATTCCTTCTTCTCCTTATCTATTTCCAAGTTTTTTTTCCCATGAATAATTTACCTCCCTACGGTTCCGAAAAGAAAGATAGGGAAAATAATAAAAACGAAAGGGAAAAATGAAATGAAATCCCTTCGGTGACAAGGGCATAAATATTAAATATGAGTGTCGCAACTGCTGAACATGACATCAGCAATCAGACTCCAAGAAGCAATACAAGATCTGAGAGGGATTTATTTCAAAAAACTAGAACTTCAATTTTAATGGAAATGGAAAAGAACTCAAGAACATGTCAGTTCAGATACATAGATATAACAGACTCTTAAGTTTGAATTCCAGTTTTTCCTTTATTTTTTTGCTACCCAGAGCAATGTAATTTTTTCTACAACTGGATGTGCAAATATTTTCTGGCACTATTATTCGGCATCATTCTTAATTCTACCGAAATAAAATCTTGGAGGTTGGTCAATTTTTGCCAAACTTTTAACTGGATAGGAAGTAACATTTTAAAACATCATTTTATGAATATGGTCAGAAAAAAATAGCTAATTTGTTTCTCATATTCAAATGATACACTTCTCATATTTAAATGGACACTGATATTTAAATGTGTATTTAATAGTTCATTTCTTAAATAAATTTTTTCGAATTGAGTGAAATTAAGATTTGCTAGAAAAATTTTAATTAAAAAACACCAGTAATGAAAATCATTTCATTTCACATGATCACTATTTCGTGTCTACACTGATTAATTTTATTCTATTGAATAGTATTTATTTGTGACACTGTTTCAAAGAACGAGGAGACTCAATGTCGCTTGCGATGTTCAGTATCTTGCTTCGTGAGTCGGACTAACTGGTAGGGGTTTTCTCCCACACGATACACTGTGGGGTAGTTCCACCTAAAAATCCTCCCGGAAGGCACTGCCTTCCTTCTTTAGCTTCACGAAGACAAGTCAAACTTCTACCTGCTAGTACTCCATCACAACAGAAGCTGCCCCCTCCCCTTCCATGATACTACATGGGTTCTTGGACTCGGTTTAGATGTTGCTGGGGAATATAACTGGTAGGGGTTGCTGGGGAATATAACTGGTATATATATATATGTGTGTGTGTGTGTGTGCATTATTAATATATTAATGCCTTTCAGGTATTTTACACAAGTGTTCTTTTAATTCAAGAAGATAAAATGTTAACATTTAATAAAAACAAACAAACATTTCCTTCAGATTGTTGCTTTTACTCAATGAAACAATGTTATATCGAATTTAATAAACCATCACCTTCCCCGCTAGAACAAAATGTCTCTTCTATACAAAAGACCAATTTATCTAAGTCCAAATAGCAATCAGCCTCCATTCTTTTCATTCAACCTCACTCTACCAAAGCCCCCACGACCACCAACTCCAAACACCGTAAGACGGCACCTTCACAAGCTTCGAACCTCAACAGTGACGAAGCAGACGAAAACCTGAATCCACGTTTCTACTAACAACCTGGCAACCGAGAAGAGGGTGAGGGGGTGCGGCGAGGGGTCTAGTTCAGGGGGATCAAGTCATTTCGCGCGCTCCGCTGGTCACGTGTCCCGCTCCTTGTCCTGGGCTGCACGTGACCAATAAAACTGCGGCAGCATCAAGGGGGTGGGCGAGGGGTGGTGACGTAATACTCTTGTAAAGTCCGCGCTGTCCAGGGACACACATTGTCCAATCTCATTAGCGCCTGCCACTGGGCTCTGAGTCATGCGCTGTGGTCACCGACTCGAGGTCAAAGTGGTTTGAGTCAGGAGAGAGGGGTTTTTGCGCGCAAAAGAAGGATTGGGTTGTGGCTGGGTAATCTATTCATCGACAACTTAGTTCAGTCTTCTATTTGCACAGAGAGTGCAGGAAGGTTTTGGTTCAAATCTGTTGGTACGTTGCAGTTACTGTTTAAAGAAATGAAGAAATTCAATGGTGATAATGATAATGTTTATCAATGTCTCTCATAGACAATCAGGATATTTGATGGTAATTTTCTGCCTTTTCTCCAATACAAAACGCAAATGTGAAGATTTTACTTCTAAAATCATCGAGTAATAATAAAATAGAGTGCCCATAAGGATCACCAGTTTGAGGATAGCATAACTGTTACAATCGCCTTGATTTGTACAAGATTGGTCACTTTATTTAACATGTAGAATGATAATTTGGCGATTTTTGGCAACTATCTGTAGTATTGCGTGATGGGAAATAAATTTAAATCGGTCTATCATACAACGATTTTCGAAAGATATGTTTAATTTTTTTAGCTGTAAATAAATATAAATTTAATATTTTTAAAAATATTTTGGTATTTATATTCTAGCAATAAATAAAAATTATTTTTCCTATTTTGCACATTATGAGGAAACATGTAAACTATATTTTAATCCTTATTACATATTAGCTTGTATAATTTATCATGTGCATGCTATTATTTCTTTATTTTGTGAGAATTTATTTGCGTTTATGCTTGTAATTGAATATTATTAAAAAAAATCAGAAAATCAGTGTTATTATTTTCAAATGTTGGCATTTTGACTTGAAGCATTCGTTGTTAGGAAGATAAATATATGACAGATTGAACATCAGAAAATAAATTTAATTAACAATTATTTAATTGTTAACAATTAACCTATCACATAGTTTAAATGAAATAATTAATTAAATCACAAAGACAACTTCGTATTGATGCCATATTCCTTTAGAAACTTACACCACTATGTCTACTGATTCCTGCACCGTACACTCCAGTCTTTTCCCCTTCGAATCCACCATCCACTGGCTTTGAAGTGACGGTCAAGCACACCACCCCCTGCATCTTCCTGGGAATTTTAAATGCAACGAGGGGTGAAGTACCAGTCCATTATCCAGGACAACAACCCCTCTCCGGAGTTCCATGGAAGGGGGATGTCTGTCAAAAGGTTCTTGAAATCAAGAATGGATCTGACAGGTGGATTTAGAATTGTCTCTCTTCACTTCACTTCTCCCTGAGTGATATGCGGGGGAGTGATATTGGAGAACGAGGATAAAAGAAAGATCAGGGTAGTGATATGATGGGATGCATCAAAACTATGGAGAGTGACATTTTTTTGTTGTTGTTATGTGCAAAAACATATACTTTGTAGGTTGATATCAAAAATTGTTTTATTTGTTGTTGAGGCATTTCACAACAACAGAATACTACTCAAGGATTCATATGTTGACTCACGGTATTGAAAACTATATGTATGCTATTGGTTCTGGTATGAAATACTGTATATTTATAATGTGTTGAGATTTGGTATAAAAAATGCACGTTTATTGGAAGTATGTCAAACCATATATATATATATTGTGCTTTGTTATCAAAATATTTAATTTCAGTTAATGGCAAATTTTAATATCAAAAGTTACATGATTTATTGATGAGGTATGTCACAACAGAATTGTGTCCAAGGATTAATGTACTAACTCATGATATTAAAAATTGTATACATGTGATTGGTTCTGGTATCAAGCATTGTACATCTGTTGATGAGTTGAGATTTGGTATAAAATACATACTTTATTGAAGAAGCATATCAATATATATTGTGCTATGTTATCAAAAGATTTAATATCTATTGATGGCGAATTTTAATATCAAAAGTTACATGATTTATTGATGAGGTCATAACAGAACTGTGTTCAAGGATTCATATGCTGAGTCACGGAATTGAAAACTGCATGCATGTCATTGATTCTGGTAACATTGTACATTGGTCGAAGAGTTGAGATTTGATATAAAAATACATACTTTATTGAAGAACTATATCAAAATATATATATATTGTGTTTTGTCAAATGATTTAATTTCTATTGATAGTGAATTTTGACATAAAAAATTACTTGATTTATATATGAGGCATGTAACAATAGCATTACTCTTATGTTGACTTTTGTTTTGACTTATGTATACATGTGATTTGTTCTAATATAAGGCATGATGAACTGATGAAGTGTGGAGATTTATATACATGCGTGCTGCATATGTCAAAACAAATATGTATTGCGCTGTCAAAAAGTTTTATTTCTATTGATGGTGAATTTTAATATCAAAATTAGATATTTGATTGGTGAGGTAAGTCACAATAACAGAATTGTGTCCAAGGTTTCATATACTGATCATTGGTATTGAAAACCGTGTACATGTTATTAGTTTTGGTATCAAACATTGTACATCAGTTGATGAGTTGAGATTTGGTATAAAAATACATGTTTTATTGGAAGTACGTCAAAACAAATATGTGCGTTGTAATATCAAAAGTTTTATTGACTGTTAATTTCAATAACAAATTTACTTGATTTATTAATGAGACATTTAACAATACCTTAATAATTACTCTTAGGCTAATTTTTGTTATTGACAAATGTGTACATGTAATTGATTCTAACATAATACATTGCACCGTCTGTTGAAGAGTTGAGATTTGATATAAAAAATTATGTGTCTTACTAACCACCATGCTTATACCAAAACTAATATGCATAGTGTTTTGATATAAATTTTGTTTTGTTAAACTCTATGTCTTTTGTTACATGTTTGTTTAAAACATGTAAAGAAATTCTAATTCTAATCCAGATGGTAAGTTAACCAATCTACCATAATCACGTTAGCTCACTAATCACGTTTTCCACTCTTATTTCAATTACCATCATCACAGCAATAATAATTAACGCAAAATATAACTGTTAAAATGTTTAACTATAACATGCAGAAATTCGGTCTTTTCGATTCTCCCCCGACTAAGACATCCCTAAAAATAAAGCTTACCCATAATTCCGGAAATCAAACTGGAAAACAGGAAAAGCCGACAGATATGCCACGAAATTCTTCCGCTCCCCTTTCCCAGTTCGAGAGGAGATTGAAAGATCTTCTTCAATTAAATATGATCCCTTCGCCGCCAATTTGGTTCGTTCCTTTTAAACCGACTTAAAATGTTCCACCCTACCCCCCAAATCGTTCCCCTCCCCCCAACAAAATACTTTCGATTCGTCAGGATATTAGGGGAGTTCACTCCCCCATTAATCAATTTGATCGGAAAATGCAATTAGGAGACAATTAGCCAGATTGTTACCCGCGAACTAGGGTAACTGGCAATAAACAGAAAGCGATTAAATTCCGCGGGACTCACTGCATGCCTGCCAGCCTGTCTTTTATATTTTCGTTTTCTGGAGCTGCCAACGGGTTCATTCCATTCCATTCCATCCCTCCACCCAACCCCCTTTCCGATTCCTTTCACCCCCATCCCTGTCTCCTTCCCGGAGTGGGAAAACTTTTAATTAAGCATCGCGGTGGGATTTTAAAAGGATCAGGACTCGTTATTTTATGACGCGGGAGGAACAGGGGGTGGCCAGGAGGGATGTAAACGCTATTCGGTGTTCTTAATTCTATTTTTGACTCGCGAGTCCATGAGGCGAAAATGACTTTCTTTTCAACTACAAGTGGCATTCTTTTCGGTCGGTGGTGGAAGTTAATTGAAGAGACAAAGTCGGCAGGTAGAGAGACAGCGATGGCCTGGATTGTAGGGGGTTGTCGGATTTTTTTTGTTAGGAAGAGTTGGTAGTGGAAGATTTGTTATGTTGTTTAAGTTTCAGTTTTTATCATCTTTTCGGGTTCTGGAAAGGAGTAAATTGATTAGTCTTTAAGATTTTGAAAAAGATAATACTCCATAATAAAGTGTGATCGGTACTCCAATGGGAATACCCACTAGAAGTTTTAAAAATTTATGATGAATTGATTAGTGTTAATATTTTTAAAAAGGCAGATCTTCATAACAAAGTGGAATTACTCCAATGGGAAGTTCTAAAAATTGATAATGAATTGATTAGTGTTAATATTTTTAAAAAGACTAATCTTTTTAAAATGTGTGATCAGTAATCCAATGGGAATACACAGAAGTTCTTAAAATGAATAATTAATTGACTATTGTTAATATTTTTTAAAGACAAAATCTCCATAATTAAGTGTGATCGGTACTCCAATGGGAATACACAGAAAAAGTTTTAAACATTGATAATGAATTGATTAGCGTTAATATTTTTAAAATTGCAAAGCTTCATAACAAGGCGCGATAAAGGTCCCTCTAGGCGTACACGCAAGGAGGCCTAAAAATTCATATGAAAATTGATATTGATATGATTACTGATAAAATTTAGAAAAATACAAAGCTTCATAACAAAGTGTGATCAGAATTCCAGTAGGTGTATACGCAAGGCAGTCTACAAAGTTGATACGAAAATTGATAATGTTATGATTAGTATTAAAGATTTTCAAAATACAAAACTTCATAATAAGATCAGTACCCCAGTAGGAGTATATGCAAGAGTGTCTAAATATTGATACTAAAACTGATAAGAAATTGATTGTCTATAAATTGAAAAAAGAAACGAAAAGAAAAACAAACTTTGTAAGAAAATGCGATGAGTGATCCAGTGGGAAAGTGTGCATGATTTCCTAAAAAGTTATTGTAAGAAGCAAATTCATCATAAATCGGATTTATATGTATTGTTATTTGTTAATTCGTATTGTTAATGTATTTATATGTGCTAATTTAAATTTTTGACATCGACAATAATTCACATTAAAGACAACATGATTTAATAAAGTTGATTAGATGAAATTATGATGATGAAATAGAAAGATGGAAGGAAGTGGATGATGAAATGGAAGTAACTAGCTTTAAAGTGGTTAGGATAAAAAAAAAAAATGCAAGATTAAAATCCCTTTTTAATAAAATTTTTTATATATAATAAATATATGCATTACTCTCAACAGTATTTGAAATATACACAACGTAATTCATCATTACAGATGTAAATCTCATCCAATTCCAGCAGACCATACTCACAAGGAATCAGAGACCTCAAACTGCAACCCTTTTACTTAATACCACTCTCCAATTTCAAAAGTACTGCAACTGAACAAAGACTTTATCCTAAACCATTCCATCAAATATATACCAGAAGAAATGACGATGACAGGTTCTGTTATATCCATATAATCAATAGTTACATGCACAGCCTTTCTCCTTAAGGACAATAATCTTAAAATTTCTGACGAAAGGGAAGAGATTGATTTCAAATTGAACTAGGAGAAAAAAGAAACTTGAAAATAATTTTGCAAGGAGTTTTTTCACATAATAAATAGCTGAATTAAATCAAATCTAGTTGAAATAAATGCAAAGAAATTCGTAAGTACATTTCAGAATCTATCCAATCCCAGCAGACCACACCCACGAGGAACCAGAGACCCCAAACTGCAACCCTTTCACTTTACACCCTCATACTCGCCAGAGCACCGCAACAAAGGCATTACCCTAAACCATCCCACCAAATAAAAACCAGGAGAAATATAATTTGTGGCAGGTTCTGTTATATCCATTTAATCAGTGTTCGAGGCCTTAAGAGTGAGCGCATAAAGACTACCCCTCGCCAACACGGCCATAACCTTGTCCACGGTTTTAATGCCCAAAGCATTAAAGTCCATCCAGCGATGCCCTACGGCCATAAACAATAACTCAGAGCCTATAAAACCCGGTCGAGCACTTAGAGTTCCTCGTCAAAATCTTATCGCCAAGCCACATCGGAATTAGGCGGAATAAACAGCGCACGAAATTGGTCATTCAATAAGTTTTATTGGCCTCCCTCTGCCTGGAATGAGCTCCGAGACAAGGGTTGGCGTTGCTCTTGGCGATAAATCGCGTCGCCCTGCGATAATGGCAGGTTTAAATTTGACTTAAATGCTATCAGCCCAGAGATAGGGGGCTGTAATTAAGGGTGGTGATCAACTGGTGTTTCAATTTGCTTACCTAAAGCGAAACAATGTGTTCAGAAGGAGATAATTGTAAAAGGGGGTGATTGGATGATGTTGGAAGTGATGTCAATTTTAGGGTATTGTTTTATATCTTCTGCATATTGAGAATACTTACGCCTCTTGTGCACCACTTAATATTGTAAAAATTCAGACAGTGGCAAGCGATTTAAGTAAACAACTCGAAAAATGAAAAATAAAATTATAATATGCTTCGGCATAAATGTCAGATTGTACTGCTTCAGAGGAAAAGCTATAACTTCTATTAACTTCTTCGTATATTAAAAAATTTGGCAGGAATTTTGTAGTCACAGTACTCCAGATCCAACACAAAAGCGGCCTTCCATCTGGAGATTAGACATGATTTCTCGCTAAAACTCTACACAGTATTGGTACATATAACACACCTTTGTGCACTTTGTGCAACCAGAACTCTGAGATGGACAAAGCTATGCTGTTCTTCATTGAATTAAGAAAATTTATACAGCAGATAATGGCGGGAATAGACAGTTGATGCAATTGACATCCAGCGACCCATTTTCTTTTATCTTTATGCAGTCACGGTTTCGATGTGATTATTGTTATGAGTTACTGTTCTGTATTCCATCTTTATGCTCAAATCACATGCATCACAAATGCATGGGAGCCAATGGTGTAAAATCAAGTTCTTTTGCAATAAAAAAGTATTAAGTGTTAAATTTTTAAGGTCCTATAACAAGGCAGTTTTCACTATTCTTTTCGCTTAGCATATAAATGACGCCATACCATTTAATTACATCATCTGAAATTTGTTTCCACTTTGTTCCCACATATTCAGCACCAGAAAGTGTCAATAGACAAGAATGGTACATGCAAAAGTTACCCATGTAAAAAAATCTAATGATAGGATAGACTTTCAAAACGACTTTCATGCTACATGAGTAGGTTGCACATGTGTATATTCAAGTATAACATATACAGGATGTACCAAAATTCAGGCAAGAAGTAATGCTTTTAATAAAGGGTACAAGAGTATTTGTTTTAAAAAACTGTTTAGTATACTAACCCCCTTTCCCCCGAACACCAAGCCTAAAGGGGCATTTTAAAGGAACATCAGCTCTTTCATTATCAAATATTCCAATATTCCGAAAAATGAAATATCTCGCAAAATGAAAAATAAAATTATAATAAGCGGTAAAAGTGTCAGATTGTACTGCTACAGAGGAAAAGTTATAACTTCTTATTATATTAAATATTAACTTCTTAAGATCATATGAGCAAAACAGTTTTTACTATGCTTTTCGCTTAGCAAAGAAACGAGGTCATATCATTTTATTATATCATCTGAAATATGTTCCTACTTTGTTCCCACATACTCAGCACCAGAAATAGGCAAAAAATAGGTAGGTGTCAATAGGTAAAAACTTTATAAGCAAAAATTACCCATGTAAAAAAAAAATCTAATGACAGGATAATCTGACTAAACGACTTATATGCTACAGGGGTAAGTTTTACAAGTGTATTTTTGGCTTTTTCAAGCGTTTCAACATATACAGAATTTCCAAAAATTCCTACAAGAAGGTTTTTTCTAATGCAGCTGGCAATACAGAGACAGCTATCTTTATACCATAAGCAAGGGCTGCACTGCTGTTATTCATTTAGCATTACCCAGGGGATACGTGCATAGAAATATTAATGCTTGAAGATATGCTATGGACGCGAGCAACACTACCCCCAAAACGCTCTACGATCCTATTAGACCGGGACCAACGATTTAAAGTGGATACTCTAACCAGAAATCTGTGGTACCGAGCGCCAGAGTACTGGCCTCTCGGCTGTCACCTCCTCCCAAACAAGAAGTAATACATTTAATAAAGACTACAAGAGTATTTTTTTAGAAAATAGGCTTTTTATATTTGTTTTATTCTTTAAATGCTCCTCTAGGCTTGCTGTTCGGGGGGAGTGTATACTACCCACCTCCGGACCTGAAACCCTAAAGGAGCATTTTTAAAGTAAAATCAGCTCTTTCATTATCAAATATTCCAGACGATTTAGGATGTTTAGGAATTCAAATCTTTCGTGAATTTTGGGATACACTGTATTTTAATGTTTATCTAAGAAAACTTCCAGGAAAAATTCCTTTTTTTTTTCTGCGAAATCAATTTTTTTTTTTTTTTCTATTCATAAAAATGTTGATAAATGAGAAAATTTGGGGATTACATCCCAAACTCATTATATCGTTCTTTTCCAATATCTGCCTTAATTTAATTTCACAAAACAACTGCATAACATATTCATAAAAGCTCACCTGTTCAAATATTTATTATATTTCTGTTATTAAAAACTAAAAAGCCTATTACAACACTAGAACAAACTGAAAATAAAAAAAGCAGCTATAAATTCTAAAATAATTTGTTCCTAAACAGCTCCTGAAAGAACCCACACTACATCATATTTCTTCAAAAAACAAATACCCCTTAAAAGAAAGCCATCCTCCCTCAAGACTCCATCCCTTTTCCAGAAAAGACCCCCCCCCCCAACCACCTCCCACCCCTTTCCCGGAAAGAACACTAATTCAAAGTGACAGTCCAAAGTGGTCGGGGGCTTCCCCTCCCTTTTTAATGAGCTCTTCCAAAACGATTCCGCATAAAATAAGCATAAAGCAACGTCAGCCTTCTTTGCAAATTAAAAGAACAAAAATTGGGGCCCGTAATTTAGAAAAATGTTTTGCAACAATCTATTTTGTTGCGTACCATTAGCGTGACATTTTTACGTCGCGCTGCGCTCGCCGGGGTATCCATTACCGGCGCTGCCTTTTCTGCGCGCATCATTTATTCATGGGCCCCCTGAATGTCGGTTTTTCTTGCAAAAGATGCGCAGGGAAGCTTCTTTTACGGGGGAGATAAGTTCGGAGGTGGATATAAGAGTGTTTTCAGGATCGTGTTTACACAAGTTATGGGTTATATACACTTGCTCTTAAAAAAAAAAAGGGCATATTTATATTAAGAGTGTTTGAGATAGTAAATAATATTTTTTGTTGAAAGAAGTCGGTGGAAATTCTTTCCTGGGAAAGACAAAATTTCGAAGTGGATTAATATAGTACTTCGATATAAGTCCTTAATCCGTTCTGGATCCTTGTTCATGCATAACCGTATCCCTAAACTGTTTAAACATGTGTGACTGTGAAGATGTGTTATCTGCTGAGTAAGTGACTATGGTTGGTTTATTAATTATTTGGAAAAGAAATTGGACAATCCTAAACCTTGATAATTAGTTCATTATACTATATTTACAGTTGGTACTCAGAATACGTCCTTAATTCGTTGCAGATCCTTGCTTATGCGTAACCGTATTCCTAAACTGTTTAAACACGAACTACAGATAAGAGACTGTAAAGATATGTTACTTACTGAGTAAGTGACTGTGGCTCGTTTATCAGTTATTTAGAAAGGGAATTGGATTAAACCTCCAAAACTAGTTCATAATACTATAATCATCGCAAACTTCTAAAACTAGATCATAGTACTGAAGTCAAGATATTATGTATACAGAGATACTTCTGTATACGTCCTTAATCCTTTCCAGATCCTTGCTCATGTGTAACCGTAATCCTAAACTGTGCAAACATATTCATATTTACACAGTTTAGGGTAACTGTAACCTTCTATCAGCAACAGAAGTGACTATGCTACCATATATATCAGTTATTTAGAAAGGGAATTGTATCATCGCAAAGCTCCAAAGCTAGATGATAGTACTGCAAACAAGATATTATGTATACAGTATCTCGATATACGTCCTTAATTCGTTCCAGATCCTCGCTCGTGTGTAACCATATCCCTAAATTGTGTAAACATGATCCTGCTAGTTACAGAAGTGATTATGTTATTACATATATCAGTTATTTAGAAAGATAATTGGATCATCATAAACTAGATAATAGTATCTTCAAAACTAGATAATAGTATTTTCAAAACTAGATAATAGTATCGTAATCCAGATATTATGTATACAGTGGTACCTCGGTATACGTCCATGTCCCCCAGATCCTTGCTCATGAGTAACAGTAACCCTAAACTGTGTAAAAATGATCCTGTCAGCTACAGAAGTGACTATGTTATCATATATATCAATTATTTAGAAAGGGAATTGGATCATCGTAAACCTGTTGATCTGTCGTTGAAACCATCGTTGATCTGTCAGTTATGGATAAGAGATCCTGATGATAAGTTACATATTGAGTAGGCCATTATGGCTGGTTTACTAGTTATTTGGAAAATAAATTAGATCATCCTAATGACCTAGTTTGTCATTATACTATATTATACGTAAGGTATTTCCTCAGTATATGTCCTTAATCCGTTCCAGATTCTTGCTCGCGCGTAATCATAAATCTCAACTGCTGATCTGTCAGCTTCAGATAATAGTAGATCCTGATGATAAGTTACTTGCTCAGTAGGTGGTTAGGCTTGGTTAGTTATACCAAAATGATCTTTTTCGCAAAAGAAATAAAAAGAAAATTATCACCCCATGGATGTTCTAGTGGTTCGGAATCCACTTTAAGCCGTAGGTCCCGGTCTCCTATGACTGTAAGAGCGTCACGGAGCCAAAGTCAAACTTCTACCTATGGGTGCTCTATCACAACAGAAGCTGCTTCCTTCCCCTTCAATCATGAGTACGTATGGGCTCGTGGGCTTGGCCCACCAAGTGGGATAAGAAACAACAACATCGACATCAGAAAAATGCTACTTCCATTGGCATATATAAAAGGGAATGTACAAAAATAATTTAAACATTAGTTAGTCCTAAAATACATAAAATACTTAACAAAAATACATGCATACGGGGTAATGTACCAAATTTAATTTTCTCTTTAGTGTCTCTTTTTCCCTACTTGAACCTACCAAAGAGGATACATAAACATCAATCTATAGTGCTATTACAACATACTTTGTGGATAACGAGATTTGACATACATTATACTAAATATATGCCCCAAATATATTAGCTCCTGATTTCATCTTAGTATGTTTCTGAAATGTAGCATTGTCTGGTTATTCCAGAAAATGCTCTTACGACTCGTTTGTTCTTTTTGCTGGTCGTGCCTTCTGCAAAAGATTTTTACTCATTCGTTTGGAAAAGAAACGGCAGACGAGTCGTATTCATACAAAGATACTATAGCAAATAGAATTTTTCGCTTCAAAGAAGAACATATATTAAATTGAAATTATTCCAAAGTGGACGTATGTAGAGGTATCACTGCATATCAATTTCTCAGATACATGATTACATGGATTTAATGTTATATAGCGGACATATTTTTATGATTTAATCCAAAGATTATATGTAGAGTATATATCCAACTCTATGGTATTTTAAAATACAAATACCATTCCCTGTCTAAGATCCTGGTTATTGCATAAAGTCTTTCTTTTTAGAAGAATTACCTGAAAGGCCATCGGAAGTTCTTTTCCATGAAGAAAATGGATTGTTAGAGTTTGAAGAAATTAGGTTTACATAGTTTATAAACTATATGTAAAGCATTTTTTTCCTCTTCAAAAACAAGCATATATTCCTGCTTTGAATACTAGAAATAGTAAATGGTATGCCGTTTGTTTCTACCGTACTAAGAAAATTCTTTGCTGACAGTTTTTTTTTTAAAGATAATTTTAAGTCGATTTTAAAGTGTTACAATTACTGGAACCAAACAGGTATAGTCATGTAAGGATATTTTATCCTTTAAACTAGAAGCTGATTTGTGCCAAACAGTTATAACTATACGGATGATTTGTCTTTTAAAACTAGAAGCTGATTTGAGACAGTTATAGTCAAATGGAGGATATTTGTCATTTAAAACTAGAAGCCGATTTTTACGTCTAGAATGCTCAAAGTAGCAGAAAGTCTTTTGCAACAGAATATGATTTGTAAGTCTTTTCTTGGTGAAAAACATATTAAAGAACCAATGGCCAGAGCGCTAGCCAATTAACCATCAGGGTACTTGGTTTTTATTACATATAATTTAACGTTCTTGTAAACAATAAAAGCTTGGTTAATCCGGTAACAAAGAAGTAAAGCTCTTTGTCTTTTATGTGATATTTTTTTAATAAAAGTATTTTATTATTTTATTATTCGTTTTACGATATTTACGTTTTAATAAAATATCGCTTACAGCTTGTGCGCTCGTAAACTCTTTTTATCAAACTAAAGCGAGGTTGATTTATTTTTCACGCATTTTACTGTAAACCGACAAAAAAAAAATACATTTCTGAGTTTGATGCTTCTATGCTATCAAATTTTACCTAAGTAATTTACTATTCTTTACTAAAATATGTGTAAAAAAAATCCCAGAGCTAACACAATGGACAATAGTACTGTTGCTTAATTCTGACCGACAATGCGTTTAAGCTATAAAATTTTTTTGCACCTTTGGGTATTAAAGAACTTCTGACCCTTCCCACGCACGCTATCCATTTCAAGATTTGCATACTTGTTATTTTTAGCTGTAAGTAGGGAAATTATCTTATTATTAGTAGGGAAAATATTTCTAACAAGGGAAAAACATCGTATATAAGAATTAAGGTTCATTTAACGATATCTTTTTCGTCAGGAAGGACACATAATACCAAACTGGAGGAAATTAAAAACTCGAGGAGATCATTGTCAGAAATTTTATTAAATTGCTTCCAATACAGGACAATTTTAGATCGGTTATCCAATATTCAAAAACAGAAGTGTAGCAGACTCAACTTTACTCAGGGTTAATTCTAGGATGTCACTACGCTGCACTCACAATGTGCCACCGTAATTTTGAAAGAACACCCCCAATTCTGGGGGAGGGGGAATAGAAAGTCATGCCACACGTGCCCATAGAAAAGCATGCCGCAATCCACTACCACATGCCACATCCATTTTAAACGAAATACTTCAAGGATGTCATCTTCTTCTCGAGGAGACAAAATTTCCTCTCCAATTAACGTTGGATTTTAGTCACGCAATAAAGGACTTACAGTCTTCCAAAAGACGACTAAGTATATGGCTTAAATGGTTTAAGGGATTTTGGGGGTTGTCGATCTTTGTCTCACTGAAACGCTCGCAATTCAAACATTCAAATGTGGACGCAAATTAATGTTTCACCAACATTTAGAGCGAATACCATTAATGATGTCATCTGGATAATCGCATCCTTCTACTTTTCTTCTTAATAAAAGGACTTCCCAACGTACAGATTCACCATGTCTATGCTGACATAAATATGAGATCTCTCGGTTGAGGCTTTGTTAGTCGTAACAGAATTTCAATCATATTTGAAACCAAACATTATGTCTCAAAGGACGCTCCTGTTTTGACTTTCCTTGTCAAACCCAATTTTTCCCATTTCCGATAACCAACAGGACTCTCCGATATACTGCCGTTAAATATAATCGCCTCCTTAAAACAGAGATGGAGCAGATTCAGCGTTACATAGGTGAACCGCAAGGGACATGTCACACTGCACTTTTAATGTATGATACCATTTTTTCGATACCATTTGAAACGAACACCTCCAAGGATGGTATGTAGGAAATCACATACTTAGGCCTCTATCGTTGATTATATATAGTTTTAAATATTTAAATTGGTTCTTTTATAAAATTGTGTGCTGCCATCTATTGGCAATACCAACAACACAAAAGCGAAATGCCACTACTACGTAGAAAAGATATGGATATAAGAGCTTTCATGCCATATCCATGAAATAAAGACATCAATATGAGAGTTACCCGTTTGGCTTTCCTTGTCGTCCCATATTTTTTACTTCTAAGACCCAACATTATATCCGCTGTAGTAGATTTAGCGTTACTTAGGTATACCACAAGGGGCATGTCACACTGAATCCTCAATATATCCATACCAGTTGGAAGAAACCCCTCCAAGGATAGCACATGAATAACCAATTCCCTATTTTCTTTGTTGTTAATTATGCATAATCATAAGTATTTAAATTGGTTCTTTTACGAAACTGTGTGCTGCCATCTATCGTCAATAACAAGAGAAACGCCACTACTACATAAGAATAAAACATAAGCACCACCAGAACATCTTTAAAAGAACACTATGTCCATGGGGAAAGAAAAAAGAAAGCTACTAACTCGGAAATCTATTCTCCACCAATCACCGGACGTTCATCAAATGATTGTTCCAGCTAATGGGCCATTTCGCTGCCCATATAAACCGTGTTAAAAAGGAAAGGGAAAAATGGAGGGCGCAAATTTTATTGCTCATAATCCAGGTCGGAAAGGTAAATTAAAAGAAATGCGCAGCGCAACTTCCTGGCGAGGGTTTTTACGAGACTCGAGTCTTACGATAGAGTGTTTAGATCATATAATAGACCCTTGTGACGGCTACTTTATGGCGGGTGTAAAAAAGGTCCTAAAAGCGAGGACTTTGCGTAAGACGTGCCACTGGTGGGAAGACATGAAAATGGGGGGACGCAGTGAATTTTACCACTTTGTGAAGTGAAGTGAAGTGGAGGCGTGGTGTAGTAGTAAGTGGAGGCTTTGTTTGGGGGGGAATAAAAGGACGGGTTATGAATGGTGTTAAAAGCGTTTTAGCATTGCTGAAATGGAAGTCGTTAACTTTTCAAAAGAACCCATTTGTTTTCTACGGCGTGGATTTCGCAATAAAGGTTTAATTGAGTTTGTAAAGCGGTTCGGGACTCGGATGTTCCAATAATTGTTTAATGACGTTATTGGAGAGTTAACAGAAGATTAGCATTTTGTGAAAATATTTATTTTTTCAGCTGACAGAAATGATAGAATTAGATTAGGGGGATTGGTTTGGTTTGTCGCTCTACGGTCATCTTGTGCACACGACGGCTAAATAGACAGAGACCTACAGCTTAATGTGGATTTCGAACCACTCACAAACATCCCTGCCCCAGCCAGGATTCGAACCTAAAGCCTATGGTACAAAAGGCCAGAGCGTAGAGTAGGGGGAGACAAATCTTAAAACAACGGAAAAGTAATTTTGGTAAAGAAATAATTAAAAAAAATTAAATGCTCTATTTGAAATTGTACAATACTTATAATGGACAATCTTGTTACCTGTTGCAACATATTTGTATATACATTTTAGAGGACGTTATAATCATGAAATTGCAAAAAAATTTTATAGCAAAGGAAATCATAAATTATTTAAAGTCAAAAAATTCAATGGCTAGGACATAGAATGGACGATAGCAGAAGCATCATTTTCCTTTCAGAGCATTAATTTTCAAGGGGAAATGCCTATGGCCAAAGAATAAAGGGAAGGCCAAAAATAGAGATGGATTGATGAAGTGGACAAGGATCTGAAGAATCTAAAGATCACAAATTGGAAAACCAATGCATGAGAGAGATGACTTTGGAGTCGTATCGTCAGGGTGGCCATAGTCCAACATGGACTGTAGTACCGGGGAGTTAGTTATATGCATTTTAGAATCCAAGTTTACAGCGATGCTAAAATATGCAATGTATTTTAATTTAATGTGATGTAAATATGTAATGTATAAAATGTGTATCGGAGAGGCCATAAGCTGTAAAACTTATTGAAATGATATTTGATATGATATTTCTGAATTGATATGAAATTGATACATTTCTGAATTAACGTGAAATTTATATGTTATTTTTGACTTGATATGAAATTGATGTATTTTTAAATTGATATAAAATTGATATATTTCTGTAATGATATATTTTTGAATTAATATGATATAATACACGAAATTAACTCGGATCTACTCAAAAATCAACTCGGTTTCCAAAACAGTGACTGCAGCTCATAATAACTACACTATTGAAGTTTCCTGTCTGATTGCTATCGATTTTTGGTTGAGCACTGATAGATTCTGTATCTTCCGAAAGCCGACTGTGGGATCACTGGTAAGAAGAGAAAATTGTTTTTTTAAGGTTGCAATGAAACGCTCAGAAACAGCATTGGCGAATGGCGCTCATATCTCGAGCATTCAAATGGAGACGCTTAATAATAAAGAAATATGGTATTTCTTAAGATATTAAATAAAAGATATGTTTATTTCTCTTAATCTTACAAGTTAATATGAGCATAAATATTAAAATCTTAAATCATTACATGTGAAAAAAAATAATATTTAAAATAGACATGACAGTTAAAATCGTAAAAATTCAAAAACATATTTTCTCATCACAGCTTGTGATAAAATATAAAAAAAAAATATCTTCTTATTTACAACATTAAAATTTTTGAAAAAAGAGTAAACACAATGCTGTAGATTTGAAAAAAAAAATGAAGAATGAGTATGATATTGTTTAAAACTGACTACAACGAAACTATAGATTCAGCTTATAAATTTCTGAATAGCAATAGGTATTACACTGCAATTCCAAGAACTTTTTTATGTTTCGTCCACATCTTAAAAATATGTATTCAACAAATAATAAAATTGAGTTAACTCTTATTTTATGTTTAACAATGCGGCATTATTAACTCATAAAACACACACATAAAAAAGTGAGTTTCGCAATCCATGTAATAACCGGATTTTTCAATTGCTTCTAGTGCATCAAATGAAAAATTTTATAGTTATATTTATATAAATTTAGTATTTAAAGCATATATCCTCAGTCTCTTACCGAGAAATACTGATAGCATTTTTACAGTGACAATAAAATTTATTGAGATTTAATGCAGTAAATTTATTGAAATACATTTTTCTTCTCTTTTTTTACCTTTTCAAATTATTGTTATTACATGCTGATTCACAGATAAGTTTACTAAAATAGGTTAATATTCTAAAATTATATTAAAATAAAATGAATATAAAATTGTTATTCCTCTTAAAAATATGTTTTATTACCTTTTTATGGGTTATAAAATTTATATGGAACATATAGATTTAAAAAAGTAAACAGTCTTTATGATTTCGTTTCTTTCGTATGAATCAGAATATTACATAAAAAAAAAACATTCAAAATATTAATAATATCAAATAGTTTTAATATATATGTTATTAAGTATTTTAATTCTTACCCGTCGTTGTTTTCTAGTGATAAGTACTTTGGATTAGGTTACTCGACTTTAGAACGGTAGATATTTAGCAGATTCAGTGTTATCCAGGAGCACCATGAGAGTCAAACTGTACGTTTAAAGTTTGGACAAACAATGGCACGTACTCCATGCCTTTCCTCCACGAGGTCAACGAAAGGACTTTTGAAATTCTGGCCTACAGATTTATTGTGCACTTTTCCAGTATAAATAAAGATTAATTCTTACAATATAGAAAGAATATTTTGTGTTTAATACAGAAAATTCTTAATTTATCTTTTGTTACTATATATACATTTAAGAGAGATATTAAGATATTAAAATTTATTCATAATGGAGCGCTATAAAAAGTCTTTCATGAGTTATTTTTAGTTGAATTCCTCAAATAAAACAAATAAACAAAGTAATAAATATAATTTGTTCTTGCTCGTAATTTTTATATATTAGGGTGTTATATATTTTATTAATATTAATTACTGGTATTAATATACATGGGTATCAGTATTTACATTGCGCTATTTGATAAAAAAAAAAGGAAAAAGAATTGTCGTTCGGTAATTTTACAAACAATTCAAGCATCGCTAGATATTTATTAAAAAAATTCAAGCATCGCTTCGTAATTATTCGAAAAATTCAAGCATTTCATGGTAATAATTCGTAAAATTGAAACATCACTTTGTAATTATTCGCAAAAATTTTCAAGTATAACTTGGTAATTATTCCCAAAATTGAAATACCACTTGATAAATATTCAAAAAGTTCAAGCATCGCTTTGATTCAGGCATATCGAAAAATACAAGCATATAGAAATTATTCGAAAAATTAAACATCGCATCGTAATTATTAGCAATACAAGTATAGTTTGGTAATTATTTGAAAAAGTCATATAACTCGGTACTTATTCTCAAAATTTAAGTATCAATTGATAAATATTCTAAAACTTCAAGCATCATTTTTGTAATTACTCAAAAAATAGAAGCATAGCATGGTAATTATTCACAAGATACAAGTATAGCTTGGTAATTATACGCAAAATTGAAATATTCAAAAATTAGAATATTCAAAAAATTCAAGCATCACTTTGTAATTATACGAAAAATAGAAACACAGCATGGGAATTATTCACAAAATACAAGCATACCTTTTAATTATTCGCAAAAATGAAATTCGCTTGGTAATTGTTCAAAAAGTTGAAGCATCGCTACATAATTATTTGAAAATTACAAGCATCACATGATAATTATTCACAAAATAAAAGTACAGCTTGGAATTACTCGTAAAATTGAAATATCACATGATAATTATTAAAAAAATTCAACCATCGCTTCGAATTATTCGAAAAATACTAGCATGGAATAATAATTATTCGCAAAATTCAACTATGAGCTCGGTAAATATTCAAAAAGTTTAGGAATCGCTCCATAATTATTTGAGAAATGCAAGCATCAAATGGTAATTATTCACATATTACAAATATATCTTGGTAATTATTTGCAAAATTGAAATACCAGTCGGTAATTATTCAAAATATTCAAACATATTCGAAAAATTCAAACATGCATGGTAATTATTCGAAAAATAGAAGTATAGTTTGGTAATTATTTGCAAAATTGAAATATCGCTCGCTAATTATTAAAAAAAATCAAGTACCGCTACGTAATTAATCGAAAAATCAGATGGTAATTTTCCGCAAAATTGAAGTATAGCTCTGTAATTATCAGCAAAATTGTAGCTTAGTTTGGTAATTATCAACAAAATTTAAATATCACTAGGTAATTAATAAAAAAATTCAAGATTCCCTTCAAAATTATTCAAAAAATGTAATTATGCAAAATAAATCCAAAAGTGAATAAACACTTATTGAAACATTTAGCAAAGCCGTTGTATTAACATGTCTATATAAACCTAACACGAGGAAAATTATTCAGATAAAACTATCTCCCTACAAAACAGGCCCAACACCCCCAACACGCATTTCATCCCCAGCATAAAAAGCACTGGAGCCGGTGTCGTTTTTTGAGCCTTATCGACAATGCAAACTCAAAAGCCATACGTCCGATACATTTTACTTTTCTCCCCCAAATTTAAAAATCTGATGCAGCTATTTTTCTCAAACCCTACTTTCAATATTTTAGGCCTAAAGAAAAGCAAACACAACATAGAAAAGGGATAAAAAGTAAAAAAAATAAAATAAAACAAACATTCCCTACCGGAACAAAATATATACTGTAGTATCTCTACGCAATTGAATCGATTTTCTTTATTTTTTCCCCTTTTTATTCCTTCCCTACCTTTTTTTTTTATCCCTTTCCTTCTACAAAAACCTTTAACTTTAAAAATGCTTTCTCGATTCCTTATCCACAGAAAAAAAAAAAAAAAAAAAAAAAAAAAAAAAAAAGATAAAAAAAAAACTCGAACCCTTCTATGACGATGCTTTTTTTTCCCTTTCTTTTTATGCATTTTAGATGAAAAGGAAATACCTCTGAAGAAATTCCACTAGATATACGCTTTTCTTTATTTTATTTTATTATTTTTTTTATCTTCTCTCTCTATTTTTTCTTTATTTTATCTTTATTTTTTTATTACATCCCCTTCGTCTTTTGCCTTTTTCTTTGAAGAAGTGGGGGAAAGAAAGTAAATAAAAAAAAAAAAAAAAATCCATGTAAAAATTAACGATAAAAAAAAAAAAAAAAATGGGGAAAAAAAAGGGAGATATGATAAAAAAAAATAAAATAAAATAAACCCTTGCCACTCAAGGGTTTAAAATATGTAAGAAATAAGCACGGGTAGGGAGTGGAGTAGGGAAAAAGTCAAAGAGCAAGCGGTGTTTTTTAAAAGAAAGACGGCTCACGAGAAAATATTGAACACATAAAACATGTTTTATGGCCAGAAAAACGCTAAAAATGCAATTATGGATGGATGTAGATCAAAATTCTTTCATTTCGAACTACATCTCATGCAGATGCTGTGAGGAGAGAGGGATAAATATTTCTTTTCGAATCAAATGAATATTAAATTTCGGGAGTTTTATGAAACGCACAAAAAGGAAGAGCGTTTCGCGTTCAAATATTTTCATTGAATCTCAAAAGCTTTTTAGATGATTTTATTTCCACGCAAAACCCAACAGATGAGGCCTCGAAAAGCACAAACGTCTGTGTTTGGGAATCCTAATGTTAAGAGCTTTTTATGAAAGATAAAAATACATATCAAAAGAAATATAAAACTTGAAATGAAAATGGTAAAATAAAATTTATGTATGTAAATATTTGCGGCATATCATTGTTAAAACTCAATACAATAATTCGCGTGAGGTTTCTTTTTACTTTGAGGAATTATGTAATTATTACGAAGATAGATTTTTAGCAGACTCAACGTTAGTTAAGGTGTATTCTTCTTCACTTGCACGCGGCGTGATGGCCAATTGGCTAGCGCTCTGCCCTTTGGTACACACACTTCAGGTTCGAAATCTGTCGGTGGCATTGACATTTGTTAGTGGTTCAAAATCCTCAGTAAAACTGTATGTCCCGGCCTAATTAGCCAAGAGTGTGCACAAAATGACCGTAGGGCGACAAAACAAATATACGTTTTGACTAAACAATATCAAAAGTTACTTCTGAAAATTCGTAAGCACTTCCTTTCCTCCACGAGATCAACGGGACTTTTGACACCCTGACTCACAGATTTATCGTGCCCCTCCCCAGCATAAATTCTTATAATATAGAAAGGAAAATTTTGTATTATAACAGAAAATTCTTTTCTTGATGTATATATTTAAAACAGTTCATGAAGTTATTTGTATTATTATTTTTGCGACAGTTAAAAAGTATTTATAATGCAACACAAAAAAGCGTTTTCATTGAGTTTCATTCTCCAAATAAAAACAACTAAACAAAGTGATAAATATAATTTGATCTGGCGTCAATTTGTTATAAATTAGTGCTTCTATTCATTACTGGCATTGATATACAAGGGTATCAGTATTTACATTGCGACGATAATTTTAAGCATTGATAATTTTAAGAAAAAAATAAAAAATAAAGTATCGCTTGGTAATTATTCGCAAAAATCAAGCATAACTTTGTAATTATTCACAAAATTGAACTATCACTTGATAAATATTCAAAAGGTTGAAGCATTGCTTTGTAATTATTCGAAAAATGCAAGTATCGCATGGTAATTATACGAAAAATACAAGTATCGCATGGTAATTATTCACAACATAGAAGTATAGTTTGATAATTAGTTGCAAAATTGAAATATAGCTCGCTAATTATTCAAAAAATTCAATTACCGCTATGTAATTAAACAAAAATCAGATGGTTATTTTTCGCTAAATTCAAGTATAGCTCTGTAATTATCAGCAAAATTGAAGTATAGCTTGGTCACTCTACTTTTATCACTAGGTAATTATCGAAAAAATTCAAGCTTTCCTTCAAAATTATTCAAAGAGTGCAATTGTGCAAAATAAATCCAAAAGTGAATAAACACTTATTGAAACATTGAGCAAAGCCACGTATTAACATAACGCCTATATAAACCAAAGCCGTGGAAAGCAATTCCAATAAAATTATTTCCCTACAAAACAGGCCTCCATATTCGAACACCCCCAACACGCATTTCAGCCCCAGCATAAAAAGTACTGGAGCCGCTGTCATTTTTTGAGCCTTATCGACAATGCAAACTCAAAAGCCATACGTCCGATACATTTTACTTTTCTACCCAAATTTAAAAATCTGATGCAGCTATTTTTCTCAAAACCTACTTTCAATATTTTAGGCCTAAAGAAAAGCAAACACAACCTAGAAAAGAGATAAAAAGTAAAAAAAATAAAATAAAACAAACATTCCCTACCGGAACAAAATATATACTGTAGTATCTCTACGCAATTGAATCGATTTTATTTATTTTTTCCCCTTTTTATTCTTTCCCTACCTTTTTTTTTTTATCCCTTTCCTTCTACAAAAACCTTTAACTTTAAAAATGCTTTCTCGATTCCTTATCCACAGGAAAAAAAAAAAAACGGGAAAAAAAAGGATAAAAAAAAAAAAAAAACTCGAACCCTTCTATGACGATGCTTTTTTTTCCCTTTCTTTTTATGCATTTTAGATGAAAAGGAAATACCTCTGAAGAAATTCCACTAGATATACGCTTTTCTTTATTTTTTTTTATCTTCTCTCTCTTTTTTTTATCTTTATTTTATTTATTATTATTTTTTTATTACATCCCCTTCGTCTTTTGCTTTTTTCTTTGAAGAAGTGGTGGAAAGAAAATAAAAAATATATAAAAAAAATCGATGTAAAAAAGGAACGATAAAAAAAAATGGGGAAAAAAAAGGGAGATATGATAAAAAAAAAAATAATAAAATAAACCCTTGCCACTCAAGGGTTTAAAATATGTAAGAAATAAGCGCGGGTAGGGAGTGGAGTAGGGAAAAAGTCAAAGAGCAAGCGGTGTTTTTTAAAAGAAAGACGGCTCACGAGAAAATATTGAACACATAAAACATGTTTTATGGCCAGAAAAACGCTAAAAATGCAATTATGGATGGATGTAGATCAAAATTCTTTCATTTCGAACTACATCTCATGCAGATGCTGTGAGGAGAGAGGGATAAATATTTCTTTTCGAATCAAATGAATATTAAATTTCGGGAGAACGCACAAAAAGGAAGAGCGCTCAAATATTTTCATTGAATCTCAAAAGCTTTTGAGATGATTTTATTTCCGCGCAAAACCCAACAGATGAGGCCTCGAAAAGTACAAACGTCTGTGTTTGGGAATCCTAATGTTAAGAGCATTTTATGGAAGATAAAAATATACATATCAAAAGTAATATAAAACTTGAAATGAAAAAGGTAAAATAAAAATGGTCTGTATATACATAAAATATTTGAGATATATCATTGTTAAAATTCGATACAATACAATACAATACAATAATTCAGTTTACACATGAGGTTTCTTTTTACTTTGCGGAGTTATATGATTATTACAAGGATAGATTTTTAGCAGATTCAACGTTAGTTAAAGTGCATTCTTCTTCTTCATTGGCGCAACAGACAATGATGAGCCAAGGCCGTCTGCCAACTGACAGATTTCGAGACAGGAGATGTTTTCTTTTCACGGATAACATTCTAAATTCATATTAGATCGGAACCTACGGTTAAAGTAGATATACTACAAACATTCATGGCATTCTCTGGAGTCGAACCCGAAACCTGTGGCACCAAGCGCCAAAACGCTAGTCACTTGGCCATCAATCTCCCTAACTGTAATAACCTTCAATAATTCATTCAATAAAATTAATAATTTATATAACTAAAATTCCACAAAATGTAACATGGTGACAAAACTTAATACACTGTGCCACGGTGCTTCATTAAATTTTCACCAAACAAATTCAAATATTAAAAAACATGTTTCGTTACTTAACTGTAATAGCCTTCACTAAATCATTCAATAAAATTAATCCTTCCTATAACATAAAAATTCCACAAAATGTAACATGGTGTCAAAACCTCAATACATTGTGCCACGATGCTTCATTAAATTTTCACCAAACAAATTTAAGTATTAAAAAAACATTATTAACTGTAGTATCCTTCAATAATTGTAGTAGCCTTCAGAAAATTGAATTCTTCTAGGATTGTAAAGGTGAGTTGATCCATAATTGCATTTCACAGTACAGAAAAAAAAAATGGAATATATATATATAAAGTAGTCCGCTCAACAACATTGAGGAATGTTATTAAATTGTGTATTGGACAACAATTTTCAGTGTGTTTGTTATTGCACATGTTATTTTGTTAATTGTTATATGATACTAGATACTGACAATTCATAGTTATGTTATATAAAAAAATAATTGTGAATTTCTTTATTGTAGTCACGTGTTTTCTTTGCTTGTCAGAAATTATAATTTTTTTTTCTTTTTAAATTCTTTGTAGCTTTCTTCTATTTCCGCTTTTGTCTTTTAAAGTGGTTCTAAATTCTGATACAGGTTTTTTCCTAACTTTATATCGCACTAAAAATAAATTATTTGAGATTTGGTTTAAGTGCATACCATAAATGTTATATACAAATAAATACCAAATAAACTTACAATAGGAATGATTCATGACTATGCCATTTTGCAAAATGCTTGTATGTGTTAAGATTCCGATTAAGTACATGTGCATATCGTAAACGTTATATACAAATAAATACCAAACTACGCTTACAATGGGGGATGATTCATGGCTATGCTACATAGCACAATGCTTGTAAGTGACGAGATTCCGATTAAGTGCATATCGCAAGTTTTGCATCCAAATAAATACCTAAGTGGATGATTCATGGTCACGCAATATCTCCAGAAATATGCTTTTTTTATCCTCACACTTTTCGGATGAAGATATCAAAGACATGTTCTGTCAACAACAACGATATAAAGTCCTGTTCGTACAATAAGTACAAATCCGTATCATAAAAACCTTTTTATACGACCCAGAATATCACATTGCCTTCTACTACAGTTAAAGTAGCTAAAAATCAGTTTATTTAATAAATTTATCCATTTCTTTAATAGAAAAAGGAAAAAAGAAGAAAGGGGGAAAATAAATTAATATCATCATCATTTAGTTAAAATAACCATGGAACAAAACATACTAAATTATCTTAAATTTTTTAATGAACATACAAATTCCAAAGAATTATAGAATTATTTTTTAAACGATTTATCCTAGTGATATTATTATAAAATCCTAGGTTATAATATAAAAATCATAAAATATTTAATCGAATATGTAAATAATAAATTATTTATCATAATTTCACTTAATTTTATTCTATGTATCACTGGCATAATAAGATGTATAAATTACATAATAATATTGACTTTTATCATATTTTGAACGTTTATAAAATACAAATTACCAAATTCCTTTCATAAATAAATGTCGTAGAGATGATTTATCTCAGTGGATTTATTTTTACAGTCACAGGCGTTTGCTGTGACATAAAAAAATATAAGACATTCTGTCTGTACTGTATACGATTGCTTAAATGATATATTATTTACCAGAATTTCACTTCATTTTATTCTGTGTATTTCTTGGTGCTTCTTTAAATAAAACTGGAATAAAATGTATCAGATTACATTATGATCTTGACTTTATCATATCTTGAACGTTTAAAAAATAGGAATTATGAGATTATTTTAATAAATAATTGTCACAGTGATGATAATTACAGTGGATTTATTTCACAGTCTCATAATTTTCATAGTTTATTTACAGTGACACACAAATTATAAAATATTCTATCTCTACTGTACATGACTGCCTAAATGATAATTATCAGAATTTTACTTAATTACATATATTTCTTGTTGTTACTAATCCCCCTGGTGCAGGAACGCCTACACCAGGTACAGAAAACCCCATCGCAGGCTACTGGGCCATGGCTAAGGGTAATATGCAGCTTCATTTTAGCGAGGAACCGCGAGGGCTGAAGACTGACTAAGCCTCAAGACAACTCTCTACGATCATATTAGATCGGGATCTACGGTTTAAAATGGATTCCGAACCACTACAAGCATCCATGGAACTGGTGGAATTCGAATTCGAAACCTGTGGCACCGAGGGCTATCCACTCGGCCATCCGGCCCCTGAAATGTATTTCTTGGTGATTCTATGTATTAAAAAAAAACTGGTATAAGATGTATCAAATTACGTTATGATCTGGACTTTATTGTATCTTGAACGTTTAAAAAATATGAATTATCCAATTATTTTCATAAATAATTGTCATATTGATGAATTATTTCAGTGGATTTGTTTTCACATTCACTATGACATAAAAATTGAAAAACATTCTATCTCAACTGTATACGATTGCCTAAAAGATATATTGCACGTATTTATCAGAGTTTAATCTAATTTTGCCTTAAGTATGTCTTGGTGATGGTATGTTTTTAGGTTTAATTATATTATTAGGAAGAAGTGAATAACAGAAGACATTTATAAACATTTTAGAACCACCGGAAGACCTTCATAATTTTGCAATTTCCAACGATATGGCTTTTCCACTTAACAAGTTTTCCCCATCCATATATCAAGGGCAACAACAACAACAACAGCTTGTCCGGTACCATAAAGACCTGTTTGCTGGATCATAAAATGCGTGTTATTCGTTATACGACATAAAATAAGAGATGGTATTTGATTGCATCTCCATAAAAATAACCTGTTATTTGATTAGCAGTTGCGCAAGATACTACGAACGTCACCCACAACAATCGGATCTGAGTTGATGCACCAGAAATGTTTACGAGTTCATCTCGTTTTGTTTCTTGGAAGAAGATCACTCGTTTGGGGAAATTGCACGAGAGTACCATTAAATTTCATTCCTCCCTGCACCCTACTCCCCTTTTTTTGCCCGAGTTTAATAACCTGGGTCGGTTTTTGTGGGTTTTTATGATGCCCAAGAAATGAGCGTTAAGCGTAATGACTGTGGAGCGTCTTATATATATATATTTTCGTTAACGAATTATGCGTAATAAACGGGGAAGTAAGAAGCATAAAAAACAATGCATCGCAATTGAATTAGAAAGCAGACGGCATTTATATGCTGTTTTATTTGTGCTGCTAAAGTAATGAATGAAGAAGAAAGACTTCGTAAGACATAAATATTGGAACATCAATTAAGAAAGCAGAGATAATTATGAATACAGGAAACGTATTGCATACAGGTTACAAAATCAGGAAACTAGTGATTAAATACTTTGATTTGGGAAAATGCATTAAATTCAGAATCGATACTAATTGCATTGTACAAATATTGATATTGATATTGAATTTTATAATTAATTATAAACTTTATCTATCTATATATATATAAACTTATAATATTAATATTTTGTAGTAATATGTATACTCTTTAATTAAGAAAAGAGAGATAATTATTAATACAGGTTACAGAATCAATAAACTAGTGATTAAATACTTTGATTTGGAAAAAATTAATTAAATTCAAAACCAATATCAAATGCATTGTACAAACATTGATATTGAATTTAATAATTAATTATAAACTTATAAATAAATATACATACATATAAATAAATTTATAAAATGCATATTTTGTAGTACTATGTATATTATTTAATTAAGGAAACAAAGATAATTATTAATACAAGAAACGGATTGCATACAGGTTACAAAATTACAAAACCAATAAACTAGCAATTAAATACCTTGAATTGAGAAAAATGCATATAATTTAGAATCAATATTAAATGGATTGTACAAATATTATTGCATTTAACAATTAATTATAAAATTATAAGTAAATAATATATATATATATATATATATTTATTTGTATATATATTTATTAATATTTAATTATTAAATTCGGTATCAATATTTGTACAATGCATTTAATATTAATTCTGAATTTAATCCATTTTTTCCAAATCAAAGTATTTAATTACTAGTTTATTGATTTTGCAGTTTTGTAACATTAATATTATAAAACGTTTTCGATATTAATAATTATCTTTTTTTTCTTAATTAAATAATATACATATTATTACAAAAAATGCATATTATAAGTTTATTTATATACATATTTATAATTAATTATTAAATTCCTTATCAATGTTTATACAATGTATTTATTATTGATTATGAATTGAATGCATTTTTCCCAAATGAAAATATTTAATTATACTAATTAATTAATTTTGTAATTTTGTAACCTGTATTAATAAATATCTGTTTTCTTAATTAAATAATACTATACACATTATTACAAAATATGCATATTATATATATATATATATATATATATATATATATATATATATATATATAGATAGATATTTTAATACAGAAAATTATTAATGCAGAAAACGTATTATAATATTTATGTTACAAAATTACAAAATCAATAAACTAGTAATTAAATACTTTGATTTGGAAAAATGGATTAAATTCAGAATTAATATTAAATACATTGTACAAATATTGATATTGAATTTAATAATTAAATATTAATAAATATATATACCTATATAAATAAAATTTATAATAAGAATTTTTTGTAATAATATCTATATTATTTAATTAAGAAAATAGAGATAATTATTAATATAGGAAACGTATTGTATACAAATTACAAAATTACAAAATCAATAAACTAGTAATTAAGTTCTTTAATTTGGAAAAAATGCATTCAATTCATAGTCAATATTAAATGCATTGTACAAATATTGATATCGAAATTAATAATTAATTATAAACTTACATATACATAAACCTATAACATGTATACTTTTAGTATTTTTAGTTTATGCAGTATTTTTAGAAATATGTATATTATTTAATTATTGCTATTAAATTATTAAAAGCCAATGTAGTGTGCAAGTTGGACAGTAAGATTGTAACTGGTTGTGGTTGAGTTGAGATATTTGAGGTACAGGTTGGAGAACACACAGCTTTATGTACACACACACAAACACCACACATATACCATTAGAAACATACATCATTTAAGACTTTTAAAGACAGATAATTATAGATTCGTGGAAGGACTTCACTTCTAAACCGAAAACCCGAAATTCTGCTACGCGCAGGGTGTGCGAAATATACTTCCTCTCTGGGTGAAACTCTGTAGGGCAACTAATGCGCCGGGATGCACTAAATATCTTTCCTCATCGGATGAGAGACAGTAAACTAAACGTTTATCAGAGGGAAAGCAGGTTGCCCTGTACTTCCGCAAATGACAATTTAAATGAAAGTTAAATTTATTAAATATTTCAAACAATAATACCAAGGGTAAAAAAAAGATCATATATTATATAAAATATATTATATAAACAATAAAGCTCATATATTATATATAAAGCTCATTTATTTTACGTAAAAACTATTATATGAATATATTTATTTAAAAACAAAAATATGATTTGTATATATTTCCAAATACGATCAAAAAGCTATTACAAATAATGCGAATCGTGTATTGTTAGAATGTATTTAAATTTATTTAAAAAATTATATGATTGCAACAAAATCTGTAAATCATGTAAAATGGAATTAAAACGATACATAGTTTATAAATAATAAAACAATAATTATGAAAATAAAAGAAATACCAAAATAAAGAATATAAATATTCATATAGCAACTCTAAAAAGGGAAATACAAATATTAAATTATCTGCATTTTATTTTTAAAGCAATAAAGATTTAATTTAATAAGCCATTTTAATATTGCTCATAAGAAAAAAGAAATGTTTCGAAAATAGAATTAGTTTATTTCTTATAAATTATTCTTGCAATAAAACAGCCTTTTTCGAGGCTTCGTAGAACTATTTCGTTTTTCTTACCGAGTGAATAAAAATGAAAATGAAATATTCATTTAGTGAGCAGCATTTTCTCCGGTCTGTTCTATGTTTAGGATGAAAGTGCTATCAGATATTAAATATAAATTATTCATTATTTTATAAAAATGCGTTTATTGCAATGAATATTGGAAAAAAAAAATAAAGCACTTAAGAACTATGAAAAAAATATCATCAGAAATTTTTGCAAATTATTGCATTTTATGAGTCTTAGAATATCGAACGGAGTACAAGACGAGGGAGGTTTTGTTTTGTTGCTTTGTAGTCATTGTTTTGAAACATGAGTAGATTCAGTGACAGAATATTTCATTACAATGTATGTTGCTTCTTATCCCACTTGGTTGATAGCAACAACTAGACCAAGTCCATGAATCCAATGTGTTCTCATAGAAGAAGGGGAAGCTTCTGTCGTGATGGAGCACCCGTAGGTAGAAATCTGATTTGGCCCCGTGTGACTGATGACGAAAGACAGTGCTTTTAAGGGAAACTGCCCCGCATTTGTGTATCGCACGGAAGAAAACCCGGAAAAAAGAAGAATAAACAACAACATACGGATTTTATATCTTATTAAAATATTACAATTATGTTGCATATTATTAGTACATATATAAAGATTTTATTAAATTTTATATTTCCAGTTATAGTATGTGTGCTGATTGGACTGCAGGTGGACATAATATTTGTGGATTCTGAACCAGTCACAAGCATCCATGCCACCGTTAGGATTGGAACCTGAAGTATGTAGTACCAAAGGCCAGAGCTCTAGCAAATTGGTTATCTGGCAGCAGTAGATATGATAGTGATTGTGACAGAAAGTTTCATATCGACTGTCTAACTTAAGGATAAGAATAAACAAGCATATATGGATTTTATATCTTATTATAAGATTTTTATTATTTGATTTACTATTACTACAATTAATTTATATACGATTTGTACATATATTATTCTGTTTTATATTTCCCAATTGTAACATGTGTGTTGAATGGACTGCAGGTGACCGAAATTATTAAGACGTTGCGCTGCAGTCACTGCTGTGAAAAACGAGTAGACTGAGTTGAGATTGTGACAGAATATTTCATATCGAATGCCTTATTATGGATAAGAATAAACAAGAATATAAAATTTTATACATTATTAGATGATTACAATTATTATTATACATACATATGATATTATGAAAATTATCATAAGCTATATACAGACAATATATAGCATTTATATGTAATCATTGTATCTTACAAAAAGTTGTAGGGGCTATTTTTTTTTTGGTAGATTGTTCTATAGTTTTTGATCTGAAAATGCGACAATCGGTGGTGATTGTGACGATATTTCATAAACCAAACTTACGGATAGTTTGGTTTGGTTTGCCACTCTACAGTTTTGTGCACATTTTAGACTAATTACATCGGTACACAGTATAACGTGGATTCCGAACCACTCACAAACGTCCATGCCACCGCCAGGATTCGAACCTAAAGCCTGTGTGCCAAAGGCCAGAGCGCTAACCCATTGGCCATCAGGTCGCCTAACTTACGGATAAGAACTAACCAGAATATATGAATTTTTTAATACGAATTTTTTTGTAAAATTCATATAAACGACACGAATAATTAAAATGATTCGTATCATCCATCTCTAACCATCACAGACAACACAACGAACAAAAGGGCCATCTCCAATGACCTTGAACACGTACCCAAACAAAAACGTCCCTTCCCAGTTCCGGCAGGGTGACGTGAGGTGAGGTGGGGGTGGGGAGATCCCCAGGGAGGGCACGGGGATGGACATTTATCCATTCAACATCCTCCCGTTCCGCCATTTAGGTAATGAGCGCGGAAAAAGCGGCCTAAATAATAGAGCAGGCGGCGCCTATCCCAGGCAGATCACGCCGCAACAAAACCCTAATGAGAATGACCAGTGGGCAGAGACTTGGTAATGGAAGGTCCGTTTGCCTTGGGTGGTGGTCTGGCAGGGAGCGAGACAGAGGTAGTGGCCGCATCTGATCGCATTTAGATATCATAATTGATTAGCTATGTATTCGTAGGAAACAACACACACAACAGATCATGTTCACTAGCAGAGTTGCATGTTTATGTATTATCTTTCAAATAGGACACCATTTTTGCCTTTTCATCACGACATTTGACAACATTTTTGCCAGTAGAGTAGTTTACACATTTAATAACACAATAATACGCACATAAAAAGCTAGTATCCATTTAAAATGTAATTTTCAAATAGTTTTGTACCAATTCCAAATGAGATCTTGCCTTAGAAGAATCTAATTCAAATCTGATGTATTCCTCCATCGGATAGGGAAAATACGCATTAGGGATCCGCTCTTGTAGGGATTATCAAGTTGAGTTGCCACAAATTATTTTCTTAATGAAAATTATAGCAATAGTTCGGATGATCGCTCCAGTCAATGTCTCAGACAATTTGAAACCGTACTAATTGAAAATCTCAAAATTGATGATAGGTTTTAAAAAAAATTTATTCTATTTTTTAGAAAATTAAACGAGATTAATAAGTACAAATGTCTAAAAGACAAGAACAAATATGGATTAGAAACAAATGTTAAAAAAAAACAAATATGGATTAGGTATAATAAGAAACAAATATTAAAGAACAAATATGCATTAGGAATATTAAAGAGCAAACATGGATTAGGAATATAAGAACAAATATGGATTAGAAATATTAAAGAATATTAAAGAACAAATATGGATTAGGAATATAAAAGAATAAATATGGATTAGAAATATTAAAGAAAAAATTCGGATTAAGAATATTATAGAATAAATATGGATTAGGAATATTAATGAACAAATAGAAATTAGGAATTAGGAATTCATTTTTATTCTCTTATATAATATATATATATAATATGATGATATGTACAATATATCATACATACATTATATATATATAATTCTAAACTACGTACCTACTGTTTAATAGTTAATGGTATATAAGTTAAAAATGATGGCGGTTTAATTATTATATACTACAAAATACCCCTTCTAACTGAAATTAAAATTGTATTTGTCTATAGGTAATTTATAATAAACTGATTTTACAAAATGTAATTTTTGTTTAAAATTTTAATTTTAACAAGAGGTGTAAATAATAATTATCATATATAATTAAACAAAAATTTTATTTTTCAACTCAAAAAACAACAAATTTTTTTTTTAATTACACAGTCAATTTTTTTTTTCACTTATCATATTTAATGTGTTTGAAATTTCAATTTCAAAATCAGTTAAAAAAATATCGAACAAAAATTATTCCACGACGGTTACACAAATCGAGACAAAAAAGAACATATAGAAACACCGACACTCCTTTTATTCTCAATAAGAAGACAAACAATTTTTTTCTCCCCATCCGCCAAAGACCGCATTCTGGTGTGGCGAGGGAAAATGATAAATAATCCCTGATCGGTAGGGAAAACAGAGCGAAAGAAGATAGGTAATCAATCTGCAAATAAGGCAGCCACAAGTTCTTAGGGGATTTGGAGAGCAGCTCCCGAGAGGATGGAGATGAAAAGGGAGTGTTTACAGCTGTCGGGGGGGGGGGGAGGAGCGGTAATCCTATTACGGATTTCGACGCAATAATCAGGTGGAGCGTTTACGCTGGATTTCCGGCGAGGTGTCACTCATAGATTACGGCCGCACCAATTTTAAATGACAAGTGGAATGTGGAGAAAGGTTAGTGGAGTATCTTGATAGAATGTATTGAGTTTTGACACCATGTCACATTTTGTGGAGTTGTTATGTTATGTGAAGGTTTCATTTTGACGAATGAATTATTGAAGGTTTTTACAGTTATGTAACGAAAAATGTTTTTTGAATACTTGAATTTGTTTGGTGAAAATTTAGTGGAGCATCTTAGTATAGTGTATTGAGTCTCGACTACATGTTACACTTTGTGGAGTTTTGTGGTATATGAAGTATAATGTATGGATTATTATTTTATTCTTCAATAAGTTAAGTAACGAGAAATGTTTTTTGAATACTTAAATTTGTTTGATGAAAATTTAATGGGGCACCTTGGTGCAATGTATTGAGTTTTGACTCCATGTTATTCTTTGTGAAGTCCTTATGATATAAGAAGGCTTAATTTTGTTGAATTAATTATTGAAGGCTACTACAGTTAAGTAATGAAAATGTTTTTTGGAATACTTGAATTTGTTTGGTGAAAATTTAGTGCAGCGCCGTGTACAATGTATTGAGTTTTACTCCACGTTATACTTTGTGGAGTTTTTATGTTATATGAAGGCTTAATTTTAGTGATTGAAGGCTATTAAAATTTAAGTATCGAAAAGTGTTTTTTGAATTTGGAATACTTTTTTTTATCATTATAAATGATTATCTTTTATCTATTTAATTATTATCAACTAGCTATAAATTATTATTTTTAAACTGAAATTTAAGAATAAATGCCAAAATTAAAATTAAAATTATGCATTGTTATAACAGAACAATTTTTTTAAATATGAAATTAATTTGTCTATAAAAATTTGATTAAAAATGTATACAAAAGATATTCTCCAATGAATTAATAGTAGATGGAAAATATTTTTTAATTATTAACTACACATTAAAAAAGTTTAATATTTTTTCCCTCACATTCCAAAAAGGTAAATGCCAAATAACAATGCTAACATTTTTTGTTTTGAGATTTAATAGATATTTTTTGAAATTTAATAGGCAATTTTATTGTTTTGACATAAAAATAATTGATGACTGAAAAATAAGCGAATTTATTCACCTATTAAATCAATCATGATAAATATTTGAAATATAACCAGAAAGTATTTTAATGAATAAATAATAAATGAAAATATAATCTATAATAATTTCAATAACTAGATTTAGAGGAACAATATACAGATAAGACGTAGAAATTCAGATATGCTTATAGCATGGGTATAAATGAAAGAGTTGAAATAACGATGCTTTAAAAATATTGACTCTAAAATTTCTGATTACTTAATTACTTTTAAATCAGCCTCATTGAAAATGCTTATGTTTAAAGAGTACTGTAAAATTATTCTAAATGACTTTTAAAAACCATTTTAAATATCTTTTTAAAAACCATTTTAAATAGCTTTTTAAAAACCATTTTAAATAACTTTTTTTTATAAAATCCCTTTAAATATCTTTTTTTAAATCATTTTATATATTTTTCAGAAATCACGTTAAATATCGTTTGACTTAATCTAAATAAATTTTATTGCACTATTTGTTTATATATTTTAAAAAATCACTTTAAATATCGTTTGACTTAATCTATATAAATTTTATTGCACTATTTGTTTATATATTTTTCAAAAATCACGTTAAATATCGTTTGACTTAATCTAAATAAATTTTATTGCACTATTTGTTTATATATTTTTAAAAAATCACTTTAAATATCGTTTGACTTAATCTATATAAATTTTATTGCACTATTTGTTTATATATTTTTCAAAAATCACTTTAAATATCGTTTGACTTAATCTAAATAAATTTTATTGCACTATTTGATTATATATTTTCAGAAATCACGTTAAATATCGTTTGACTTAATCTAAATAAATTTTATTGCACTATTTGTTTACATATTTTTCAAAAATCACGTTAAATATCGTTTGACTTAATCTAAATAAATTTTATTGCACTATTTGTTTATATATTTTTCAGAAATCACGTTAAATATCGTTTGACTTAATCTAAATAAATTTTATTCCACTATTTGTTTATATATTTTTCAAAAATCACGTTAAATATCGTTTGACTTAATCTAAATAAATTTTATTGCACTATTTGTTTATATATTTTTCAGAAATCACGTTAAATATCGTTTGACTTAATCTAAATAAATTTTATTGCACTATTTGTTTACATATTTTTCAAAAATCACGTTAAATATCGTTTGACTTAATCTAAATAAATTTTATTGCACTATTTGTTTATATATTTTTCAGAAATCACGTTAAATATCGTTTGACTTAATCTAAATAAATTTTATTCCACTATTTGTTTATATATTTTTCAAAAATCACGTTAAATATCGTTTGACTTAATCTAAATAAATTTTATTGCACTATTTGTTTATATATTTTTCAGAAATCACGTTAAATATCGTTTGACTTAATCTAAATAAATTTTATTGCACTATTTGTTTATATATTTTTCAAAAATCACGTTAAATATCGTTTGACTTAATCTAAATAAATTTTATTGCACTATTTGTTTATATATTTTTCAGAAATCACGTTAAATATCGTTTGACTTAATCTAAATAAATTTTATTCCACTATTTGTTTATATATTTTTCAAAAATCACGTTAAATATCGTTTGACTTAATCTAAATAAATTTTATTGCACTATTTGTTTATATATTTTTCAGAAATCACGTTAAATATCGTTTGACTTAATCTAAATAAATTTTATTGCACTATTTGTTTATATATTTTTCAAAAATCACGTTAAATATCGTTTGACTTAATCTAAATAAATTTTATTGCACTATTTGTTTATATATTTTTCAGAAATCACGTTAAATATCGTTTGACTTAATCTAAATAAATTTTATTCCACTATTTGTTTAGATATTTTTCAAAAATCACTTTAAATATCATTTGACTTAATCTAAATAAATTTTATTGCACTATTTTTATATATATTTTTCGAAAATCACTTTAAATATCGTTTAACTTAATCTATATAAATTTTATTGCACTATTTGTGTAATGCATCTCATATTAAAGCAAATTTTTACCGTTTTTTTCCATCAAAAATTAACTTATGTTATTGTTTAACAGCATCCTTATTTAAATTGAATCGTTTTTTATTAATCTTTTATTACATTATCTCTTTCATATATCTTAAATTAAAAAAATAAAGGCTAACCACTTTTATTTTAAAAATAAACCTTTCGCCATTTTATTACCTTTTTTTTTTAAATTAAATTAATTTTATTCTTGCCACTTTTTATTACACCTTTTGTTTAATATATTTCAAATTCAAATAAAGGCTAACCACAACCATAAACCCTCCACCACTTTATTATTTTGTTTTAAAAGTTAAATATTTTTTATTTGATATATCTCAAATTAAAATAAATGCTAATCACTTTTACTTTAAAAATAAATCCTTTGCCATTTTATTACCTTTTTTAAAAGTTAAATTATTTTGATTCTTGCCAATTTACATTACACTTACGTTTAATATATTTCACATTAAAATAAAGACTTACTTTAAAAGTAAATTCTCCATCATTTTATTACCTTTCTTAAAAAGTCAAATAATTTTTATTGCGCTATTCGTTTAATATATCTCAAATTAAAACAAACGCCAACCACTTTAACTTTAAAAGCCTCCGATATTTTACTGCATTTTTTAAAAAGTTAAATCATTTTTATTCTTGACACTTTTTATTACACTTTTTGCTTAATACATCTCGGATTAAAATAAAATCTTACCACCTCTTAACGAACCGTAATCCGTCGCCAACTTTTTATTCATATGACTTATTTTTATTACCTTATCTCCCCAATACTTTTCAGATTAAAATAAACTCTTACCGAAATCCCCCTCTCCCCTGCTTTAACGGTTAGAAGATTTGTAATGGACGAAAATATTCCTCTCTCCGCACAAATCCGATTACACGGCGCATTTATGCAGAACCAACGATCACCGGGGCAAGAATTTATAATGAATTTATTCATGCAAACCTACAGAGTAATCTGATATTAGATGCACAATTATTCTTTTGTTGGAAAAGCTACATTGTGCGCTATTTGAGATGTATTCATATTCGAGCTTATGTATGGGTTTGTCAAAACTTAGAGGTTCATTTAAAAGCCAAATATAATGTAATGGAGTATTTCTGATTAATTTGATCGTGTGAGTTAGAAAGCTTTAATGAGGGTTTCCATGCTGAATGATTAATTGCATTTTTGGCGAGTGCTTTCTCCCGCCAATTAAATCCCATTTGTAGAGATAATTAATTAATTTAGCGTGGAAGTTAGATATGATAATTTATCTCGGAAAGTATTGAAGCGATAATTTTTCATGTGGTTTGAATAATACGGTTGTGGTTTAAAGAGGATAGTTATTTAAATGGTATAAAAATAAAATTGTCAATTAATTTATAAATGTTTGCGTCGTGTTTAATCTTCAGTGTCTTGCAGTGCGGGATGGACATGCTATGTGCTATTTACTCATATAAGGTAGGGAAGGGACAGCTGCTGTTATGATGGAGCAACTGTAGGTAGAAGTCTGACTTGGCTCCGTGTCGCTGAAGAAGGAGGAAAGTGACTTTTAAGGGGAATTACTCCGCATTCGCGTATCGTATGAGAGAAAACCCGGAAAACTCCCACAGGTAGTCCAACTAACGAGACAAGATGCTGAATATCATAAACACCATCGAGTCTGCTTGTTTTCTTGAAACAGTGTCTGCAACAAAGTCGCCAGAGGATTGAACCTCAGACCTAATGTTCACCAGCCATTTATAAATGTTGGCATATAAAATACAGTCATTTAAAGAAAAATACAATTATTTTACAATTATTATTTATTACAGCCCCATAGCGAGCTAAGGCCGTCTGCATGCTGGCAAATTTCGAGACAAGAGATGCTTTTCTTTTTATGGGTATAGGGGTGTCAGATATACAGCCTACAGTCATACTAGCCAGTTTATCGTTTAAGTGGTTTCCGAATCACTACAAACATTCATGGCACACCGTGACTCGAGCCTGAAACCTGTGGCACCGCGCACTAGTTGAGCGCTAGTCACTCGGCCATCAAGTCCCTGATTTCGTATTAACTATATCTATAGTGAAATTAGACTGCTGTCAATAATTTATACTGACAAAAATTATCAAATTATAATTTTGATCTTGTTTGTTCCGTAATAAGCACCAAAATAAAAAATAATAATAAATAAATTAAAAATAAATAAATAAATAAAAAACCAGAAAGAAAATCATATGTTTGTCTTATTTTCCAGATGATGAAAATTTCGATGCGGTTTTAACTTTAACCTTATAGTCAAGGTTATCTATTTAATTAAAAAATCAAAAATCAAATAAAATTAATCCGTTTAAATCATGACACATAAATTTGTAATAATAAAATACAAGTAAATGCATTTAAGAAAGGAATTTTTATAAACTAATAATTCCATAAAATAACAATAAGTTTTTTCTTTCTCATCGTAAGTGTCATCGTCGTAATAATAATAAAAGAATTCGAATATTTATATATTTTATTCATTAAGAACTGAATTTTTACATACTAACAATTTAATAAAATAACAATAATTCTTTTCTTTCTCATCGAAAATATCCTCGTCGTAATAAATCATCATATAAATATATCATCATAAGTATCCATTTTTTATCCCAGTTGTTTATATTTCTTGACAAACAGAAACAGTTTATAGAGCCAAAAAGCAAAAGAAAATCTTGTTTGTCTTATTTTCTAGATGATGAAAATTTCGATGCAGTTTTAACCTTATAGCCAAGGTTATCTGTTGAATTATTTAAAAGATTAATTTTATCTTTTAAATCATCACACATAACTATATATTAATAAAATATTACTAAATACATTTGAAAAGTGAATTTTTACAAACTAATAATCCAATAAAATAACAAACAATAAGTTTTTCTTGTTATAGTAAACATCTATACCCATTTTTATCCCAATTGTTTATATTTCTTGACAAACACAAACAGTACACAGTACCAAAATTTTTAATCATAAATTATTCATCAAATATGCCATAAAAACGAAACAACAAAAGTACATCACAATATTTACAGCACATGCATGTAAACGAAACACAAATTAAAGACAACATCCATTTCTAAATTAAAAAGCACTGAAGCGAATGAAACATTTTTTCAAAAAAATAAATAAATAAAAAACAAAAAAACTTCTGAAATAGGTATTTCGTTGTTAATTAAATAACAATGTATCCCTTTCCGCACACAAAGCAGCGATTGTGTCAAGAATGAATTGAGTATTATCAAAAACATGATTAAATTATGATCTTCACTGTCAACAATGAATCAGTTAATGTATTTTCACCCCTCCCCCGTCCAATGTTTTTCTTTAAGTAATTGAAACGCATCAAAGACTTTTAATGAAGCAAATCCTTTAAAAACACTGAAAGAACAAGAAGATGAAGACAGCGTTTGATTAACTTAGCTAAATAAATTTCTTCAAACAAAACCCATAGGGATTTGTTTACTTTCGAGCAAACATATTAGATGAAGAGAGAGACAGGAAAAAAAAATTCTTTTTGCCTCTTTAAATGGTAAATAAATGAAAATGCGTCGACGTTGTGTAATTTTAGAACGTTAAATATTTTTAAAGTTAATTTAATTTTCATGTGTATTAATGTAATACTTCAATTTAGTTTTGTTTTTAAGGCTCTAAAAGATTCATAATTTATTACTGCGTTTTATTGGATTGCTTTAAAAAAAATATTAATGCGATTTATTATTTAACTGTAACCGTAATCGCGTGCAAATAAGAATTGTATGAAACATATAAAGTTAAGCAAATGTATTTTTCAAATTGTCAAACAAGGCTCAATATTTTTTTTTAATTAATTTAATTTTTATTGTTTTAAGTTCTAAAAAATAAAAAAAAATTATGTAATTTATCGTTACTGCAAATAAGAAATTTATGCAACAATTAACAGTTAATTTTATGTAACAAATAATAATGTCAAGCAATGCCGAATATTAATTAATTAATTTAATTTTTATTATTTTATTTTTTTTAAAATAAAAATGTATATGTAATTTATCGTAACTGTAACCGTAATCGCTTGAAAATAAGAATTTATGAAACAATTACGGAACTATGATTTTTCAAAATGAATGTCAACAATGCTGAATATTTTTTAATTAACAGTCAAAACAGTATTGAATGATTAACAGTCTGAACGGTCTCTATTTAACTAACAATCTGAGCGGTTAACAATTTGAACAGTATAGAACGATTAACAGTCTGAATGGTTCTCTATTAAACTAACTCAGTGGTTTACAGTCTGAAAGGTATTGAATTATTAACAGTCGGAACGGTTCATTTTTAAATAAAACAATGTGGGCTGTTGACAAGATGAACAATATTGAACGATTAACATTCTGAATAGTTGTCTGAACTAAAAGTCTAAACAATACTGAACAATTAATATTTTGAACGGTTTTCTATAAAATTAACAATCTGGACAGTTAACAATCTGAAAGGTATTAAATGATTAACAGTTGAACGGTCTCTATTAAACTAACTAACAGTCTCAGCGGTTAGCAGTCTGAACAGTATTGAAGATTAACAATCTGAACGGTTCTCTATTAAATTAATAGTCTGGACGGTTAATAGGCAGAACAGTATTGAATGATTAACAGTCTAAATGGTTCTGTATTAAACTAACAATCTGAGTGGTTAACAGTCTGAACCGTATTGAACGATTAATATTCTGAATAGTTCTCTGAACTAAATCAGAAAATTTCAAATTTTTTAATAATGAATATTTAAACAAGTTTAATTTATAATTCCTCCAGTTTTCATACATAACAAACTTTTACATGTTTATAGATAAATAATGATGATTTTATTCAACTCTGCAATTATAAACTAAATTACTAGTTTTGTTTCGAAGAAAGAACGTATACTTAAAAATATAATTTTATCTAAAAATTAATTAAAAGTTGCTGGTTAATATTAAATACATTTAAATAATAACTAATTAGGATGCAACAATAATTATCAAAAATAACTTCCAAAACATTACGATAAAAATTATTTTCTATGCATTTTTCATATTAAATAATCAATGAAAAATTTACCATTTGAATGCCCTTCCCCCAAATAAAAATACATGTAAAAGAAAAGCAAAATCAATTTTGTGGTACATGAAATAAATCACTCTATGTATGCGGAAATAATGAAGAATCAATTAACCACTTCGGTTAACATCCATTCATTAAATTAAATGATCGTAGAAATGTTGATTAAAGAGTTATTGATGTAGAAACATGTCTCGAATGGTGTTCATTGCACATATAGATAATTCTTAATTATTCGCATTTACAATTACTTGTTGTTCAGTCATTTTTAATTGTCATTCGAAAAAAAGGTGAAGAAGATTTGTCACAATGGAAAAATACAGGCAGTATTATTTTTAAAAGTAAACTAAAATAAATAAATAAAAAAATCAAAAGCTCTTACCTTCTTTGCCTCTTCAACAGTATCACACTGAAAAGAGAGAAAATACATATTATTATACTACACAAAAAACATACTTTTAAAATAACACATTTTAAATAATCTTCTATTATAATTAAAATTTTCAGTATAAAGATTGAACAAAATGAGATCATTGCTTGATTGCTTAAAAATTATTAAAATTTTTTTATTAATCTTATTTATTATTATGTAATATATATGGATAAATAATGATGAATTAATTAACCACTTCGGTTAACATCCATTAATTAAATTAAGTGATCATAGAATGGTTGATTGTCTGTAAAAATAATGATAAATCAATTAATCACTTCGGTTAACATCCATTAATTTAATTAAATAATCTTAGAAATGTTGATTGTCAGAGCATTAAGGAATTAATGCTGTAGAAACGGGCCTCAAACAGCGTTCATTGGACATATAGATAATTATTAATTATTCACATTTACAATAATAATATGAATTTAGATGCTAACTTCTAGAAATCAATGTGTATTAAAATGTATAAAATATAATGGCATTAGTATTATATAATAAGATTAATAATGAATAATATTAATAAGTTTTCACTTAAAACGCTAACTTATATGGTTTTCCTTTAAAAGCATACAATTTTTTATTTTTATTTTTTTTATTTTAAACATCATTTTGTTATAATTAAAATTTACATTTTAACATGGATTTTCTTCAGTGAGAAAAAATGGTTGTGTACACATAAAAATACAATCATTAATATGGTAACAAAAATTAATTTTAAAATGCACACCAAATTTAATATGGAATCTTACACAATGTTTTAATAACAAGAAAAACAAATGTCCAAAAATTTGTTGCTTGCTTTAAAATAATCCAAGATTTTGAAGAAGATATCCTCACAAATACTACATTGATAAAATATTTAATACAAGCAATACAACTTCGATATATTTCCGAAATACATTATGAAAGAGCTAAAATTAACTTTTAGTTTCATTCAATAAAACCAGTTTCTGTCTCAAAAACAATGCGAAAAAAAGTTTAAATGGAAGAAAATATTTTTCGATGTAATTTATACATAATAAAATAAATGCATTTTAATTTCTAAAGAAAATAAACACATTTGCTTTATAAACACATTATTACAAATTCATATTTAATTTAAAGTTTTCAAAATATACGGGTTCTATAGTATTTTAAAAAATGAAATATAAATATTCCCGATCTAAGAAATATTAAATACATTTAAATTCTAGACTGAAATACTAAACAAATATTTTTATTGCAGAACCAAAATTTAAACAAACATTTCACGAAATATAAAATAAATATTTCAATTAAAGAATGAAGCATGAAAAAGACATTTCAATTAAAGAACGAAATGTGAAATAAACATTTCAATTAAAAAAAAGGAATGAGAAATAAATATTTCAATAATTTCTAAAAGTCACTAGATTAAAGTACAGAAGTAATTTTTAGCCCTAAAATTTTCATGGCGTAAATTTAAAAAAAAATAATTAATATAATAATAAATATAATAAATTAAAAGTAATCCAGTCAAAAATATAAAAATAAAAAAATAAATAAAAATTAATAAAACGTATTTCAAAAAGGATGCATAAAAAGAAAAAGTAAACACATGCAGTTAGTAGATTAAAATAAAAAAACAATTTTAACCTTAAGTTCTGTTCGATAAAATTAAAAAAAATAAAGTAAAATAAATATAATAAATAAAAAATGTTCCTGTTAAAAATAAAAATAAATACGAAATTAAAAAATAAATAATTAAATAACAAGTATTTCACGAAGGATGCATAAAAACAAAAAGAAAAATAGTGTAGTCAGTAATAAACATTTTTTAACCCTAATATTTTCATCATATGAAATTAAAAACAACCAATTAAACATAATAAATTAAAAAAATAATCAATTAAAAAAATAAATTCAATTTAAATAAAAAGATAATAAATCAGATTTTAAGAAGAATACATGGAAAAGAAAAAAGATAAAACGCGCATTCTGTTACCTGCTGAACTTCCGGATCACTCATTGGTCCGTAAATGCGTAAGTCGACTTTTCAAACACAAATCAAAACCAAAGAGAAACAGCCAACCAATAGCAGGCCTCAGCTGTTTACTCGGCAGTTACGTCATCATAAATTCAGAACACTGAAAACATAATGAGCGCACCACAGGAAATTACCATCGGATAAGTCGGATAAGAATCTTTTCCCCTCTAGTTTAGAGTAACTCTTTGAATGTTTTCATTCACAAATTTTGACTTATTTTAAGTTTCGATTTTTCTCACGATCATAAATTTAAAATTTAAATACAAGAAACGATTGAATAAAAATTTAATCAGCTTCATCGATATAGATGAGTTCGAAAAACTTATGTATGGTAAGACAGTTCACACATGTATCACTGCTATTTTAACTACATTTAACGAAATATACTTCATTTGAAGTATTTTTTTCCAAATCAGTCTTGGAAAAGTTTTCAAAATTTGATTTAGATTGATTCTGTTCATCCAACAACAATATACACAATAAAGTATCCAAAGGGGTAGACACTGCTAATGTTAACGATTTTGAAACCGTTAATGTGTTAACCGTTAATGCGCCACAACAAACATTATCCAAAAGTGATACTTCTTAATCCTGGAGAATATTTATTGGATAAATTCTTTAACACACATAATACTTTTATTCCAATCACAATAACTTTTTAATAAGTCTTCAAAGTTTGTAGACTTATTTATTACCAACAATAAATTTAATTTTTAAAATTTGAATCAACTATTAATTTCTAATTCGTTGAAGAACGAATTTCTATTTTTAAGTATAGCATATATACAATTACAATAAAATAATGTGTCAATCATTTTTTTGGTATCCAAATCTTGAATAATATCCTTTTTGAAATAATTTAATCCAACAGGAACTTTTTGAAAATATTATTCACAACAAGTATAATCCTTAGAATTCTTAAGTTCAGTCCTCAATCCTTTAAGAACTTTTAATTCCAGAATTAAGTAGCAATAAAAAGGATTTAAAACAATTTTTTGATTTTTTTTTTCTTTTTCAAATTCCTGAGAGAAAAATCTATTCTATGACACTATGATAAGAGTTGAATTTATATAAAAGTATTATCGATAAATCCACATAGTTTCTCAGCTGTTTCTGAGTTTTCATTTGAGCTGAAACAGTTTCTAGACACATAGCTGAATATTATTTTTCACATAAATTGCACATCTTCCAAAAATTCATTTTTAGAAAGTTGTCCGGGCATTTAATCCTTTGGGCACTAAATCTTTCCTTCCAAGCAAATATCCTAATTCCGTAAACAAACACACCGAAGAAAGAGGGATGAAAAAAAAAAAAGATTTTATCCCAATTTTATTTTTTTTCTCCCGGAAAAACCGGAGAATATCCAAAAGCACCGAAAAAGCTTTCTAAATCCAACGTGCTGTGTATAGTAGTCCGGATAAGGCAAAACTGAGCAAAGAGAACAACTGCACTTGCTTGCCAGCTAAAGCAAGTTGGCAAGAAGGGTTGCAGTGCGCATGCGCGCGGGGAACGGGGTGCTCGCCTCCCTCAGCCAACAATTGATTTTTTCGTTCTCCTTCTTTTGGTGTAACTCTGTACTTTCTGTTATTTTTTTTTCTCTTCTTTTTCTCTCTTGCTCTTCCAAACGTTCTCTCTATCCCGTTTCTCTCTCTTTCTATCACTCTTCGTACTCTCCGGAGCTCTTGCCGGAGAAAAAAAAAAAGAGGAGAAGAAATAGAAGAAGAAACTACCAGTAATAAAACGAAAAAAAAAAGGAGACAAATAAAAAAAAATATAAAGAGGAGAAGGAGAGATGAGCAGATAGATGTTGCTGCTAGTTCGTCGCTCCAATGGAGTACAAAAAAAAAATAATAAAAAGAATAAATAAAAAGCTAGTTCTCTCTCTCTCTCTACCAGAAAAGAAGAAGAAAAAAAAAATGGTGGAGATGGAAAAGAAATAATAATAATAAAACAAAAAAAAAGAAGAAGGAACAAAACCAGAGATGGGGGTTGGAAAAGGGGGTGGAAAAACGAAACAAAAACACATCGGCGGGCTAGGGAAGAAAATACGAAAAGCCCTTTCCGAATACGAATGGATTTAGACAGGAAAAAGAAATAATAGGCAAAAGGAACAAAAAAAGAAAAAAAAAAAAAGAATGGAAAGAAAACAACAACTAATAAATAAAAAAAAGAAATAAAAAAGAAAAAGGGAAAGAAAAATAAAACCTCTTCCCAATGTTATATCAAACAATTCTTTTTCCGTCTTTACAGATGGCTACTGATTTTTTTTTTTATTTCTTTTTATTTTGATTCTCTCCGGTTCCTATTCCTCTTTTATTTATTTATTTATTTTTTCGTTTTAGATATATATATATATTTTTTTTGTTTTACATTCGGCGTAAACAATGGAGCGTATAAATATATATATACAGAAAAGATAGATAGATATATAAATAAAAAAGAAAAGAAAAAAAAACTTACTATCACGCAAAACCCAGAATGAAAACTGGGAACTTCAGGGAATAAACACAGAAGAATAAACATTGGGGGTGGAACATAAAAAAAAAAAATTTAAAAAAAACTATGGATGAAATGCAATAAAATACGTTCGCAATACATCAAAAAGTATTAGAAATGAAATCGTGCCTCAAGCCTTTATCCCTACAATAGCAACAAACCCTATTTTTCAAAACAAGGAATAGGGAAAAAAAAGGGAATATCAGTTTCTGAACAAAATAATTTTTTTCTTTTTCTCAATTTCTATTGTTTTAAATGTAAATAAATATTTCCTTGCCATACACTGTTGATTACAGCAAGCTGCCTTAGAGCTGAAAATATTCCATTTCTGTATTGTAATTTATTGTTTTAGTTCACCAATAAATGAAAATATCTAAAGTTGTTTCTGGATTTCTTTCTCCTCGGGGTTTTTTCCCTTTTTGTTTAATGTTTTCATCTGTTGGTTAGTAATGGAATGGCAGTAAATTCGCAAGAGTGCTGTTACGAATGTTACATTTTAAAGGGAAAAGTGGATAAAAAAAGGGACAAATATTTGTTATACGATACAATCTCTAAAAATCTAGATCCAACAATAAAATTTTTTGTTCTTTATTTATGTGGTTTTCAAGTTATTTAAACAATAAATAAGGCTTACTTTATTTCAAATTCGCTATATAAATAATTATTTAAATTATATTTTATATATTTTCTGTATAATAATTTCATAAGAATCTAGATTGAATATTTTTTGTCAATGATATTAAATATCAGTAAACAATAATACATTTCCAAAATGCTTGTTTTATAGATAAAAAAAAAAAGGTTTTTAGTTTACTTTTATTTAAACACTAATTCATAAATTTTTGTTTGCATTTTCAGCATATAATTTGCTATATTAAAGTACAACAAATACAAGTTCTTAAAATGCTTATTGTTTTTAAATAAAGCAATAAAAGAAATGTAATAAAATATAATTCATGAATAATTGTTTGTTAATTTGTTAAAATTATTTATTTATGTGCAATTCTTAGAAACTTAATTTGTAAAAAAAATAATAAACACTGTAAGATAAGGTGTGCATGTATATTCGGCTTTATGAGCATAATTTTTTTAAAAACTCTTTATAATAAATAATAGTTATTCTTCAAAAAATAGAAAACAATTTGAAAGAATTATTTGTAGACATATAAAATAAATTTCAAAAATAAATAAATAAAACGATTTTAGAGATATTAAAATTATAAAGAAGTTTCTGTAAAAGTTGTTTCTTAGCATTGATGCCATAAAAGCAGCGAAGACATATTACAGGATTTGCTTCAACCAACTGCGGTGAAAAGAATCTGACGGAAAAACTGAGCTTTCCAAAACTGAACAAGAGGAAATATTTTTTTTTTTCTTTTAAATAATAATAATAATAATAATAAATATTAATAAACTTTATTTTCACTCAATATCTCAAACGGAAATAGATGAAAAATTTATTTTATTTTAGATCACTCAACGCGTATATGATTTTATTATTTATATGAAAGTGAAAAAAGTGAAAATAAATACTTAAAAAAAGTAAATAATTTTAAGTTTTGATAATCACGCAATTATAAATCGTTCTGAAGGAATATTTTAATCCAAAACTGATTAAATACAATTTAAAATAAATTATATCATTTAATAATAATTAATTAAATTTAGACTAATTAATTATTTAACTGAGATAAATATATATTAAAAAGTTAAATACTAAGTTATCCATGAAGTACTGATAAGATTTAAGCTATTTAATTTAGTGTTTCATAAAATTATATAATAATTTTAAATTCTACATATTTATATTTAATATATATATATTTATGTTTCCCTTATGGGTGTGTATCATGGTTGGCAAGCAGTTGTAAAAATAATAAAATGAAGTGATTTGAAGATAAAAAAAGAAAGAAATAAAACATTTTCATATTTTTGTCTAAGTCGTATCATTTGTGATTGATTTACAAGGCTGTACGAGTTGTTTCATTAACCTTCAAATATAAGCACTAGGATCAAAAACTGAAATTTCTAGGAATTTCTCCATATTTGTTGGAGATATTTCCTGTACCTTCCTGTGCTTTCCTGTATGGTCACACAGGAGAAGAAGACCACAGAAAAAGTACAAAAATAAATGTATATTCCTTTCTGTCAAGGGTGATGGGATCTTTTCGATACCATGCCTGTGCTAACTTTTTAAAGAAAGAGACAATGACAGCACACGAGTGCGTGGAACAGAGATTTTTTTTTGTGAATGTACCCCAGGATAGTGAATTAAGTGAATTTTCTATTATTTTCTGAACTGGAATTTCTAAGTTTAAGTTCAAGTTAATACAGTTCTAGTTTAAGTTAATTTATAAGTTTTTATTCTATTTCAACAGGAAGTAAATTTTGAAGATTCAGATTTGAGTAATGAAGAATATAACGAGTTTTATATTGGGAAAGATGGAACAAAATATAAAATAAATACCTCCCTCAAAGTGTACAAACACAATTTGACAATATTGTGCCACACTTACCTGGTGACAAGACAATTTACAGAGCTCTTACAGGTTTTCTAGATGGTATTATATAATTGTTTGAAAGAATTTGCTGTCGAATATATAAAACAACATTTATAAAAAAAAAACGAGAATATAGTAAATGTATTACACCTTGTTTAAAAATAAAAACAGTATGAACAATAAAATAATAAAATCGATAACAACAATAAAAACAACTGTAAAAACCCTACTAAATATGTCAGAGAGGCAAAGCATCCTAAAAAATTAGCTGTTCTTCATCAATATAAAAAATGTCCAAGCAAATTCTATAGAAAGACATTATCTGCTTCTGAAAAATGTGATAAATCTTTTGTAAAACGTATTTCCTTATCATATGCAATGGTTGTTTTGAAGAACAACCTTTTTACTATACATTATTATTATTATACATATTATATCTATCGGAACAAGCCTATATTTATATTTGAAAAAATGTCAAAAAATAACGTAATTTGTATGCATGCAAGAAAATTAAATCGGAATTCCGAACAGGTTTATTGTATTGATCAGTGATTTTTCATTATATTTTCAAATGTAAATAAAATCTAAAGCATACATTGTATCTACAAATTGATAACATTTTAACCTGAGGAAAATATTTATTTTATATATGTTGTTTGTTTGTTGTTTCTTATACCACTTGGTCGACAGTAACATCTAGACCATGTCCAGGAACCCGTGTGTTCTCATGGAAGGAGGGAAAGGGGGGAGGGTGCAGCTTCTGTTGTGATGGAGCACCGAATAGGTAGAAGTCTAACTTGGCTTGGTGTCGCTGTAGAAGGAGAGCAGTGGTTTCCAGGAGAACTTTTTTAGGGAGAACTACCCCTATTTGAGTATCGAATGGGAGAAAACATGGAAAGCTCCCACTAGATAGTCTGACCCCCGATGGGGCCCTGATGGCCGAGTGGCTAGCGTTATGGCGCTCGGTACCCCAAATTTTGGGTTTGAATCCCGGCGGTGCCATAGATGTTGTATTGGTTCGGAATCCACTTTAAGCCGTATTTCTCGGTCTCATATGACCGTAGAGCGTCACAGAGTCCAATCAGACTCGTCCCCCCCAGATCATTCCCAAACTGTAAAGGGATAACTCAATCCTAGGTACAGTTATGTGTTATGGTGTGATGTAGTGGTAGTCCGACTCAGGAGACAAGATGCTGATCATCATAAATGCCAACGAGTCTCCTCGATTTTTGAAACAGTGTCTTCAGCAAAGCCTTCAGTGGATTGAATCTCCGCCCTAATTCTCACTAGAGGTGCACGTTACTGCTGAGCCACGAGTCGGGTATTTTACATTTAAAACTATTAAATGCGTCGAAAAGGATAAAAAAAAAGTGTACTTCAAAAATAGAATAAAAAATTAAAGACAAATGAAAACTATTATTTTCTATTTTAAAATTGCTATTTTAATGAAATGATACTTATCATTGCTTGATACTTGCTAATTAATGAAACTAAAATATTAAAGAGTAATTTATTTTTTAATTAAAAGGGGTTATACGTTAATGAGAAATTAGCCTAACAATTGGAGTCGAATCGTCCCTATGCATGTGTTAGTGTCATAAAATTGACAGCGTGTGTTGAAGGGTTATGATTTTTATAGTAAAATGCTGGGTAACGTTGTATATGTTTCAAAATAAGACATATCATTGTCGTTTATTATGAATAAAATCAAGTGCTTATATTATAAGAGAAAAAATAAAAGTGTATTGCAAAAAAATATTCTTAACATTAAATAAATCTAGATTAATATGGAATATTAAAAATGAAAATGCTTGATTAAGGATCTATAACTATAACTATAAACAAACAAAAAAAATTGATGCCATTAGAACAGCATTTTCTGACATAAGCACTAATATAGCGTATATTTACGTGTATAAGACGAGAAAGACGACTCTTTTTTTAAAGCTTAAGTAAGAGATTGGGAGATCGTCCAATCTCCCAAAAATGTATGTAATTTTCCATTTGACGAGCGGAAGCGATAAATCGTCAAATATAGCTCAATATAGCATTATCTCATTTCTTTAGTTTACATTTTTTAAGTTTATGAAAAAATTAATTTTAAATGAAACGAGTTACACGTTTTATTAAAATGAATTATTTTACTTTCGGCATTATTTATATTGCTGTTTTGTTGTGTCATCGCCAAAATGAAAAATCTGATGTTGGCGACATTTACATCCGGCTAATAGAAAAGTATCCAAAATGAACGCCAGAAATAATAATACAATATCGTAAATAATAAATATTATATTTCTCTTTTCGTTACGGCTTATATATGGGTTTAGTAAAATTTCTGATAGCAACATGCGTTCTTGGCTTATGCACGAGTCGGCTTATATTCGGAAACATACGGTATTTTATTACTTATATGAGTTATTAAATAATTAAAGAGTTTTTTATTATACGTTTAACATATACGTTTTGACATAACACATAAAATTATTTAAAATATTATTAAAAATATTTAAAAACAGATAAAACAATATAAAATAGTTGGATGCCAAAAGATTTTCAAGCATAGCAAATTTATATAAGCTAGCAAATAAGGAATGGCGACATTGTGAATAAAAATAAAAGATATTTTCATTGTAGTAATTATGAATATTTTTATTTAATGCAAAAACAATAAAATCAATAATGTATACATTACAGTAAAAAAGGTGTCTTTTCAATAAAATTCTTAAAGAAGTTTATAATGTTAAATAGGCCTAAGAAGTAATTATAATAATTATATCAAATTATTTACAAACATATTTGTTTAAATTGAAAGAGATTAAAATGTTTATTCTTAAATCCTACCTTTATTTAATGTATAAAAAGTAAATATTAAATAAATGAATAAAATGTGAAAGAAAAAAAAATTATTTTATTAAGTTATCATTTATATTAAACAAAGGTTGTCATTATAACAAGTTCTCAATATTAATATAGTAACTAACTAATTATAATTATTATATCAATTTTTTTTTCAAAACTATTTACTTAAATTTAAATGGGAAAAAATGCTTATTCATAAATCCTTTTATTTAATGTATTTTAAAATAAATATTAAATAAACGAATAAAGAGGTGTGATGAATAAAAATATTTTATTAAGCTATCATTTATATTAAACAAAGGTTGTCATATTAGCACATTGTCAATATTATTATTAATTATAAAAATTAATTAATTACAATAACTATATCAAATTATTTACAAAAATTGAAAAGTATTAAAATGTTTATTTAAAAATCCTTCTTTTATTTAATATTTTATTAAGATATCATTTATATTAAACAAAGTTGTCATATTAAGAAATTCTTAATAATATTATAAATTATAATAATTACATCAAATTATTTACAAAAAATTGAAAAGTGTTAAAATATTTATTTAAAAATTAATCTTTTATTAATGTATATCAAGTAAATAACAAATAAATGAATAAAATGTGAAAGAAATACAAATATTTTATTAAGATATCATTTATATTAAACAAAGTTGTCATATTAAGAAATTCTTAATATTATTATAAATTATAATAACTATATCAAATTATTTACAAAAAATTGAAAAGTGTTAAAATATTTATTTAAAAATTCATCTTTTATTAATGTCTAAAAAGTAAATAATAAATAAACGGATAAAATGTGAAAGAAATGAAAATATTTTGTTAAGATATCATTTATATTAAACAAAGGTTGTCGTATTAACAAATTCTCAATATTGCCGTTGTTTAATTAATTAAAAAATTAATCAATTAGTAAATAAAATAAAATGTTTAGGAAAATCTAAAAAAATAAATAAATAAATAAATCTTTCCAAGAGAAAAAAAAGGTATTACGAAACAAATGTTTTAAGCTGAAATAAAGACAAATGAAAGCGCTAAATGAAAACTATTCGCAAAAGATAATCGAAAGGAATTTGTTACTTTTTACTTGACAAATTTAGAAAGGCCCCACAAGAAATGAAAACAATATAACTTGCAAAGATAATAAAAAACAATATTTGTAAGGAAAAAAATAGAGAAATTTATTTCCAACGAATAAAAAAAATAAAAAAATAACAAAAACAACAACAGAAGAAAAAAAAAAAAAATCCAAATAGAACAAGATATAAGAGCAAAATGTAAATAATGAGTCTAAATAAAAAAAAAAATGTAAGGTATGAAGGGTTCTCAAATAAAAAAAAATGGTTACGAAAATGGAATTGAAAAAAAAAAAAAAAAACTAAAATAAAACGAACAAACAGGACAAAATTTCAACGCACATACACATTTTTATCACGTAAATAAATAAAAAACGAATTTTTTTCCCCTCTAGTAGGGAAAAAAAATATATATCTATAAGACAACCTCCCAAACTCAGGTGGGGAAAAAAAATGAAATATATTTTTTTTTCCTATCAAAAAACAGCTTTCAAATTTATATCTAACAAGTCCCTTACTGGTATTGATTTTTTTCCGGGTTTTTCCTTCCCGGAGAAATGAAAAGTAATAAAAAAAGATCGAAGTCCCTATATATCTATACGAATCTTATGGATACACGATATATATATATATATATATATATATATATATGGGAAATGACGAATGGAGAGAGAGAAAAGGATATAAAAGTACCTAATAATGGAACGCAAGGCCAGGCTGTTATTACGTCAGAGGGAGGGGGGTGGAAAAATTGCTCGAAGGGGGGCTTCAAAGCAGTCAGAGCTGAAAATGTTTTACGTGGGGGTTAAAATGGAGGTGGGTTCTGGAAATAGAGATGAAAAAAAAAGGAAAACTAAATATGTTTTCCAGAGGAACAGTTTGTCTTTTCTTATATATATATATATATATAACTTTATATCCTCAGTTTCGCCAATGACATAAAAAATACATCCAACCAATGCGTGTAACTTTACCTTAGAAGCAATATTTCAACCGAAAGCGAGGGTTGTTTTGAACATATAAAGCCATCTGTAACTGCAACCGGGGAAGGATGGGATTGAAGGCGAGTTTATTTGGAATATTGATTCGAGCAACCACCGTGTCCGTACTTGGGGTTAGGAGGAGGGATGGAATGCTTTCCACCCCCATTTTTAACCTACTGAATCCTTGCTGATGGCCAAATGAAGAAGGTCAGAAAAGTTAATCTTTAGGAATACATCAAAAAAATATTACGATACTTTATATAGGAGCTTTGAGAGCAGAAAAGTGTGTGTGTTTATTGGTTAATCTTCATTTCTTGATTTTATAGATATTATTTTTTTCTTACGATAGCTACGCCAGTCTAAAAGTCCTATTTATTGATATAGAGTAAAAAAGAAACAGTTCTATTTATCTATACACCCCCTATGGACTGTTTATGACAAACTCATTCAAAGAAGTTCATTTTGGTTTTTTTTTCCGTTCTGTTGTAGAAATTTTTGAAAAGTTTGAAAATTGCAAATGAACACTTCTGTAGTATTATGAATGAATCAGAATGGACAAATGCTGCATGAATTAGGGTCAATTGATGACATGGATGTCATAATACTTCGCAGTGTTAGAATATTTTCAAAATTTATTAATAATAAGACTTGTAACCATACTTCCTCCTACACACTGGCAAGAGTGCCTTCTATGGAGTTCAGAAGAAATGGTCAGTTGGCCACGAGATTATCACTCGAGAGGAAGTACAGCGCAACCTGTACTGTCGCTGTTAGTTTATAAATTAATTATACACTATACGTTTGTAAACGTTTAGTTTATAGTCTGTCATCCCAAGAGGAAATATATTTAGCGCTTTCCGGATCATTAGTTGGCCTACATATTCTCACCCGGAGAGGAAGTATATTTCACGCCTCCTGCGCGTAGCTGAGTATCGGGTTTTCGGCTTAGAAGTGGAATCCTTATCTTAATCTATAATTATTTGTCTTTAAATGTATAATTGTATGTCTCTAATTGTATGTGTGTGTGTCAATAAAGCTGTGAGTTCTCCAACCTGTGCCTCAAGTATCTCAAACCAACCGCATCGAGTTATAATCTGGCTGACCCCACTACAGACTTAGGATAAATGACAGCGTCAAGAAAAATTGCTTTGTACACCATTTAGAACCAAATTAGCATCAATCCACGGAAGTTTAATGCTATTTTTCATATTTATGCTTTGATACCAAAAGTTGGCGCAAAGGTGTTCGTAAGCATAAGTATCTGAAGTACTTAAGTGTTTTTAATCATAATTCAAAGTAGAGAAATTCAATCACAAAAACAAAATAAAAATTAATATTTTGACACATCACCAAGAAAGTATGAAATAAATCTTAAGCTTAAAGACGTTATGCGCAAGCATTGAATACGGGCATTTAATACTATCAGTCTATATCATCATTTTAAAACATTTACTAAACAAATTATCTTCATAAAACAAGTCTAGTACTTATAATCATTTTAGATCAGAGACTAATGCATTCTATTTTATAATTCTTCTTCTTCAATGGCGCAACAGTACCATGGTGGGCCAAGGCCGTCTGCTTTCCGGCAGATTTCGAGACAGGAGATGGGTTTTTTTTTTATGGGGTATGGCTGTCAGCTCTAAGCTCTACAGTCTTATTAGACCGGTGCCTACAGTTTAAAGTAGATTCCGAACCAAATCTAGAAATTGTGACAAAATAAAATTATGGCTTGTTAAACCATGAAAAAAATTAAATCAAATCGTGTTCTCTACGAATTTTTACCAAATTTAAGCATACAAATATATTCATGCAAATTATTAAAGCCCCACATCAGACTTCCCTATGCTTGCTTCAAGTTCATTTTCCAGCATGTTGTCATTCGTTTTGACAAACACCTGGAAACACGTCGGGCCTGTTGCCAAAGTTGACGCAAAGGTGTTTGTAAGCATAAGTACCTGAAGGTTTTTTAATCATAAGCCAAAATAGTGAAATTCAATCACAAAAACAAAGAAAAATAATATTTTAAGACATATAATCAAGAAATAAATCTTATACCTAAAGAATTTGTTATGCACAAGTATTGAATAATGGCATTTAATACTCTCAGTCTAGAAATTGTTCTTTCTTCATTGACGCAATAGCACCATGGTGGGCCAAGGACGTCTACCTTCTGGCAGATTTTGAGACAGGAGATGTTTTCTTTCTTTGTGGGATATGTCTGTCAGCGCTATGTTCAACACTCCAGTATTATTAGATCAAGGTCTGAAGGCCGAGTGGCTAGCGCTCTGGGTTTAGGGTTTGTAGTGGTTCGGAATCCACTTTAAGCCGTAGGTCCCTGTCTCATATGACACAGAGTCCAATCAGACTTCTCACCCACATCATTCTCAAACTGTAAAAGGGCAACTCAGCTCTAGATACAGAGATGTGGTGTGGTGTAGTAGTAGTAGTAGATCGGTACCTACAGTTTAAAGTAGATTCCAAACCAAGTCTAGAAATTGTAACAAAATAAAACTATGGCTTTTAAAACCATGAAAAAAAAAAAAACTTAATAAGATCTTTTAACAAACATAAGCATACAAATATATTCATGCAAATTATTAAAACCTGACATCATTTTCATCAGCGCTACGTCAAACGCTCTACATTCTTATTTGACTGGCACTTACGAATTCCGAACCAAGTCTAGAAAATAGGACAAAATAAAATTATGGCTTCTTAAGCTATAAAAAAAAAAACCTAGTGTTTGTAACAATTCATATAAAATAGTGAGATACGAAATTTTACTAAATTCAAACATACAAATATATTCATGCAAATTATTAAAGTTCGACATCATTTATGCTTCAAGTTCATGTTCCAACACATCGTCATACGTTTTGACAAACACCTGGAAACACGTCGGGCCTGTTGCCAAACAACTGCTTAATTAAACGCGATCATCACTATCATTATCTAAATCAGCACATTTCTTAGGCTTGAAGCCTTCCCTTGTAATTAACAAGAACGCATCCACCAACAAGCAAGCAAACGCTCGCCAAGTTCCATTCAAAAAAGAAAGCCAAATCGAATGAACAAAGGCGAAAGCGTCACCAAAGGGGGGGGGGGGAGAGGGAAGGAAAAACAAGATTAGTCGGAGAAGGTGACTGATGCAGCTAATTAATTACGGCTAATTACGTTTTAATTAGCCGCTAGCGCCTCTTTGCGATGAATACTAATTGGATTGGAGAGACATTTTCACTCGCTTTTATTAACAACGCCAACCGAAATGTTTCTGCTTTTGGTCGCCAATTACCACTCTAATACCCGGATGAATAAAAATGGAGTCCTCTCCTAAAGCTTTTTCCCGCCATTCGACCGGAATGTTCCGGTTTTCGAAACAAAGGATTCGAACACGTAATTTAATGCGAGGGTGGAAAAAAAAACATAAAGAAACACACACAAAGAAACGAGAAGTAAGTGCTGCCAACGCAAAGAGAATAAATTGTATTAAGTGTGGCTGTTTTACGGAGCTTTAATTCTAGAACTCTGTTTGAGTAATCTGTGGAGTGTTTACACATTTTTTTTTCTCTCTTTCTCTTTCTCTCTCTCGTTTCCCCTTACGCTTTTAAACCTTTCTTTTTTTTTCTTTTACTTTCCACTTTCTGTTTCATTCTTACTTTTACTTATTCTTTCTTTTATTTTCTTTTTCTTTTTCTCTTTCTCAAAAGCTTTAGTTTTATACTCTTTTCATACACTTAATTCGTTTTAATTCTTCCTCTTTTTCTAAGAGGTGTCGGTAAAATTTTTTTTCTTTATGTTTTACTTTTACTTTTTTTTTTTTTTTTTTTTTGCTTTATAACTTAGTTAATTCCTACATTTCTTTCAGACGGAAAAGGTGCTTTGTACAATTTATTTGGGATTTCCCCCCCCACCCCCCTTTTCTTCTTCTCCCCCCTCACCCCCACTTTGCGTAAGTACAGTTAATTATTCTTGTTCACAAGTTGTTTTTATTTAATTGGATGTTTCCAAGAAGATTTTTAAAAGTCGCCTTTCGAAATTTGCTTCTATGCGCTTTTCTACAAAAATCGTTTTTCCCAAATATGTTTTTTTTTCCCGATTATGAATCCGGAAAAGATAAAATAAAAGATGTTTTACTTTCATTTTCATTTTTTTTTTCTTAAGCCAGATTCTTTAAGTTAAGTTAATTTTCCTTTTTTTTTTTCCCAGGATAAAGTTTATCGAATTATGCATACAAATAACTAAGGTTAATTTTTAATTGAATATCGCTTAAAAAGATATAAAAAGAGAGTATTTTGTAGCTAAGAGATATTCTTTCGTTAATTTTTATTAAAATTGCAAGAAACATTAAGAAAAATATTTGAATCTTGAAATAAAACTAATTATTTTTAGCGATTAAAAAAATGACTTGGTATTTATTTTCATTTTCTTATTGTGGGAAAAAAATGCAATCTTTTAATACGGTTTATGTTAAAAAATGTTGTGCTTTAATACGGTTTATGTTAAAAAGAATCGTCGAATTCTAATTAATTTTGCGATTGGGAAAATTAGTAAAGAAAAAAGAATAAAAAGCATAAAATCTAAAATAGTATCAGTAGCTAAATTAATATATTTAGAGGTAAAATAAAAATAATTAGTTTTTAAAAAAATGTATGTATGGATCAAATAAATATAAAAATGTAATATTACTTAAACATGTTATCAAATATCATCTATTTAAAATATAATACTATAATAATTGCATTTCATAAATTAAACTTTTTTTATAGGTTAAAATATCTTTTGTTTTCTGAATAGTTCTAATAAAAAGAAAATTAAATATGCATTAATTAGTAAAATTTTACTAATTAATGGTTGCACAAAGTTGTTTTTTTTACAAATAATACAAGTATCAAACATCCTTATAAAGCTACAAAATAATAAACTACTTACGCAAGCAACACAACATGTGCTTACTGCATTATTTTCAAATTTTTACTAAAGTCTTCAAATTCGTAATATTTTACGCTGATATTGCATATTGTCTAATTCGTATTATTTTCAGATATACATGTTTAAATCATAATAAATCCAATTTTAATTATCTATAATGCATGAATTTTAAAAAATCATTTTTTTCTAAAATTTGATTTTAATTTTTTACTAATTATTTATCTTAAAAATTCATTTTTTTCAAAGTTTTAATCCCCTTTTTGCATAATTATTTTAAATAATTAGTGAAAATGTTGATAATTATTTATTAATAATGGCCAGCTTATTAGGTGATACATTAAAGCTATAATTTTAATTTTTAATTTTTTAATATTTAAATTTAATACAAAATTAAAAATTAAAAAAAAAAAAAAATTATTTTTGAATAAAGAACCCGAAATCGCAATTTTTGGTATTTTCTCTTCCTGACCAAACACACAACATCGTTCTTCGAATGCCAATTGTTTGACTTGATAATTTAAAGCCTAGAATAGCATGATCCACTATGCCTCTTTAAGAAACTGAATGGGTTAATATTTTACTTTAATAAGGCATCTAACAGATAATCTCTTGCTTTCGAAATTCAAATTTTATTTCGCAAACGCTGTAACTACCATGGTTGGTAAAAGTGAAATTTCACACTTTAAATTAAATTTGACTTATTCAAATGGATATTCGACATCATATAAAATCATATATTGCAGATTAAGAAACAATTAGGAATTTTCATGTCTGAAAAATATCTGAATAAAGAAAGATTTAAATTTTCTTTTAATTAAAAAAATAATAGAAATACATTTTCATACTTCTTCGATAGATTGTAAATAGGTAAAAAAAAATGCATTTCTTTTGATAAATATTTTTTTGAAGAATACGAATATTAGATGTTCATTTTGTTAAATAAAAAGAGATGTAATTAAGGTAACAATCTAAAAAAATTTCGTTGTTTTTATATTTTCTTCAATATTAAAATAAGAAAACGAAAAACAGTATACAATAAATATAAAAATAAAGCCCACTTTTGTGAGCTATTTTACATTTATTTCACAGAATAATATCGACTAAAAGCTGTTAAATTTTCAATTATGAATGAATTTCTTATTAAAATATTGTAAAAACAAACTATGTACTTTCTATAATAATGTAATTATGTAAGTTTCACTTTTATAATGTTAATTTTCAAAATTTACATTTCCCACTTTTTGCTAAAAAAAAACTTTTCGAATTGCATATTAATTGGTTATTTATATAAAGAATATGAACATAAAAAACGTGCATTATTTTCCCTTTACTTTTTTTTTATTTCCCTTATTTTCATACTCATTTATTTCTACTTAAAGATTCACTTTATTGCGTTTTAAACAATTTTTAAAAATATTTTCGAAATTTTAAATTCAGTTAAGTACAACAAACGTATCATTTTCTTTAAAGTAAGTTCATGTGAAATTTCATGTTCAGTAAAATTAGAAGAACATGAAGTCTGAGAATCTTAAAAATAAAAACAACTGCAGCATAATTAATTTTGAATTATTTTCTAATCAAGGAAATAAATGCTAAATACTTTCTTTCTTTCTCAGGAAATGAAATTAACATTAAATAAATTAATTAGAGATTAGTTTACTTAATATATAACGTATCATAAATAATTTAATTTATTTTTTGTGCCGCATTTTTATCCAAAAAATCGTAAATATACTTCAATCAAGTATATATTGAAAAAAAAATAATACCTAATAAATAAAGATTTCTTGAGATTTTCTTCTGATATTAAATTTTGGGAAGAACCTAAAAATATTCGGCTTTGAGAATTTCAGAAAAATCCTTCGCCATTAAGTAATTTTAATTTTAAATACTTCTTTATATGATTATTTAACATGAAATATACATTTTTTCCCCGCGTCATGATTAGGCAACCTTATTCTTTTTTTCCCCGCATTATCATAAAACAACCGTATTGTTTTTTTTTCCAGCCACAAATAATTCCAAAATTAAGATTAATACCTTATTGTTAATTTTGTTAAATAAAAAGAGACCTAATTAAGATGATGATCTAAAACAATTTCATTGCTTTTATATTTTCTTCGATATGAAAATAAGAAAACGAAAAACAGCATAAAATAATTATTAAAATAAAACCCATTTTTTTTTGTGCTCTTTTACATTTGTCTCACAGAATAATATGGAATATTTTTATCCAAAAAATCGTAAATATACTCTTACAATACTTCAATCAAGTATATATTGAAAAAATAAATAAATAAATAAATATTCTTTTTTTTTAGATTTTTTTCCTGATATTAAATTTTCGAAAGAATCTAAAAATATACTCTTAAAATACTTCAATCAAATATATATTGAAAAAATACATTTTTTTTTTCTTTAGATTTTTTTCCTGACATTAAATTTCCGAATGAATCTAAAAATATTCTGCGTTGAGAATTTTAGAAAAATCATTCGCCTTTACGTAATTTTAATTTTAAATACTTCTTTACTTTTAAATACTGATTATTTAACATGAAACATGCATTTTTTTCCGCATCATGATTAGGCAACCTTATTGTTTTTTTTCCGGCCATAACAAATAATTCCTAAATTAAGATTATTTTTATGCATATATACCAAAGAAAAACGAAGAATTAAAAAACGAAACAAAAAAAAAACTATGTTATTACAGATATGGCTTAAGATTCTTCAGACTAAAAAATTAATTAGTGAAAGAAAAATTCAAAGCTACACACTCATTACAAAAAAAAAAAAAAAGAAGAAAAAAATCTATCTAAAAGAAAAACGTAAGGAAAAAAAAAAAGGAATTAAAAAAATATAGGGTGGAGGGTAGAAAACCCACGCTTTTAATTAAAAGTTGAGAAAGATTACTCAACATAAAAGCCGAAATGATAAAGGAATAAAAAAAAAACTGTTATATTACACAGTGCCTTCAATTCGTAAGCACTGAGTCTTTTCAGATTAAATTCTCAACCGTCTAAATTATTTTTTACAACTAGATTCATTGGTGTTTTTTTTTTATAAGTAAATTCGGTGCTTTAATTTTTTTTTCACTGTGTATAAGATAAAAATTAAAAACCCCAGCTTAGAAGGTTTTCATTGTTAAAAAAAAAAAAGAAAAATAACGGTAATATTAATATTGTTCATTTTTTAAAGACGGAAGCCGGGAAGTATTAAGAGTAATGAATATTTTTTTAACACAGAAGACTTTGCTGGGAAATACATTAGCATAAAATAATCTGAAATTTTCAGGGGTTATCTTTAAAGCTAATAAATTAAATACGGTTCAAATATTTTTATTTATAATTGATTTTTTATGTTGTTAAATATGTTCTTTTTATACTTTATCCACGATGGAATTCAAGGAGTGGGTTAGGGGGATTAAAAGAGTATGCTGGAAGATTTGGTTCAGACTGCCCTCGTGATATGCATTTCAATCGTTTTGCAAACGAATACAACAGGAAGTGATGACATAAATATCAATATCAATATATATCATTGGCAATACTTAGTTGTTGTTTTTCTGCTTTTCTCCAATACTTAATGCAAATGCTAGGTTGAAATTATTCCTGAAATTATATTCTACTTAGTTCCTTCTATATAATATTAGAGAACGATGATTATACATTAAAGCTGAATGTTAATTACAAAGTTTCTTTTCTCTTTCGTCTCCTGAACAAATACACCTGGTCTAGCATAATGTAGATCAGTAGTTTAGCATCATCTTCATCTTCTGTTTTTTGTATCGTTTATAAAGGATTTTAAAATTTCCTATGCATATAATTTCAAAATTAATAACTGCACAAATGTTTTATACCATATGACCCAAAAGACGATATATCCATGAATTTACTAACTACTTTTTAACAAATGAAATCACATACTTGCATTATAAGTTAACACAACGCTCGCCCAAATATTACAGAAAATCTTTTGAGAAGATTATTATTATTGGCGCATTTGGAAGCTGATGGTGGGAGTAAGAGTCCACCGTGTATTCTCACAATGAATTACATATAACTTTGAATTCAAAGTTGACCCTTACGTTAGACTATGGACTTAGCACGTTTTTTTCTTTCGCCCATTAGACTGTGGAACGGTTAATGGTAGAGGGAGAAAAAGAAAAGAGAGTGTGGGGACTCGAGTGAGAGTTCCAGGCAGTACGGAGGGTACAAAGAACGAATTGTTTTTATGACGATTTTGTAAATACTTGAAACATAATTGCATTTCTTTGTGTTATGTGTTGCAGTGCTGTCTTAGCAAATTTTAATAAATATGACTGCTAAAAGTTCACAAATTATTAAAAGGATAATAATTCAGTTTCTACAAAGAAACAACACATTGAAGATCCTTCAATTTCAGCCATCTCTATAGATGGCTGAAAATGGTTTCGGGACGTTAATTTATGCAAACAGAAATAAGATTCACATTTACAGCATTTACTATGATCTTGTTTTTTAGAATATGAACAGAATTATATGAACCTGTCACTACAAATATGTGCTTTCTTTTATTAAAAAGTTAATAATAAACGCATGGCTATATCGACTTGTCGTGTTGACAAAAATTTTATTTCTTGTATATGTTTTCCTTTTCCACTTTATCAAGGCATTGAAGGCTTTCGAGTCCGCTTTAATAAAAATGTGGTGTTTGAGTAGATTGATGAATGGGTTATTGCGTATCATAGGGTAGGAGAATCATTTTATATGTATTACTTTAATAATATGGCGTCAAGCGTAGGTCGCGTAGGTTAATAATATGGCGTCAAGCGTAGGTCGCGGCCCAATGGCCAATTGACTAGCACGCTGGCCTTTGATACCACAGGCTTCAGGTTGGAATCCTGGCGGGGGCATGGATGTTTGTTTGTGGTTCGGAATCCATGTTAAATTGTAGGTTCCGGTCTAATTAGCCTAAATGTGTGCACAAAATGACCGTAGAGTGACAAACCAAATCCATGTGGGGCCGGGTAAGAACAGCACTATTGTAGTCCATGCATATCGTAAAAGACGATTAAAAAAAAGGTACCCAGTGCCCGGGGGTATAACCGGGTGGGGTAAAATCAGAATTCTCTCTTTAGGTGCCCCATGCCTTTGTGCGTAAGGTCATAGCAAAAAGAAGCTGCATTTTTTACCCTTTAACATGGCTCGTCACACACACGGATTCATGGGCCTGATCTAGATACTGTTATCTGCTGAGTGGGATAAGAAACAACAACATTAATAAGGGCATTCGTTAAGGAATGATTTGTTTCATTAAATTAAAAATCAACACCGCAGAATTTCGAGTCATATTATATCATACAAAGGGCCTACACCAGCCTGCTCATGTTTCTGAACTGGAAGAGCTGTCTATGAAATCCAATAAGCAATAGTTCATATACATAGTTCATAAGCATAAATGCACGGCATATCCTTGCTGCAGGCTTTGTAACCTTCAGGAATTTATGTACTGTGCTTATCTTCAACGTTTTCCTGCGCAGAGAACGCTGGACAGCGTTACTGCTCTCTATCTTTGTGGCAGCGATATTGGGTGACTACGAACAGAATGGGTCCATAGACTTTTCTTCTGTTGCCATTTGCTATTTTATACTGTTTTGTTCTGTCTGTTTGATTTGTTTTGCATGGCTCCAGTTGCATCTTTTGTACCCGCCATTGGAAATAAAATAGTTCATATACTGTGTTGCTTTAGACACGTTAAATTTGTAGGTAGAAGATCCTTCAGAAGCATTTATGACCATTTTGGATGAAGTACTTGAAAGCTTTCGTTCAAAATTGTAGTTGTCCTAGGTAAACTAATTTTAATAAATAAAAAAAGCCTAAATCATCCTTTATATATCCATTTTCCTCATTGATATCAGAAATCACAAAGCTTTTCATAGGAACACAAGCAATGTATAATCTAAAGTCATTTTTATTTACTATTAAACCAATATAATAAGAAAAAAAAATGTCGCTAATAAAAAAAAGAAACCCAATGAATTAAGAAAAGAGAAGACCACAGAAAAAAATACACAATACATTCAACAAGAATTCAGAAAATTCCCTACAATAAATATTTTTCATCAAAAAACAAAAGAATACATCGAATTCCTGAGAGACATACGCCATAAAGTTTAACCATTCTAAAGTCTAAAACAAATCTTCACATTTCCTTCTCTCTTTTTTTTACCCCCAAGGCAATTCGTGTGGCAAAAGTTATTGCAGAGACCACCCCACCACCCCCGCACCCCTCGACCACCCACAACATACCCCCCTTTTCTGTCAAAACAGAACACAAAATACCTCCCTCTTCCTTGCAGAGAAGAAATGAACTTTGATTTGACTTGCATCGAGGACTGGCGCTATAAATTTTCCGCACTGCTCAACTTTTATCGCAACTTAAGCGTTTATTCTCCTTTTTTTATCCCTGTTTTTTTCCCCCGAATCTCTTTTTTTTCCCTACCGTCGGTCTATTTTTCCTGTTCAAAGGAGAAACAGCTTAGGGGCAAGTAGACACAGCTTAGGACAGAACGGAACAAGTCGTAGCCATTGTAGGACACGGGGATTGCGAAAAGGGATTGTTCTTTATTTGTTTCCAAAAGTCCAGATTTAAAATTTTGACAAAGAAGTAAACCTTGTAATCTAGAATGAATAGAAAATATTTTACGAAAAAGTTTCTGAAAAACTATGTATAATAAAAAAATCCAGACTTTTATATTTTAGTATGAATAATAACTTTGTAGACATTAGTTTACAAAATTTTATTAAACTCTACAGGGATTATTTTTTATAGTGAAAAAGATTTAATTTTTTAGTTTTATTCATCTTATTTTAAAAGGGATTAAAAAATTGGAAAAAATAAAAATGCACAAAATAAAAAAAAACCATAACGTCCAGATTTGTGACAGTTGAGAGTTAATATTAATTTATAAGTGAAATAATTTCATACAATTTGGGCATAAATTATTCATTGTTATTTCGGGCACTAATTATTAAAACTAAATATATTTAATATATCTGTCGTTATTTTTATCTAATATAAACTAACAAACACCCTAGCACTACAGCCCATGGTGGGCCAAGACTGTCTGCTACTGGCAGATTTCGACACAGGAGATGGTTTCTTTTTACAGGGCAGGGTTGTCTGCCAACGCTCTACAGTCTTATAAGAGGGGGACTCTAAAGTGGGTTCAAACCAATAGAAACTACGATGGCACCGCCAGGGATTCGAACCCGAAGGCTGTAGCACCGAGCTCCAGAACACTAGTCTCACGGCCATCAGGGCCCACTTACATAAATTACCAAGCTTAAAATTTTTTTTTCATGCATTCAAAAACATTTTTTATATTTATCAGTAGTTCTAATTGTTTATTGCATTTGATTTTATATGTTTCGATAAAATCGGTGGAAGAAAAATAGATAATTTAAATATTTTTTTACGCTAAAATATATTTAAATGTGCATGCGAATTAAAAAACTTTTTAAATAATATTTAAAGTAGCATCAATTTAATTTACAATTTGGACATATACGTGTTTAAAAAAAATCCGGCAAAAAAAAAATGTAAAGGCTTGTAGAAAGGACTGACATAAGCAGATTTAATATAGAAACTGGGTGCAGAAATGCCGCGTTAAGGTAGTGGAGGGCCCTGTTGAGATGGATAGATGAAAATGCTTTGCTGGGTTTAATCACTACTCTCTGCGTATATTTCGAGCAAAATGCATCGCTACACCAATTCGGAGCTCACCGACATGTCTTTTATGTATAAATGGAAAAATAATATGAATGGAAATATATGGAAATAAATGGAAATGAAATGGCTGCTCAAAGGATGTTGTTGTTGTTGTTATTGTCGTGTCCCTCACGGAAGGAGGGGGGAGGGGTGCAGCTTCTGTTCTGATGGAGCACCCGTAGGTAGAAGTCTGATTTCTGCTCCGTAACGCTCTTACAGTCATATTAGACCGGGACCTACGGCTTAAAGTGGATTCCGAACCACTACAAACATCCATGGCACCGCCGGGACTCGAATCCGAAACCTGTGGCACCGAGCGCCAGAGAGCTAGACACTCGGCCATTCAGGCCCGCTCAAAGGATGTATAAGGAAAGATTTACAGAGAACTAGCTGCCCAATCGCTAAATATTCGAACCCACAATCTTATATCAAATCTCCTCATTTTACATTTTTGCAAGATAATTTTGAAACACTCTGTATAGCAGTAGAATATTATGTCGTGAAAATTTTTTCTTGTATTTAATAATTCATTAAATAAATAATCAAATTATTAAAACTGTTTTTCTGTTAAATTAATTATCCAATTAGACTACTTTGGTTAAATATATAATTAACATAATTAATTTATTATCCGAAATCATATACAAATTACAAATACCATCGCTTGAACAAACCAGATAATTCTGGAAATTCTATTCAGAAGGCTATGCACCTGTAAAACTATTTTACTGCGCTGTTATCATTTCGGCAGAGAAAACAAAGTTCATATTAATGATGTAAGTAACGCGATACAAAATGGCAAATAATAATAAACATAAATTTAAATAACATAAATAACATAACAACATCCAAATGTCATAACAACGTAATAATAAACATAAAACGTTAAATTAATTATCGAAGTAAACTAATTAGGTTAAATGCATAATTAACATAATTAATTAATTACCCGAAATCATATTAATGATGTAAGTAACGCGAAACAAAGTAGCAAATAATAATAAACACAAGAGCTTAAATTAACTATCGAATTAGACTAATTTAGTTAAATATGTAAAGAACGTAATTAATTAATTATCCGAAATCATATTTGAATTACAAATACCGTAGCTTGAACAAACCAACTAAACTTGGAAATTCCATTCAGGAGGCCATGCCCCTGTAAAACTATTTTACTGCGCAGTTATATTTTCGGCAGAGAAAGCACAGTTCATATTAATGATGTAAGTAAACCAAAACAAAGTAGCAAAATTCATACTAATAATGTAAGTAAATATAAACAAAGTAGCAAAATTCATACTAATAATGTAAGTAAATATAAACAAAGTAGAAAAGTTCATATTAATGATGTAAGTAAACCTAAAGATAGTAGCAAAGTTCATATTAATGATGTAAGTAAACCTAAACAAAGTAGCAAATTAATAATAATAATAAACGTAAATCCAAAAACATAAGAAGAAAAATTATTAATATTTAAAGAACAATATTTGCAAATTTATTCTTCAAAAAATTATCAATTTAAAGATAGTTTCAAGCATTCTTTCAAAGTTATTTTTTGGTAAATTATTATTTTGAGCAAATATAAATCAAATTTTTTAAAAAAATTACAAAACGAATAAATATTATTGAGTATCAAGAACCAACAATAAATTTTCGATACATTGCGAATATTTCTTCCATAACGCTGACTTCAAAAAATCAACAGTACAAAAAAAAAAAGAAAAAGAAAAAGGAATAAACTTATATTTATATGAACCGTCGCATATATTTCAATCTAAATTTACCAAACTACCATCTTGGTTAAAAGAAAAAAACAAAACCATCCGTCTACTCCTAACCAATCCAACATAACTCTCCATCTTCTTTTTTCTCCTCCTCTCTTCCGAGATCCTTTGAAAGCGAGGAGGGATGGATGAAAAATCGAATCAAACAAACGCAAAAAAAAAGAAAAAAGAACCGAACTCATGAACATTTATGACCTCCCGTCGAGCGGAGTTGAGTAGAATCGGAAAGAAGGGGGAAATCATATATATATATATACAGAAGATACATAAAAAATGGAAGTTGGTGGTTTTAGACGTCTGCAAAAATACAGGGCTATGCATACCAAGTGGTGGGGAAAGTATAGATCTTATAGTCTAATGGATTGAGCCAAAATCCCAGTTCGCTCGCCAATTTCTATGCATATAGATACACACACACCCAAAATATAAATGTTTATTTCTTTGGCGAGGAATTCTCACCTCAAACTCTCCCTTTTTTATTATTATTATTATATCTATATATATATATGAAATAAAAATATTTCTATAGAAATATGCATTGTGTGGAAATTTAAAAACCAAATATTCAATGGATAAAAGGGTTTATTTACTCCTTCTATTTATGTGTGCTTTAGATCTTAAAAATTCTTTTTGGCAAACATTACCGTGAACAACTGATGTACTTTATTATGATATATTTCGAAAACAAATATTTCTTCAGAAAAAAATCCTATAAAATGTTGTGAAAATAAAAATACAAATGGCATTCGGTACTACGACGTAAATAAATATAAATTCTTATACGGTTTCAATAATGAAAAAAACATGTACGTTAGATGTTTTTTTTTTTTAATGCTGCTAAATTTAATGTATATTTTATTTCCTTATCCCATTTATATAAATCCTACAATACATTATTGAAAAATAAATAAATTTACTAAAGTTTGTATCATTCTATACATGTAACGTAATAATTACTAACGTAACGTAATTAATAAGTTTTAATTCTTTAATTATGTAAACAGAGGTACTGAGATATTTTTGTCTAGGCACTCTTAAAACACAGCCTTTGTCTTTGTAACGTAATATATCATGTAACATGTAACGCAATACATACATGCAACATGTAACAAAATATACACATACAACATGCAACGCAATATATACATGTAACATGTAAATTAATATATGTAACATACCACGTAATATATCATACAACATACAATGAAATATATACATGTTACGCCATATATACATGTAATATGCACCCATATAAACATATAACATAATATATCATACATGTAATGCAGTATATATATATTTAACATGTAACGTAACGTATCATGTAATATGCACATTTAACACATACCATAATATACATATACATGTAACATGTAATGTAATATATACATGCATAAGTTAACATAATTTTTTTTTACGAATAATTTTATTCTTTGGCGAATAATTTTGCCATCCCCATATTTATTTAGGTAACAATTATTTTCAGAAAAAAAATAGGTATGCAGCCTAGAACTTCTGCAAAATATCAACAAATCAAAATCAAAATATTACAAAGTTTGTTTACCAAAGAATATATAGTCATTTGAAATACATTTTCTTATTTCTTCGCCAAAATATAAAATAAATAAATAAACCCTTCATTATCCATACATATTTGGCATAAAATTCTATTTTTCATATGTACTTGGCGTAAAATTTTATTATTCATATATTTTTGGCGAAAACTTTTATCAGCACACATTTCTTTTTAAATATACTTTTAATATTTTTAGAAAAAATATTCCATTCAAAGTACTCTTCGACAAAAATTTAAAAAGAAAACAAAAGATGATTCCCACTCGATAATGTATAAAAAAAGATAAACATTTAATTCAAAGTATCTTCTTATTTTCTTGGCAAAAAAATTTTCATCGCCTACTAATATATTTTTCCTTATACAGTTTTCTCAAGAAAAGATAAATATTTATCTGTAAAAAAACACAACTAAATTGTGTACAAAAAAAATATATATAAAAACTTCTCACAGCACATAAAGAAAAATGTATAAAAGTTCAAAACACAGTTTACAAAAACATAAAAACGCATTGACGTATCGATACAGGGCTAAAAAAGTTCTTTTTTCATATTCCACGCGCACACACTTCTCTACATCCACATAAATATATAAGAAAGGCTCACGCAAATGTGCACTGATACGTCCCCCCCTCTTTTTTTTTCTTTTTTTCGAAAAGAGGCAAAAGCCGTTCTCAAACATAATATGACGGAAGAAGTGTTGTTATAGCTCGTATAAAATACGATACTTGCTGCGGAAGTAGCAAAGTAGACACGACAGGCAACAAAAAAATAAATAAATAAACAAAATTGTATTTCGAATTTTTGGTGCGGGGGTAGTGAGGTAGGAATATAAATATTGTGGGAAAGAAATATTTATGGTGCGCATATGGCGTCTTATGCAGCTAAAAGAGCTTTCTTTCCCTTAGATATTCCACTTTTTTTTCTAACAGAATCTTTCACTGTTGATAGACTCGAATTCCGCCAGAGTAACCTCAAAAAGGGGGAGGGGGTTGGGGGTGGAAAGAAATCGGAATGTGTAAAAGAGAACAAGTCGTCACATCTTAGTATTTGTTTCGATTTCTTTGAGCTCTGATAAACTTGGGAATCGGATACGAAAAGACGTTAGAGATGTATGTGTTAGCCTGGAATAGAATAGATCTGATAGAGATGAATTCGGTGGTGGGATTGTGTTAGATTTCAAGTGTCACCTGTATGTAAATTTGAAACAAATTGGCTATGATGCTCTACATACTCACGGAATGAAAAACATTTGCTACAACTGTTTCATTCTGATTTAGTATATGTCAAATGGGGGGGGGTCCTCTCTTCCCCAAAATATAATAAAGATTGAACACATTTTTAATAAAACTTTATCCAACAAATAATATTCTATTCAAAGAAAATAATTTTAAGATTCTAATGTGATGCTCTCTAATTCTTGAGAATATCTATCACAGTATAACGTAACCAGCTATCGTATGGAAAGTTAGTAAGCTGCTAAGCCAGACGAATTCAAACACAGTGTTGTAAAAGGGGAAAAAGATACTTTTGAAGTATTAATAACACTAAATATAATTTTCTTTTATTAATAATTAAACTTTTAAATTTTATAATGTCAAAAGAACAATTAGGTTTAAAAAAAATCACACAATATCAATTAAATCTCATCTTTCAAAATTACTTTGCGCCCAAATGTTTAATTAGCACCCTTTAATAAATAATGGATTCCTGATTCATCGATTTCGCAAGATATTGGCCTTTATACCGAATAGCTGGTATATGTTTAATAAAATGTAAATTAACAAATAATTAAATGTAAATTAACAAATAATTAAATGTAAATTAACATACAAATTAAGTATAAATCAAGACGCAAATAATAGATAAATTAATATGCAAGATATACACTGAAGTGACAAAAGTCATGGGATACTTCTTAATATAGTGTCGGCCCTCCTTTCGCCCGGCGAAGTGCAGCAACTCGACGTGGCATGGACTCAACAAGTCGTTGGAAGTCTTCTGCAGGAATATTGAGCCATGCTGTCTCGATAGACGTCCATAATTGTGAAAGCGTTGATTGCAGGATTTTGGGCACGAACAGACCTCTCGATGATGTCCCATAAATGCTCGATGGGATTCATGCCGGGCGATCTAGGTGGCCAGATCATTCGTTGGAATTGTCCAGAATGTTCTTCAAACCAATCGCGAGCAGTTGTGGCCCAGTGACATGGCGCATTGTCATCCATAAAAATCCCATCGTTGTCTGGGTACATGAAGTCCATGAATGGCTGCAAGTGATCTCCAAGTAGCTGAACATAAGCCTTTCCAGTCAATGTTCGGTCCATTCGCACCAGAGGACCAAGTCCATGCCATGAAAAAACAGTCCACACCATTACGGAGCCACCACCAGCTTGAACAGTGCCTTGCTGACAGTTTGGGTCCATGGCTTCGTGGGGTCTGCGCCACACTCGAACCTTACCATCAGCTCTTACCAACTGAAATCGTGACTCATCGGACCAGGCCACGGTTTTTCATTCATCTAGGGACCAACCGATATGCTCACGTGCCCACGAGAGTCGCTGCAAGCGATGTCGTTCTGTCAGTAAAGGCACTCGAGTCGGTCTTCTGCTGGAATAGCCCAAGAAAGCCAAATTTCACCGCACAGTTCTAACAGACAAGTCCCTTGTACGTCCCACATTGATTTCTGCGGTTATTTGACGCAGTGTTGCTTGTCTGTTAGAATTTACGACTCTTTGCAGACGTCGCCGGTCTCGGTCGTTAAGTGCAGGCGGTCGACCACTGCGCTGTCCATGGTGGGATGTTATGACTGAAATTTCATACTCTCGGCACACTCTTGACGCAGTGGATCTGGGAATGTTGAATTCCCTAACGATTTCCGAAATGGCATGACCCATGCGTCTAGCTCCAACTAACATTCCGCGTTCAAAGTCTGTTAATTCCCGTCGTGCGGTCATCATCACGTCAAAACCTCTTCACATGAATAACTTGAACAGAAATTAAAGCTCTGCGAAAGCATTGCGCATTTATACCTGTTCTACGCGATGCTACTGCCAGCTGAAAATTTGCATATTACTATCCCATGACTTTTGTCACTTCAGTGTATTTTAGCATATAATTAAATGTAAATTAATATGCATATTTTGTAACAACTAATTAACTGTAAATTAACATATAAGATATATTATAAAAAATTATAAAATGTAAATTAACACACATGACATATTACACATAAATACTTCGAACAATGCTAATAACAGTTATACATTTATAATTTATTTACATTACAAAATACAAGATTTAAGATTTCAAAAAAATACAAGAAATTATCAGCTATCATTTATAAAGTAAACAAAAACATTATAGTAGCAATAAATAAAATCTTTTGAAAAAAAAAAAAGTGGTGGATTTTAATTTTGTTTCCTAACATAAACTGGTGTTCTTTCTTTGTTTTAATTATATTCTCTACTATTATAATTTACCCAATTGCCTTTATCGCATTAAATCATTATTAATTAGTAAATACAATGAAGCTTTATAAAAATATAAAAAAATAATAACAATTAAAGAAAAAAACTCAACCTAATTTAACAAAAATATTCTTTTCATCTAAATCTTTATTATTTTATGAGAAAACGATATTTTTATCCTTTTAATAAATAATAGATTGGCAACACCATTCTTTTTACGAATCATTTTCATATTAATTATACGAATATTTCAATAATAATGGAATGCATAATAAAAAGACTTAAATATTAAGATAATTCTAATGTTTCCCAAATGAAGTAAGAAAAAAATATCTCTTATTTATTTACAATCTTTCCCACAGCGTAGAACTGTAGTGGGAAAAAAGAAAACGATACGTAATAATTTATCGTTTGCGTACAACCCTTTTCATCATTTTTTTTTCCATTTAACGCACAACTCATTAAGCTCTACAGAAAATTCAATTTTGCTTTTAATTTTTTGAAAACCAATTTATTTAATTTGGCTTTGCAATTTTTAGTTTTTTGAAAGTCAATTTATAATGATTTTCTTACATTTATTTGAAAGATTACAAATTTCAAAGTAATTAAAAGAAATATTTAGAAGAAAATTCGTGCAAAATTTCGATTCTAAAGTTCTTTTAAAGTTATTTTAAAAATTATGAACCCATTTAAGCTCGTTGATAATTTATGCAAAAATTTAAAAGTGAAATTAACAGGAATTATCCATTATAATTTATAAAAGTAAACAAAAATATTATAGTAGTAATAAATAAAATCTTTTGAAAAAAGGGAGTACTTTAATTTAGTTTCCAAACTTAAGAGGTATTATTAATTTCTTTGGTTTAATAATATATCTCTTCAATTATAATTTACTCAATTGCGTTTATCGTATTAAATCATTATTAAACAATACATATACTGTAGCGTTATGAAAACATGTTTGTTGTTGTTGTTGTTTCTTATCCCACTTGGCTGGCCAAGCCCACAAGCCCATATGGACTCATGATTGAAGGGGAAGGAAGCAGCTTCTGTTGTGATGGAGCACCCGTAGGTAGAAGCCTAACTTTTGCTCCGTGACGCTCTTACAGTCATAGAAGACCGGGACCTACGGCTTAAAGTGGATTCCGAACCACTACAAACATCCATGGCACCGCCGGGATTCGAACCCGAAACCTGTGGCACCGAGCGCCAGAGCGCTAGACACTCGGCCATTCAGGTCCCAAATAAACATAAAAAAACATAAAAAAATAATAACAATTAGCGGAAAAAACAAACTAATTTAATAAAAATATTCTCTTCATCTAAATCTTTATTACTTCATGAGAAAACGATATTTTTATCCTTTTAATAAATAATAAATTGGCAACACCATTCTTTTTACAAATCATTTTCATAATAATTATACGAATATTTCAATAATAATGGAATGCATAATAAAAAGACTTAAATATTAAGATAATTCTAATGTTTCCCAAAATGAAGTAAGAAAAAAATATCTCTTATTTATTTACAGTTTTTCCCACAGTGTAGAACTGTAGTGGAAAAAAAGAAAACGATACGTAATAATTTATCGTTTGCGTAAAAACCTTTTCATCAATTCTTTCCATTTAACGCACAACTCATTAAACTCTACAGAAAAATTCGTTTTTTTATTTTATTTTATTATATTACTATTTATTATTATTTTTTCCCCTCTTTCCAAAAAATAAGTAGATAATAAACAAAAAACTTCCAAGTTCTTCCCTCACTTTGACTCATTTGCATAAAACTTTCGACAAAAATCATTTATCATCAAAATGCATCTTTGGAAAAAAATGAAAGAAAAAAAATGTGAATAAAAATATAAAATTATCATGAGATAGCGAAAAAAAGTTGAGAAGAAATTCGTTTTTCGATAAATTAATTCGTGACAGTTCCTTATTAATGAAAAAAAGCAGGATATATATATTCATATCAATTTCTCGTCAAGTTTACGAATCTATTATTTTCATTCGAAGAAATGTATAAAATAATGCTTTTAATAATAAAGAGATACATTTTAGATTCATTTCTGGGTTTTCTAGATTGATTTAATGCGTTGTAATTTTAAGATGACTTTAATGTATCCGGAGTTCATTAAAATATGCATTTCAAAACTTATTTATTTTCTTTGTGATTCAAAATAATGTTTTTGTTTTGAATGTTTATGGTTTTGAGGAAGAAAATAACCTTCATTTAATTTCGGTTCAATTTAAAGAAAATATTTCCTAATTTTTATTAAAAATTAGCAGATCATGATCAGGCGTTCCCCAGCTACAAAATGTTTAAAACTTAAATTTTGGAGGATTTTAATTTTTTTTTTGAGGATTTTTAATATATATATATATATTATATATATATTAATTATATATACATTATATATATATATACATATATATATATATATATATATATATATATATATGTAGGATTTGTTTGCCTGCTAAGCACCAGATGGAAACACTTCACGACTATGTGTCTTTCACACCAACCTTTTGCCATGTAGTGGCAGTATTGGACCTTGAACTCTGGCCCTGAAAGAAGGGAAGAAACCCCGTAGGTGGGCGCGGAAGAGACGTCGAAACTGCAACTGCAACGTCGCTGGAGAAGTCGAAACTGCAACGCGCTGCGTCAAGCAGCGGTAGAAAGTGGTTGTGAATGATTTGTTAATGTAAATATTGATGTACATATATTCATTAAATATGTGTTGTTGAGAGAAAACCAACGTCTCGTTGATGTGTTTTGAAATACACCCCTAGACACCCACTGCAAAAGTACAGCCACTGTTAGACTGATAGAGAAGTCTTAACAAAACTGTAGGTTCGGCCGGGATGCATCAGTTGAAACCGGTGTAAGTATACATAAATTGGGGTTTCGGCTGGGATGCGTCTTCAGGAAGCGGCTTAAATCTACATATATAATATATAATTATTAAAAACACACACACACATACAATTAATAACACACATAAACAAGACACACACATACACACACACATATATACATATATATATGTGTGTGTGTGTGTATTTGATGTAGTAATTTCTATGGGCTTCATAGGAACACAATAAAATAATATAACAAAACATAATAACATTCGCCGCATATGAATCGTAAAGTGTAAATCAGTACAATAAAAAAAAAAAATGTAATTCAAGAAATTCAAGGTACATATATACTTCAACCAAACTGAAAATTATTAGACTAAACACAAGTATCAAAGTAGAAAACGACTAGAATTGTATAGGCAGATCAAAAGGTACATCTATACAAAATACAAAATACACAGAATTAGAACGTAAAATTGGTTTTCCAGGAATTCCGCAAAAACCAAAGAACTTAAATATAATATCACAAAGATAACTTTTGAAAGTAAACGTACCTTTACGTTATTATAAACCATGCTCGCTAGATGAATGTATGTGACTTAAAAACAAATCTAGCGTTGTATTCCGATAACATGAAGGACGGAAAATATTCTTCCACTTAAAATTGGTTAAGATATAGATTTTAAAGGATATCATTTCGATAGTGTAATTTGTATTTATTGAAAATTGAATCATGTCACAATCTCCTATGACCATTAAGTAAGTGATTGGGTGACATATTACGACCAATAATAATAATAATAATAATATATAACGCACAACAGAAAAAGTATAGCTTGCAGTTTGCTCGCTCTACCTGGAATAATATTTGTTTTATATGGATTTAAATTCTCCTGTGCTTCACTAGGTGTCAGAAACGTCTTTTGACTACCTTGCCTACTTACATTTAGGTCCTACTGCGTGGTTATTCTGAAACCCATTTGGAAAATTTTCCAAATATTAATAATAATAAATAAATAAATAAAAAAAGGAGAAGAAAAGAAGAAAAGCGGTGTGAATGTAATCCCTATTCGAGCGTTCAATAGATAAATAAATAAAAAATAACTGTAATTCAATGAAATTTTACGTATTAGATAGCCAAGAAAATAATATCGGTTTTTAGAAGTGCATAGCAAACACAGAACGTACTTTCCTTGTCGGGCCAACATATACGCTTTGTATAAAAATTTTTTTTTTTTTCTTTAAGTGTATGAATTACGTTTTGAGAAGGGACCCCATTCGAAACACCTCACAAATCCGAATTCACTTCCATTTCAATCCACATATCACATACCACTCAATCCTTCTACTTACGAACATCCAATATCTCAACACCCCCCATCCTTCACAACAAAACGAATTAAGATCATCCCTACTCCCACTAATCCCTACTCCATTACACAAACACGTCAGACAAATTTCCCTCTATGATCCCCCCTGTCTATTACTCCCCCACCCCCTACACCCCGACAAATCTTCCCCTCATCCATGTCTAATGGAGAATGTCACTCCTACCCCAGAGAAGTGGTCAATGGCTGTCACCGATCGGCCCGGCATCTGTCACGTGGGAGGGGGTGGCAGAGAGTCCCCCCCCTCCCCTGACAGCTGCCAGCCTTTGTTAGGGGCCGATGGAGAAAGGGGGGGTGCGGTGAATGAGATGGGCGAGGCGGTGTTATTATATGGCATTTAGCAGTGCGGCTTTAGTTGCTAATAGGTGTTTGAGGAACAGAGGGCTTATTATGGCGGGGTTGATGCGCGCTGAATGCCCCTGGAAGGAGCTCGCCATTGTGTTTGGACAGATGGGCTGATTGGAGGGGGGTTACGAGTATCGAGCGCGCATTTTGTTCGTCTGGCTTGAGTGAGAAAGGAAAGCGAAGATTGGGATTTATTACTTGTACACTTTAAATTCATGATTACAGCAAGCATAATCCATATAAAAAAGAAGCATTTTTATGATATGTTTTTATTCTTTTCAATTAAAAACTCATTAAGAAGCATTTATATGATGTGTTTGTATGCTTTTATATGAAAAAAACTATTAAGACGAATATTTAAAGTATAATTGGATTGTCTTTAAGTAAAAAATATGATTAAGAAGCATTTTAAACGTATATTTATATCTTCATATTCATGAAAATGCTTCTGTTATACTTGTTATTATTATTGAGAATATTAATATAAAAAGCATTAAGTTTATATATTTTTTTAATAATTTTTAAGGTGTATTTTTATTAATTCTAACGTATATTCGTATTTTATCTTTATATTTAATGTATAATTGTATTAAAAAATATCATTAAGAAACCTTTTTAAATATATTTGTATTCTTTTTTATGAAAAAAATTTAATATGTACTACTATGTCCAGAAAGTAAGACCAGTTTTCAATTTAAATTTTCTGGGCACATGGTATTGAAAATTTTTTTTTTCTTTTCTAGGTTGTTGGCACTGTCCGTGACATCTGTGTGAAATTTGACGTCAAAATATTCATTAGTGCTTGAGTTACACTTGGCTTTGTGAGACGCTAAAACTGATTCCGGCGATTTTTGAAATGCCTCTTGAATCGACTCAAAACGGTGTCCCCGGATTGGTCTTCTGAGTTTAGGGAATAGCCAGAAGTAGCACGATGCTAAAATAGGGGAATACGGTGATTGTGGAACTATATGGGTTTCATTTGTGGCGAAAAAATCACGAAGAATCAATGCAATGTGAGCTGGCACATTCAGTGTTTTCGGTACCAATCGAGATTTGACACGTTTGAGGCCCATAACATCTTTTAAAATGCAATCTTGAAATTCCAACATCACCAGCAAGGTCTCTAATTGTAAATCGATGGTTTGCAAGCACCAAATCTTTAATTTTTTGGACGTGAGCTTCGTCGGTTGAGGTTGGTGGCCGACCAGAAGGCTCTTCGTCTTCAACGCATTCTCTGCCTTCTCTGCCTTCTCTGAACTGTTTATACCACTTTTAAGCATTTCTTTCCGATATAGGAATGCTCACTGAATGCCTTCTGCAACATTCTGTACGTTTCCGCAAACAAAATTTAATGCAAGTTCTTTGCTCAATGAATTCAGGCATTTCAAAAATCGCCGGAATCAGTTTTAGCATCTCACAAAACCAAGCGTAACCCAAGCACTAATGAATATTTTGAAATTCAATTTCCCGCAGATGTCAAGGACAATATTAGAAACCTAAGAAAGAAAACAAAATTGAAATACCATGTGCCCGGGAAATTTAAATTGAAAACTGGTCTTAATATTTGGACACAGTAGTGTGTGTATATATATATATATATATATATATATATATATTATTTTCAATGAGAAAACACCATTAAGATTTTTAAGGTACATTTGCATTTATTTTAATTAAAAGTATCTTTAGTAGCAATTTTAGGGGTTAATTGTATTCTGATTAAAATATTATCAAGATTTTTATGTTATTTTTTTTTTTATCTAGCATATAAGAAACTGATACATTTAGTACCGGAATACATCCTAGAATTAATAGTCTGATGATTACAATATTTTTCAGAGTACGGGGGCTGTACATAAACGAATTTCACGCAGTCCATTGCCAGATCCCATTAAAAATTTCAATTTGAGTAGATTAACTAAAATATGAGGTCCTGCTGTTTAAAATCGTTAAACAATAAATTAAAAAGAAAACCATTAAAATGTAATTTTTGAAAATCTCAATTCAAAAATAAATCCTTTAAATCAGGAAGCCCACACATGGCCAGAATAGTTAAATTTCTGAAGAGAACCAAGTTCGATACCCAACAGATAAAGCCGAACTCTAAAGTCTTCTTGCTTATGCTAGAAAACGAGCATGATAAATCCATAGGCTGAACACACTTTTCTATTTGACATTAATAGAAAGGATTTGGTTTGGTTTGTCGCTCTACGGACATTTTTCTACACACTTTAGCCTAATTAGATCGGGTCCTACAGCTTAAAACCAAACCACTAACAAACATCCAAACCACTAATATACCACCACAATTTAACATTTTTTTTTCCAAACCACTAACAAATATCCATGTTACCACCAGAATTCGAACCAGAAGCCTGTGGTACCACAGGCCAAAGCGCTAGCCAATTGGCCATCAGGCTGCCTAAGAGAAAGGAGGTTTGGTTTGGTTTGTCGCTCTACGGTCATTTTGTGTACACTTTGTACTAATTAGACCGGATCCTACAGTTTAAAGTGAATTTCGAACCATTCACAAACATCCATGCCACCACCCGGATACGAACCTAAGGCTTCTGGTACCAAAAGCCAGAGCACTAGCCAATTGGCCAACAGGCCGTATAAGAAAAGGAGGAAGGTGTGAAAATCTTAAGTATCATCCGAGGGATAGTTTCAAAATTGCGGACTGCAAAATATAGGTGTAAAAGGCTCCTCGTGGATTAACCTGGATAAGGCTGAATCTTCTATATATTTGCCATTCTGGTGAAAAATACGTTAAATCAAGACGGCTGACAACAGAACAACTTGAGATTAATCCTTATACAAGTTTTTAGTCAACCAATGCACTTTTATTATCATTTATTAAAACAATATAATAGTTTTACTGAAAAAATCTAATTCGATTTTGAAATGAAATATTTTTAATATCTGATGACATAAATAAATAAGCAACATGTTCGAATTCATTTTCATTTAATACAGTACTATATCAATTTTTCACTATACTTCTAAATATTTCGAAAATTAATTGACGTAAAAAAATACAAAAAAAAAAAAAAAAAATAATAATAATAATAATAAATATATAAACAAAATAATGAATAAATAAATAAATATTAGTTCAAATAATGATAAGTACTGAATTGAAGTTTTCATTTCTATGGAAAAAGCAACTTTAAAAAAAAATGGATTTTTCTGGCTCATAGAAACTAAATCAAGAAAATCTTCGATTCGAATATTTATTTGTCACTTATTTTATAGCAGCAACAAAACACTTTTTTGATGTTTGAAATAAAAAAATAAATAAATAAAATTTCAATAGATACAAAGGTTTCAATGTATTTGGCGTTTAAATCACATTACATCGTATAAAGAAGCATTAGAAAAATTTACAATTTTTGCTTAGCAAATTGAGAAAATTGTTAGAAATTATTTTTATATACTAAGAACACAGAAATAAATTTGCGGAAAACGACGGAAATATTTATATTCATTCTTAGATTAAATGCTTTATGTTTATTACTAAATGAAAATAAAACTCTTATTTCTCTCATTTATTTCGTTTTAAACTGAATCTTGTAAGATTCGATGAGAAATCAAGAATATAAAATTCATAAATTCGCCATCGTGTACGAATGAAATTCAAATTTATCAGAATAAAATGAAAACTATGTGTTTTAATGATATTATGTAAGCATTTAACTAAAAGGTTTTAAACATATTCATTTAGGGAATTTTTTTTCCCCAATAAACACAAGAAATATAAAGAGAAATAAAAATGTAACATATTTGGCAATAAAAATGTTACTATATTTGGCGATTAATCGCTTGCGCCCGCTAATGGAAATGTACCTACTGTCTTTTTCGAGATTAATGGATTCATATATAAGCCAACCCCCATAATTTGGTTTTAAAAATGAATTTATTAAAATTAAATTAAATATAATTTAAAATTAATAATTTTTCAATTTTTATTCTAAAAATCCAATTAATTTTTGGCTTACAAGCGGAAATATACGGTATTATAGTATGCAGGTACGGGCGGTCCCCACGTTGAGCAGCCATATTGTAATGGGGAGTTACGGATCACACGCTCCGGCACCAGATTGTAATGTGTAGGTATGGATAGGCCCCAAGTTGTGCGCCAAATTGTAAATAGGTGTGATTGGGTTGAGATACTTGAGGCACATGTTTGAGAAGTCACAGCTTTACTTACACACTCGCAAACACCACACACATACAATTAGATACAAACAGCATTTAATACATTTAAAGTAAAAATTAGATAATTATAAACAGATAATTATAGCTTCGTAAAAGGATTCAACGTCTGAGCCGAAAAGTCGAAACTCGGCAAAGCACAGGATTGCACGAAATAGACTTCCTCTCCGTATGAGAGTCGTCCAGCTAATGCGCAGAGTTGCGGGAAATATATTTTCTTTCATGTTGAGAGACAGTAGACAAACTAAACGTTTATCAGCAGGAGTGCAGGGTGTCGCTATTTTCGGTGTGTAAGGGGAAGCCTAGTTACAGTATTTAAATTTCGTATTTTCTATTAAAAATATATTTGTAGAAATTATAGTAATATTTATCCCCTTTTTTTTTCCTATACCATATTGCTAAAAGCTCGACAAAAAAAGGAAATCGCCATCATTTATTATCGATCAAGTATAAGTGATATTTTAAAAATGCATCATTTAATCCGACATCATTTTCTTGCTTTTATCATCTTACTACATTTCTTACATTTATTTATTTATTTATTTATTGAAGGTATTGTCCCCCAACCCTGTCATTGGATCCATCACAGACCCAACACGAAAGACGATATTTTTTTTTTCCATCTCTGACAACCAAACGATTTTTTCATTCAGTGCACGCGCGGGCATTTGTCTGACGAGGGGGTGGAGAAAAGGGGCGGTCTTCCCTACGAGTTAAATTGAGGGTGAATACCAAGCAGGAGGTACGACCAGAATTCCAAAAAGGGGGGCTTCCAAAAACCAGAGTCGGTTGGGAAGATGAGTTTATTTGCTCGACCCCGCCAAGAAAAGTCAGCCAAACTAAAAGAAAGAGTGATAATAATAATAAAATAAAATAAAAAACCTTATAAACCAACGAAAAAAAAAAAAAAAACTTTTTTTTTTTTTCCCGTTGTTGTCTGACGATATTATGTTTACTCAATTTTCGTTCGTAGAATATTAATGGGTTCTTTCTATCAGTATGAAAGAAGTACAAGCAGTTTTTTTTGGGGGGGAGATAATAGATTTTGGGGGGGAGGCTGTTTTTTTAGTGTTAAAATAAATGGGGTGTTTTTCCACGGCATCATTGAAATATAGGGTATTTGAAAGTAGTTTAATGTGGATGCTTTTCAATTTTTATATGTATTCAGTGGATGAAGAATACTTTGTCTGAAATATTTTGCAGTGGAGAGTATTTTCTAAGTAGAATGAAATGTAAATTACAAATTCTTACCATAAGAAAATAAATATGACACAAGAAAAATAATTTAAAGGAGGTTAAAATTCCATTCTGTTGGTGAATACATTTATTTGAAAGGAACTAATTGAGAGAGAAAAAGGAATTTATATTTTCAACATGGATTTTTTAAATTTGTGAATAAATTTAAAGTAATGATTTTTTTTTTTTTTTTGTAATTTGACTGTTAGGATAATAATTATGAATGTATTTAGTTACAAACTAAGATTTATAAAGAATATTAAGATCATAGCATTTATTAATCAACGGTGTACTTTCAAATGACATGTTTCTTGAAATGATTTATTTCTCTTTATGGAGATACTCTGCAATGTGGTTCGTTCAAAAGATCATATATAAATTCATGTTCACACTATTGCCATCAGTGCTTACAATTAAATTCAGGTTTTCAGAGTCTACACCAACTTTGAAAACTATTATTTTGACTTACTCTCATCTTACTCGGTCTTAACTCAATGTGACACGTAAATACTTCATTATTTCCCCCTCAACAGTCCTCTTGGAAGGTACTAACCTTCCTTCAATTCCAGTCAGTGGACTATCCTTGATATACATGAGACACACCGATGCTCCACCCTCACCTTTCTAATTGGTAGGGGGCTACCTAGCCCTAGGTAAGCGGGTGAGGTGTTCATAAAAGAAAAGTTTGCGACTCGGGGAAAATTTGTGCAGGAAGCCTGAGGTTTGAATCCGCTGGCGACTTTAGCATAATCACTGTATTCAGAAAACGAGGTGACTCGTTGGTGATTGTAACAATGTGTGTAAGGCACCTCGCATAGCCAGCCATGCTGTCTGTAGAAATTCATTGGTTATGAGGGTTATTTTCCATACAACACGCAAATACGGGGCAGTTACCTCTGAAAGTCCTCTCCTCATCATTTACCGGTCTTGGTTTATATGAGATTTCCTGATGTTCCCCCCATCACTTTTCTAACTGGTAGGGGACTATATAGCCCTAGGTAAGGGGTGTGTGAAAAGACAGGATAAGTTTCGCAGGAGGACCCAGGTTCGAATCTGTCAGTGGCTTTGTTATAGTCACTGCTTTCAGAAACGAGGAGTCTCGATGGCGATAGCGACAATGAGCGTGGGGCATCTCGCATCGTCGGCCATGCTACATGGTAGGGGTTTATCGGGTTTTTTCCATACAAAACGCAAATACGGGACAGTTATTTTTGAAACTCCTCCCCTCTACACCTGTCGGTTGATCTATAAGAGGCTCCCCAATGTTTCACTTTCATTTTCAAACTGCTAGAGGCTACATAGCCTTGGGGACGGAGATGGTTTGTTTTTGTCCCTGTACGGTAATTTTATGCACTCTTTAGACTAATTATAGCGGGAACTACCATTTAACGTGGTTGCCCAACCACTAACAAACATCCATGCTACCGACTGGATTCGAACCTGAAGCCTGAGGGGAAGGGGTTGAGTTGTGGAGAAAAAAAAGGAAAAAGAAAACGTGTATAACCTTCGTGTAGTGTCTTTTTGGTGGTCCTCTTTTCAGAACTAGGTACGTGAGTGGAGAAAAGCTTTGACCTTGTTATTCATATTAAAAAATAGGAATTTTTTTCTCATGTCGGCGAATCAAGAGATTAACTGCGTGACATTTTGACCACAATTAGTCAAAAACAAACACAATTTTTTTTCACTTCCATTACTCTCTTTCCCCACACGGAATGAAACAAGCCGTTTTACCAACTGCGTGCGAAACGCCACCCCAGATAACGGACCGACCGCCCATAACACAAATTGCAGAAGCATCTGTCCCCGCATATGCGAAATAATGAAGCACCACAGGACACGCAACCGGTATCAGAACTCATCTGGCCGGCTCTAATGGTCGCCGCTAACGTTATTTCCCATGAGTTAAGGTAGCGGATAGAAAAAACACGTAAAGTAACTATCCAACATCGATTTGCGTGTAAAAAGTGCTTCGGTTAATTTAACAGAAATGGTAATGTATGGTTTGTTTAAGTTATTAGTTATTCAGTGTGTTGGAATAGAGGGTTTAATGGTGCACGGGAGAGTCGTGTCCAAATCGTTCAAGGTGAAACTTCGTAAATGTACTACACATTAGGCGGTTAAATATTTACGCATTGTGAGAGTAACTGTTTGAAACAAAATAGTTTTCATAACTGAATTATGCAGCACTTACGAAAATTATCAATATTAAGTCCCCCATTAATCTGTGCATATGTCATTCAATTCTTATATTTTCGCAGCAAATTTATAATTTTGTGTCTATGAATAAAAGTGACATTTAAGAATGCGAATCACAAGCATTAAAATGTAATATTAGGTACCAGTTTTGAGATAATGTTTTTTTTTTTTGAAACTATGAAAAGTGTAACCGTGCTTCCTCCTACGCACTGCAAAGACGCCCCCTGTGGAGTTCATTGCAAATGGTCAGTTGGCATTGAGACTCTCACCCTGAGAGGAAGTACTGTCCAACCGGCGCTAGCTGAGAAGCGTCTACGTTAACGTCCCTTATCCCGAGAGGAATTATATTTAGTGCATCCCGCGCGTACTTGAGTAACGGGTTTTCTGCTTAGAAGTGGAATTCTTCCACGAATCTATAATTATATTGTACGTCTATAATTGTAAGTGTTTGATGTTTGTGCTTGTGTCAATAAAGCTGTGAGTTCTCCAACTTTGTACCTCAAGTATCTCAATCCAACCATACCCAGTTACAGTCTAGTTGCTCAGCCTGCTTATTAAAAAAGTAGTATCATGGAAGTATGAGGAAAAGAACATCAACAAATTAAAATTCAGTCTTCTTATAATTTTTTCCAGATCATCAGTTTTTCCAACTCATCACCTCGTTTATGCCAACTTTCTTATTTTCGATGAATGTTTATCGAAACTAAATCAGTTGTTGTGGCTACTTCTCAGTGTCTGGCAGCACGGGTCGGACATCCCATGAGTATTCTACTCATGGAAGGAGGGAAAGGGAACAGCTTCTGTCGTGATGGAGCATCAATAGGTGGTAGGCTTCGAGTCGCTGGACAAGGAGGACAGTACTTTTCCTTCCGGGAGGACATTTAGGGGGAACTACCCCGCATAATACGTATCGTATGGGTGAAAAACCCAGAAAACTACCACCAGGTAGTTCGACTCACGCTGAGCATCATAAACGCCATCGAGTTAACTCGATTTTTGAAACAATATCTACAACAAAGTCGCCAGCGGATTGAACCTCAGCCCTAAAGCTCATCAACGGCGCACGTTGCCATTGAGCGTTTACTATAAGGCGCAGATTATCATGATAAGAAAAATGGAAATTTTCTCCGAGAAAATGTTTTGCAATGAATTTTTCAAATTCAATGTATTGAATCTGCTGTCTACAAATTATATATATATATATATATATAGGGTTTTGGACGTACATTTTTTATAGTCGTACGATTTTCAGTTCAATTCAGTTTTCAGTTAAATATTCACCATTATAAAAATAGACATCGGAAATTATATCGAATATTTTTACATAATATTAATTGCAAAAAAATTTCCATCTACACAATTGCTGTCTCTAATAAATCAATCAGATTAACTTGCATCCAATTTGATTCCGAAATGAATTTAAGAGAAAGACTGGATATATTTCACGAAATCTTTCCCAATTAACTTTAACGGATACGCATCCACCGATCAAGCTACCCATCCGCATTAATTATGAGTTATTTAGCTAATGAATAGGTTCCAGAGGAACCACAATCATCAGTCAGGTCATGCCAGAGCCATCACTCAAACCCATTGAAATGCAGTGGTGGGCGTGGCCATCAACAGCTGCCCCGGCAATGAATATGTATGGCCAAAGTGAACAGCCGCCGCTTGGCATGCAACAGAAGCGTGGCCGAAACGTCGGCATCTCAAACACTCGTTCAGATGTCGCCAATTTGTAATTTCCGTCCACAAGCGAGAATGCTTTATAGATCTCATTATTGCTGTCATACGGTGGATGATTCTGGAGCCAGGCCAATAATTCTTTTTACCATGCCTGAGTTACGATGATATTATGAAGAATTTTTTTAGACGTTTTACATTTGTTGCCTATTAATGAGCGATATTTTTTATCTCTAGTTCTGTCACAAGAGTTGTGATGGCATATTCAATATATGTCAGATAATAATATTGAGAATTTAGGTTTTTAGGTTAGTAGGCTTAGGAAGTTAAGCTTGTTTTTTTCACTGTAAGTATGCACGGCTTAGGATTTTAAGGCTTGTGCTCCCCAAGGCGACAAGATGCAAGCGAAAAAATTTGACCAATCATTAGCCTCACCGCGGTCGCCTGAAACCGGTTTGCAGTCTGCCGCTTGGAGTTGCCCAACTTTCAACTCGAAGCGGTTTTTCACTAGGCGTAATGCTATTTCTGACGTTTGGCTGTGAAGGGGACGAAAAAATTTTGTTGCTTGCCTTTTGAATCTTCACGTCTCTCGCCTTGGTGGGAACGAGCCTTTAGTGACTCAGGCCTCGGTTCGAGCCTCGTCGTTGTCATGGGTGTTGGTAGTGGTTCGGAATCCACTTTAAACCGCAAGTCCCGATCTAGCATCCATATTGCAACATCGCAGTTTTAATGAACATCAAATGTGACATCTGAGGGTTTTCAACCATCTTCCGCTAATCCTCGAGCCCAATGACTGTAAAGCGTTTTGCGTAGGACTGACAACCCTACCCCGTAAAAAGAAATCTGCCATTGGGCAGACGGCCTTGGCTCATCAAGGGGTTGTGAAAATGAAGAAGAAGTAGAGTTGAATATGTAGGATAAAAGTCTGGTAAAATATTATAATTTAATATAATCGACTAATAAAATGGTCATTTAACTATAACTGTAACTTGTTAAGAGAATATAATTTTTATCGAAGATTTTATGAAATATTGAAATATCACGGCTATCATTGAGATGATAATTTTCAAATATTTTTTCAATACACAAAATTTTTACTAAAACAAGAACTTGAGGGTTTTGCATCTTTATAAAATAAAATTACCATAAGGAATACTCATTTATATAGTGAAATTTAATAAAATAAAATTACCATAAGGAATACTCATTTATAAAGTGAAATTTAATAAAATAAAAATAAAATAAAATGAACATTTAATAAAATAAAATAAAATGAACATTTAATAAAATAAAATGTACGATTAATAAAATAAAGATTAAAATCGGCATTTATTTATTTATTTTTAATATTAAAAATGGACATTTATTTATTTATTTTTTAATATTAAAAATTGACATTTATTTTTTAATATTAAAAATTGAAATTAATTTATTTATTTTTTTATATTAAAAATTGACCTTCATTTATTTTTATATATTTTTTTATTTATTGAATTATTATTTTACTATGTTTATTTATTTTATTTAGTTAATAAAATGAATTTATTTACTAAAATAACGAGCATTAAAATAATAGCAATTTAAAATAGATTAGAAATTTTTTGCAAGAAGCTATTTAACTATAAAAATATTAATAGTTTTGAAAAAAAAGCTAAATAAACTGACGAACTATCAAACAGTCAAGGATCTTTCCAATAGGTCTTTATTTCGTTCGTTGAGAAGAAAAATTGGAATGATAGTATAATAAACAAATAAAATAAAGCACCAGTATCAGCAGGAAAACGAAAATAATAAACATCGTGGAAAAAAGAAAAAGAAAAGCAACCATGATTTTCTGCAGAATGATTTCGAAGATTGAGTTAAACAAATAAAATAGAAAGCGGACCAAAGAATTTTATTTCGCTTTCTGTTGGCGCCAACCTCAATTTATCAACGCCGCCAAACTTACATAAATAAATAAACAGGCAGCAGGCAGAGAGGAAAACAAAATGAAAGATACCTAAAAGCCGTTTGTCAAAAAGAGAAACGATGCTTTTTCTCTCGGATTGGCCGCACATATTTCTTTGTGTTTTTTTCCCATTTAAAAGAGATATGGGAGGCCGAAAAACATCATCAATACGAAATTATTTTGAAGAAAACGGAATGAAATTGGAACTGGGAAATCAAAAGCAAGATTTGTAACCTCGTTAATTCTTTTTCCAAGGGAAAGGTTTATGGGAAATGGTTTTATGCAACTAGAGAAACGACGGTTTTGTTTTGCTGTTGTTTTTAAGTAAAATGAATTTCAAGGGATTTTTTGTTTGTTTGTTTTTTATGTACTCTTTGAAAAGATTCATATCAGTGCCACGTTTTTATTATTCGATCATACGAAATGAAATTTAAATTGCGTTACAGTCACATTCGCTCTTCGTGATTTAGGTGTTCTAAATGTATAGTGATTTTTACAATGTTTTTTTTTTTTTCGTTAGAGATTTTTAAATAATAAAATATAAATTTTCTTTCACGCGTATGTGATAATTCATTAGTTTATAAGGTAAAGAATTAATTTTTGGTATTGTGACAGTTTCTAACTAACTTCATAACATTTTTCGTTTATTAAGATATTGAAATTCATTCATGATAATAATGAACATGATAAAATGTTTGACTTTGTAGCAATTTTTAACGAAATACGTAATGTTATTTTTCGTTTATCAAAACATTAAAATTCATTATGATAATAATGAATATAACAATTTAATTTTTGACCTTGTAACCATTTTTAACGAAATATGTAGTATTATTTAATAAAATAATGAATATTAAAATACTAGCAGTTTAAAATAAATTTGGTATATTTCGCACAAAATTATTTAACGATAAAAATAGTAATAGTTTTGAAAAAAAAAATGTAAATAAAGTGACGATTAGAAAAACAAAAACCTGGGATCTTTCCAATAGGTCTTTATTTCGTTCGTTGAGAAGAAAAATTGGAATGATAGTATAATAAACAAATAAAATAAAGCACCAGTGTCAGCATTAAAACGAAAATAATAAACACTGCGTAAAAAGAAAAAACAACCACGATTTTCTGCAGTATGATTTCGAAGATTGAGTTAAACAAATAAAATAAAAAGCGGACGAAAGAATTTTATTTCTCTTTCTGTTGGCGCCAACCTCAATTTATCAACGCCGCCAAACTTACATAAATAAATAAACAGGCAGCAGGCAGAGAGGAAAACAAAATGAAATATACCTAAAAGCCGTTTGTCAAAAAGAGAAACGATGCTTTTTCTCACGGATTGGCCGCACATATTTCTTTGTGTTTTTTTCCCATTTAAAAGAGATATGGGAGGCCGAAAAACATCATCAATACGAAATTATTTTGAAGAAAACGGAATGAAATTGGAACTGGGAAATCAAAAGCAAGATTTGTAACCTCGTTAATTCTTTTTCCAGAGGAAAAGGTTTATGGGAAATTGTTTCATGCAACTAGAGAAATGACGGTTTTGTGTTGTTGTTGTTGTTTTAAGTAAAATGAATTTCTGGGGTTTTTTTGTTTTTGTTTTTGATAAATTTTTGATGATTTTTTTGTTTTTGTTTTTGTTTTTTGGAAAGATACATATCAGTGCCCCGTTTTTATTATTCGATCATACGAAATGAAATTTAAATTGCGTTACAGCCACATTCGTTCTTCGTGATTTAGGTGTTCTAAATGTATAGTGATTTTTAAAATGTTTTTTTTTTGTTAGTGATTTTTAAATAATAACGTATACATTTTTTTCAAGAGTCATGTGATAATTCATTAGTGTATAAACTAAAGATTTAATTTTTGGTATTGTGACAGTTTTTAACTAACTTCATAATATTATTTTTCGTTTATTAAAATATTGAAATTCATTCATGATAACAATGAACATCATGATTAAATGCTTGACTTCATAGAAAGCGTTTATCAAAACATTAAAATTCATTATGATAATAATGAATATAACAATTTAATTTTTGACCTTGTATTAATTTTTAACGAAATACATAATATTATTTAATAAAAGAATGAATATTAAGATACTAGCAGTTTAAAATAAATTTGGAATATTTCGCTCAAAACTATTTAACTATAAAAATAGTAATAGTCTTGGAAAAAAATGTAAATAAATTGACGATTAGAAAAACAAAAACCTTTTCAATAGGTCTTTATTTCGTTCTTCGAGAAGAAAAATTGGAATGATAGTATAATAAACAAATAAAATAAAGCACCAGCGTTAGCAGGAAAACGAAAATAATAAACATTGCGAAAAAAAAAAAAATAAATAAATAAAAAGCAACCACGATTTTCTGCAGTATGATTTCGAAGATTGAGTTAAACAAATAAAATATAAAAAGCGGCCAAAGAATTTTATTTCACTTTCTGTTGGCGCCAACCTCAATTTATCAACGCCGCCAAACTTACATAAATAAATAAACAGGCAGAGAAGAAAACAAAATGAAAGATACCTAAAAGCCGTTTGTCAAAAAGAGAAACGATGCTTTTTCTCTCGGATTGGCCGCACATATTTCTTTGTGTTTTTTTCCCATTTAAAAGAGATATGGGGGGCCGAAAAACATCATCAATACGAAATTATTTTGAAGAAAACGGAATGAAATTGGAACTGGAAAATCAAAAGCAAGATTTGTAACCTCGTTAATTCTTTTTCCAGGGGAAAGGTTTATGGGGAATGGTTTTATGCAACTAGAGAAATGATGGTTTTTGTTGTTGTTGTTGTTGTTATTTTTAAGTAAATTGAATTTCTGGAGGACTTTTTGTTTTTGTTTATTGGAAAGATACATATCAGTGCCACGTTTTTATTATTCGATCATACGAAACAAAATTTAAATTGCGTTACAATCACATTCGTTCTTAGTGATTTAGGTGGTCTAAATTTATATTGATATTTCAAATGTTTCTTTTTCAGTGATTTTTAAATAATAATAATAAAAAAATTCTTTCAAAAGTTAGTGTGATGTGATAGTTCACTTGTTTTTGCTGACGATTAAATTTTTGACCTTGTAGCAATTTTTAACGAAATTCATAATGTTACTTTTGTTTATTAAAATTCATTCATGATAATAATGAATACAACGATTTAATCTCTGATCTTGCAACAATTTTTAACGAAATACGTAATTTTATTTTTCGTCAAATCCAAATTTTAAAATCATATCAAAATTTTAAAATTAATTCACGGTAATAAATCGATAACAATCTAATTCTTGATCACCTTGTAATAGATTTTAAAAAAATAATATTATTTTTCGTTTATCAAAACATTAAAATTCATTCACGTTAATAATGAATAAAATAATTTAATTTTTGACCTTGTAACATATTTTAACGAAATAAGTAATATTATTTTTCGTTTATCAAAATTTTAAATTTAATTCACCATAATAATGTAGATAACGGTCTAATTTTTGATTACCTTTTAACAGATTTCAAATAAATACTTAATGCTATTTTTTGTTTATCGAAATATTTATTTCATTTTTTACTGTACTAACTATATATTAAATTTTTAAAAATAAATGAGTGCCGTTTCATTCCGTGATAATTAAAAAAAAATAAAGTTCTGGGCTCTTATTTTGCAGTTATGTAACTAAGTAATTAACAACTAATTAGTAACTTAATACATTCAGCTGTCACGATGTTTTTCAAATAATCTACTCCAATAGTCACACCATCCAATGGAAATCGATTTCTCAGCATATATCTAATTATGTTCATATTTTCCTAAAGACGAATTCACACCATTGAGCTCCGATGCGCGAAAAAATTGGCCAATCATAAGTCTCATCGCGCGGCAACGTTTGACCTGATTGGTCAACGTTTTACTCTTCCTTGCACAATTTCACTTCCCTGCTGAATGTAGCAAGACGGGTAAGCATGTTTATAGTTTGTTTTTCTGCCACACACAAAGCAGTTCATTTCTCTCAACTCTATAATGCTTAAAAAAATAATAATTTTTTTATTTAGCATCGTTAGTTCAAAGAATCTTTAGAAATTCATTTTACTTTGCAATGAAAAAGAATAAAAGGAAAAAACTTTTAGTTCGATAGTTATTTTTTCAGCAGACCACTCACATTACGTCGACCCATTGACACATCAGGTTATCTCCGGTAAGAACACAAAGCCTGGAAATTCTCGTTGAGAGTCATTTCCCTGAACATCAGTGGAATTAAAATAGAAGATAATGCGCGATGCGTGTGAACCACTATAAAATATCACCTGACCAATAAATCTGATAGAAACCCCTTGGCTTATAAATCCCTCTTATATTCGCTTTAAAGACTTTTAATAAGACTTTTGAGAGTCTCTTTAGTTGATGTAGTTGATCAAATAGAATCTGATTTTGAAAACTGAAGTGATAGAAAGGAAATAGAACTAGAATAAGATGTGTACGTTAAGGTAATTTATTCTACATTAAAAACTACTACTTCAACATTTAAACTATTTATTTTACATTAAAATAACTGCTAAGCAGATAATCCATTACATCATTTTTAATACTCTATTTAGCGTATAATTCAGATAAGAAATTCTCTTTATTTTTATAACAATAAAATATTAATTTTCTAAATTGATGAAGCTTAGGAGAAACAATGCAAAAAATTAATATTCCTCTTTATTAAACATTTTTTAGCTATAGTTCTAAGAAAATCATTACCAATCTGTACGAGCAACAACTACATTTTTTGTCAGGCATAATGTATAAGAAAAATGTCACTTAGAATGAACAGAAATAGACAAAATCACAGTTTTGGATATAAATTTTTTTGGACAATTTGATTATAAACGAAAATTGAGTCATTGCCAATTTGTGTAAGTAAATTACTTAATTCAATTTTTTTGTGCATATTCAATTAAGGCCAATTTAAGAGTTAATAGAGAGTTTTTGCATACCGTACGTTAGTTACCGTAGGACGTCCGTTAGCTTTTTCTCCCTAGCGCGCATGCTCAGTTTCCTATGAGCATGCGCGCTAGGGAGAAAAAGCTAACGGACGTCCTACGGTAACTAACGTACGGTATGCAAAAACTCTCTAATAATAGAATGATAATCGATTTAATATAATATAGCTAATTGAATAGAAATTATGAAATACAGAATAAATGTTCGAACATATTTGTAATGATTTTGATTTTGTCCATGAATTAAATTTAAATGAAGAAAAAAAAAAACTTAATGGCATCAGTTCGGAATAGTTTAATTATCGTCTGGTCATTAAAATTATTATAATATGCCGCTAAAAAATGAAATTTATATAACGAGTTCTATATTTTTAGTCTTTACGAAAAAAATACTATTATTCGATTATTTTTTAAAAAAAAATATGTCAAACGTATAATTTTAATATTTTAATGCGTAGAATAAGTGATATAATTAATAAAAAAGCAAGAAAAAAAGTTAAAAATTACATTTGACTGGAAAAAATGGATAAAGAAATGCATACTCAACAAAAGTACGTACACCTCTTACTATATCTAATGTTACATTTCATGATTTAAAAGGCAATTCAATCCCTCAACCTCAAAAGAACTAATGCGAAATCTTTATACATCTTTGTAGAAATTGTAAACAAAACTATAAAATACGGTTTCAAGCTAATCAAAACAAGCAAACAGGATGTTCACCGATTAACGTCAAAACATCAGCTTAAAGCCCATGTGCAATTTTGTAGTATGGCAGGTGAAAATGGAAGTCTACAATTACAACGGATGAGGCTTGGGTATATTTACCTGATTACAATAGAAAAAAATAGATTAAATATTGAAAATGACGAGAAAAAGACATAAAATGTTGGTACAGAGAAAACAAAGAAAGTTTTGCAAAATGTTTTATGATTTTTACTGGATTTTTTCATAACGGAAATCTTATTTAATAACGGATATCAAAGTTATATAGAATAAACCCCTATTAAAAAGATATTAGATCACTTCATCCAAACATTCTTTACTGTGTTAAGTTTCATCAGAATACAATTACTAGTCGTAACTCTAAGTCTTAATGCTCTGTATTTGGAAATAATGAAAAATGAAACCGGAATTATAGCTATTCTATTTAATTGCACTAGTCCAAGTACCCCTAGGTGTCTGGTGTGGATTTACTGTGCAGTTGAGATTTTAAAACAAGTTCTGTATAAGAGGCATCTCAAAACATAGGATGGAAGATTTTGAGATGCTCTCAAAGTACATTTTTTTTTTTGCTGATCGTTTCCGTATTTTTTTTAATTAAATATAAAATTTACTACGTCTTAATAATTATCAATAAAAATTTGCTAACTTCTGTATCACATAAATGTGGCTTTAAAATGTGAAATGTGGTTTTTATTAAAGAAAAAAGATTTGAAAAATATCTTGCTTCATAAATTTTTTTATAACGTAATATTAATAATATTTTTTAATTAAAAACATTCTATTTTATGACAACAACGTACAAATATAGATTCGAACCTGAAGCCTGTAGTACAAGGACGATTGAGGATGTTTGGTTTGGTTTGTCGCTCTACAGTCATTTTTTGCACACTTCAGACTAATTAGACCGGGATCTACTGTTTAATGTGGATTCCGAACCACGAACGAACATCCGAGCCACTGCCAGGATTCGAACATGTAACCTGTGGTACCAGGAAGATTGTGAAGGAGGAGTGGAACAATATCAATTTTAAAATTTTAAGAAAATCTTTTTTATCTTGGAAATCAAAATGTAATAAGATAATTTAACAAAGGGGTTAACAGACTGAGCATGTTAGAAAATAAAATTATATTTATTTTTATGCAAATAAATATATTCAAAATCATTACAAAAATGGGAATGAATATTAAATTATTTGTTTTCCATGTGCATGACAAATGCAAGCATATTTTCTTAGAAGCAGATAAAAAAGCAACTTGCTGCTTACATTTTACGGGTATAATGCAACAAAACTAACTGAATTATACTAAATAAAATTAAAAGTACTGCAATTTAAAAAATATGCATCAGCTAACTGAACTTCAATTGAAGTCAAAGGCATGGTCTATTTAAACAAACAAAAAACCATTCCATTTGTTAAGAATTCTTATTTTTTCACTCTGTTAGGTATCTTGTTCAATCTATTAGTACATAACAGAGTGAAAACACACAGAAGGCTGAAAAAAAACCACGAATCTGATTTTACTTGGACAAATTTATTGTGATTATGACTATTTCGTGATGCTACTATCATCATCATCATCATCATTTGTGATGCTGCTTACATTTTCTGAGTATAATGCAACAAAACTAACTGGAATATACCAAATAAAACTGAAAGTACAAAGACCCTGTCTATGACTTCAGTTGAAGACATGGTCTTTGTAAACAAGCAACGCTGAATGAAAACCATTCCATTTATTAAAATTTTTTATTTATATAAAAAAACACGAAATTTAATAAATTGAAAACAAGATACATAAAAGAGTGAAAACATACAATAAGTCTGTAAGAAAAATAAAATAAAATCCTCCAAGACGAATATGATTTTACTTGGACGAATTTATTGCGAAGATGACTACTTCGTGATGCTACTGTTTCGAAAACTGCAGCACAATCAAAAAAGAGGAAAAAAATTCGAGAATACGTTCACCGTTCCAGACATAATACTCGGGAAAAAGAAACATTCGGCGAAAAACTTTTATTTTATCTCCGTAAAATTTAGATTGAGCAAAGAAGAATGAAAATAAAAAGAATGAGAGAGAAAGGGGGAAAAAAATCACTGCAATCGAAAAAAAAAAAAAAAAAAAAAAAAAAAGAGAAAATAAATGAAAGTGCAGAACAGTATTTTCTTTCTTTCATTTTTTTCTTCAAAACAATTGTCGTCGGCCATGTTGAATGACGTCATATTCCTTCTAACCAATTGCCATCTGCTCTGTTCCCAAGAGCGGGAAAAGGGGGGGGGGCAAAAATGGATGAAAAGTAAAAGTAAAAATAAAAATAAAAAAGAATATTAAATAGTTTCTAAGGTAGAAAGCCCATCAAAGGTTTCTGGTTTTTTTTCTTTATTTTTTCGCTTTGATTTTTTTTTTTTTTTTTTCCTTTTAGAATAAAAGAACAGAGAACTGTAGATAAATAAAATCTCCACACTTTTTCATCCCCCTACTTTCATCATTTCTATTCTCTCTCCGAATGTAAATAGAAATTTGTGATTCAAAAATTTTGTAAAAAAAAAAATAAATAAAGGATTGGAGAGAAATAGTTGGTACCCAGAAAATATGGAAGGGCCAAGGATTTTTGCTGCCATTCGATAAAGTAAATTCATCAAAAGAAAAAAAAAATAGTATCAGATTTTCTCACTGATATCTAAAAAAAAAAAATTCATATAGTTTATACATGCATAATTTTTTGGAGAAATTACAAAGTTTTATTATTTAAAGTGTGTTATGACTAATCCTTGTTTAGTCATAACACTAATTTGTGTTGTTATTGATAAGGTGGATTAGACGTGCAAGAGCCGTTGTTTGGCCTCCACGTTCGCCGTATCTAACCCTAAATCATTCATTTATTAATGATGAGTCTGTAGACACATTGAAATCATCATGATACTAAACTTAACCATTGTTGTTATAACTAATCCTCAGTGTCCGATAGCATGGGACGAACACCCCATGAGTAATCTACTCATGGATGGAGGGAATGGAGGCAGCTTCTGTTGTGATGGAAGATTCCAAATATGGCGATGTTTGCTCTTAAAATATCCCATTGCATTGAAAATTTTATTAATTTTTTACACTTTTAACTTGAATGTGGAGTTATAATTGATGAGAATGGTGTGTTATAATACATAGTTGATAGGTCATTAATTATCGAACTACTCCAGTATAAAGCAGAGTTTAAGAATCTGCGTTATATTTTCATAATTACATATTATTTTATATATACAGTATTTTTACTTTCTTTATAGCAAAGTTTGATAAATGCTGTGCGTAAGGTTACAATGTTTGAGGTGATCAAGGTTAAAATATGATTGTGCTAAATTATCTGTAACATCTCGGTCTATATTAGATTTATAGTGGCTTCAAGAAGGCACTTTCACGTTCCTGCGAACACTTTAATTTTTATTTACAAGAATTATATTATATTATATTATATTATATTATATATATACAATTTTGAGTTAATACAAATTATTATTTAAAAAAAAAATGAAAACTAAAGATTTAAAATTGATTTACAGTGCAAGTCACTTTAAGGACGGAGATTTTCAGAGAGCTCGAGTCTACGACGAATCTAATCTACCTGCTCTGCGGCTGATCTTAATTATCACAAGGTGTAATACACGAAAGCATAAAGGGTTCACTTTGTAAACAGGTGGAAACTCCGCCCTGTTCAATCACTTTCAGAAAAACAACACTTCTTGTCGACTCGTCGTAGAATACTCTTCTTCTCCTTTTCCAAAAACCTCCCTTCAAAAAAATCTGTCAAGAGGGGGAGGGGGGTCAGTTTTCCTCACTTCTCATTAGAGTGGACACTTCTTTAGCCCATGATCTATCACCAATCACAACGCAGCAACTCATGGCGTAGTCCATATTCCATCTGTAATTGTTTCGACCTGTGAAGGTCGAACAGACAATCGCTAATTTCATGAGGTCTCATTATTCATGATACTGATTTTCTGCGGTCAAATTTGAGTGACAGTTGTTTGTTCTCATTAGTACAAAACACTAATTGCATGTAATATAAATATACACGATACTGCTTATCTGCTGTTAGATTTGAGTGACAGGTTGTTTTCATTAGTACAAAACACTAATTGCATGTAATATAAATATACACTATACTGCTTATCTGCTGTCAGATTGGAGTGATAGGTTGTTATTATGCATTTGTCAAAGAATATAACTTCCTCTCTTCTCGTAGAAGAAAATGCTACAAGCGTTTGCCAATTTGCAGCTTAAAAATTTTTAAAAAGAAAGTTTAGTCTACATTCGGATTTGGAGAGAGAAAGACGGAAGTGCACTGTGATCGCGAAGGCATGCTGATGCAGCAGTTTTGTTAATGGTTTAATTCACGGTAAATATTCATCACTAGGGTTTTTCTAGTGTGAGTTCACGTTGCAGTTATGCATGAATAAATAAGTTGTTTGAATTTTGGCATTTGTGTGTTTTATGTGTGTCACGTTCCTTACTGCGTGTTAGACATAAATTTAACATTTTGCGAAATTCTCAAAATAAAAAAAAAGCGCGTAAAAATTAACAAATGTTCACAAAAGAATCGGAAAAAAATGAAAGTTATTTAAAGCCTCAAAGTTACGAATAAAAGTAAAATAAAAACTGCGTTCATTTACAGATTATAATATTCATTCTCGTCCCACAGCTTTGAAGAGTAAAGAAATTTAATAGAAATCTCGACTTTCCGAGGTCTGGAAGATTTTGATCGGAAACAGGAGGGGTAAGATTTAAAAAAGAAAGTTTAGTCTGCATTCGAATTTGGAGAGAGAGAGATAGAAGTGCGATGTGATTGCGAATGCATGCTGATGCAGAAGTTTGTTTTGTTAATAGTTTAATTCATGGTAAGTATTCATTGCCGGGATTTGGCTAGAGTGGGTTTAGCTTGCAATGGAGAATGAATAAACCGTTTGAATTTCGACATTTGTATTGAAATTTCCTTACTGTGTGTTAGACATTTTTTTATCCTAATGCAGCTGGCAAATACTTAGACAGTTATCTTTGATGCCTTAAGGCAAGCACTGCACCGACGTTACTCACTTACACCTGCCCAGGAGGTGTGTGTAACTTGAAGATAAACTACGAACGCGGAGTGACAATACCCCCGCAATATCTACAATCACGTTCGACCGGGAACTACGATTTAAAATGTATTCCGAATCACTACACACATCCATGGCACCGCCAGGACTCGAACGCGAAACCCGTGGTATCGATCACCAGAGCGCTAGTCATTCGGCCATTCAGGCCCTGTGTGTTAGACATTAATAACAAAACAATATTAAATAAAACAATACAAGTAAATAAACAATACAAGTAATAAAAATTAACAAATGTTCACAAAAGAATCTGAAAGAATAAAAGTTATTTAAAGCATCAACGTTACAAATAAAAATAAAAAGTACGTTCATTTACAGATTATAATATTCTTTCTCGTCCCATAGCTCTGAAGAACAAAGAAATTTAATAGAAATCTCGACTATCCAAGGTCTGGAAGATTTTGATCGAAAACAGGAGCTGCAAGAAAGGCCATGTCATCAGAGATAGGAAAACTCCGACAAGAAAAGCTCACTCTGAATTTTTTGGAGGTTTTTTTAATTAAAAACTTTTAAGTTTCCTTCTTTTCGTCCCCAGGTTTTAAGCCCCCAAACTGGAGGGAAAAAAAGAATTTTTTAATCAAAGACCGAATATATTATTCAAGAGAAAGGGAAAAAAAAATCTCTCGTTTAATTTCAACTCCAGCAGCAGGGTTGCCACCGAAAGTTTCCAATTGTCTTTGTTGTATTTAAAGAAAGAACTGTTGCCAATTATTGGAACCGAGTATCTTCTGGATTGTATAACTGACTTGAAGGATCGGAATACGATTTCTATTCAATAAATAAGTGTAATTTTTAATTTTTAAAATGTTATAAAAATTCATAATTATTCTATATTTTCTTAAAATTATTCTATATATTCTGCATTCAATTATTTTCCATAGCAATTTTCATTAAATAATAAATTAAAACAAAATTATTATTTAATTAAATTATTAAAGGGAGAAATAATATATTCAAACTCCCTCATTTATTATGATTTCAATTTTCAATAAATAAAAAATTAAATTCTAAATTATTAATTAATTAAATTGTTAAAGTGAGAATTACTTAATATATCCGATTTTCCTTATTTATTATGCTTTTTAACACTGGCTATGTCTTTGATCACTAATATAGAAGAATTGTAGCAAATTCAGCATTTTATAGGATTTAACACGATTAGTCATTCTACATTCTACACACACAAGAGTAAAAGAGAGAGTAATGGAAATCAGAAAACATTATAAGATAAAGAACTATGGTGTTTTTGCACCGTATACTAAAATCTCACGTTATAGAATGCAAGCCAATCAAAAATAAATTAACCAAGAAATAATTAAAAACAATAAATAACCTATTATTAAGTAATAAATTAAATTAAAAATTATTAATTAACTAAATTATTAAAAAGAGAAATACTTAATATATCTAACTTCCCTCAGTTAAGTTTATGATTTTTATAAACACCGGCTATGTAATTTCATTACTAATATGGAAGAAATGTAGCAAGTTCAGAGTTTTATAGGGTTTTACACGACTGGTTTGTCATTTTACACGCACAAGAGTAAAAGAGAGAGTAATAAAAACCGGAAAAACATCATAAGGTAAAGAACTAGGGTGTTTGTGCACATATACTAAAATCTCACTTTAAAGAATATAAACTAATCAAAATTAAATGAAATAATAAATTATCCAAGAAGTAATTAAATAATTAATTAATTAAAAGTAAATAATAAACAAATTAAAAATAAATTAACCAATAAATAATTAAATTAAATTAAAAATTAATAAATTATTCAAAGGATACATACTTAATATATTCAACTTCCCTCATATAATATGCTTTTTTTAAACAAGGGTTTTTATGCTTTTTGTTAACAACTTTTTTTTATTAATAATATGGAACAATTATAGCAAATTTAGCATTTTATAGGATTTAACACGATTGGTCTGTCATTCTACACCCACAAGAGTAAAGGCGAGAGTAATGAAAACCGGAAAAAAACATTATGAGGTAAAGAAGTATAGGTTTTCTTCCGACTATATATTAAAATCTCACGTTGCAGAGTGCAAACCTATCAAAAAGTAATAGGCAAATTTCCTTTAAAGAAATTTTTAAAAACAGTGTAAGGTAAATGCATGAACTTCCCATATAAAACTGTTTTTGTCTTTCATATTTTCATCTTAAAATAAGAAAAGGAATTCTATTTTTAATTTCGGCTATTTAATTAATATAAGAAACAATACATTTTTTTTTTTAAATATATACATATTTAACTTTTTATTTTACGTTTAATATATACTTTACTTTTACAGGTGTAGTAAAAAAAAAAAAAAAAATCAGAATTTAAATATTAAATACTCTCAACATCATAACTAAAATATTCTTGTATTCGACTTTAAAAAAAAAAAAAGTTTCAAAACGGTGTCAATCACTTTGATATATGTGGGAGGAGAGGGGGGGCGAGAAAGAAAAAAAACCCCAAAACTTTTCGATAAAATCGAACATTCCACCATCTTTCATATTCCCTCCATCTCAATGCACATTCTCGAATAAAATATCTTCCTCTCTCCGCTTCAATAAAATTCAATCAATGCGAGCGTGGGGAAAAAAAAAGAGCGAAAAATCCCTCCCCAAAAATCCCCCTAAAATCTGAACATCTACATGAGAAATGCACCTGTCAAACACTTCATTAACCCGCATATATATTCCCCCCTTTCCCCACCCAATATAACCATAGAGATTCGGAATGATATAAAAAGGGAAAATATGGCTTCCTATTAACTTCGAAATATTCTTCGCGAAGAATGGAAAGGGGAAAAGGGGGATAAGCACGGAGAGGTAATGGGCCATGCGTCGAGAAATGGCCGCGACCATTTGCTGGAAAGTGTTCTGTAGGGCAAGAATGGGCCGGTACCGATTTGGGAGGGATATTTGTGATGACTTCTTTTTTTTCTCCTCGCATTGAAAATAAAATGATTTTTTTTCCCCTTTTTGCTTATTTTTTTTGATATCGTGATTTCTGCGGTTGAAAAGTTATTGGTGGAATAAACATGGATATATATGAAGAGAAATTTGAGAATTGCAGTGGTTCAAAGGAATATTTAGTATGTTAAGAAAATAAGTCTGATAAGGGTTTGAAATTTTTAAAATAATATACAAGGTAATAGATTTTATGACATTTTATAAGAAAAAAAAAGAAATACTTGTTAAAAATTCTACGTCATAATATATTACAGTTTAAATAAGCTATTTGTAACTGTTATCTCTATCTAACAAAAGGTTATTTAAAAAAGTTAAGAAATGTTTAGTATGTTAAAAAAAAATCTGATAAGTGTTTGAAATTTAAAAAAAAAATATATAAAAGCTAATAAATTTTATAACATTCTATAAAATAAGAAATGCTTGTTAGAAATTCTACGTCGTAATATATTACAGTTTTTAAACAAGCTATTTATAACTGTTATCTCTCTGTATCAAGATGTTATCTTAAATAGTTAATAAAAATTCAATATTTTTTCGGAAAAATTGTTACACGTGGTATTTTATTGTAATGCCCATCAATTATAATTTCAATAAAAATAGTAAGAAATGAAACTAAATTGCAATCCATGTTTAATACTAATAAAATATTTATAAAACTGAATAACTTAATAATTATTTACTTAGTTTAAAATAATTAAAAACGGTACCAGAAGGTGATTGACATATTTCTCTATTACCTGATTAAATTTGCGGGTATTTTCCGCATAAATATGAAGCATTTCCTTTTAAAAATAATCGCAAAACCATCATTTTAATAGTTACTTTCTCTATTTGGCCACTTATATCACGTCGAGGCAATGGAGAACAGGCTGTTTGTAGTAAGAATAAAAAGCGTTATAATTGTTATAGGGAAGTTATTTATTTAGATATTAAGGTTCGATGTAGATATTTAGAGCCAGAACAGCTTAATCGAATATATCGCGTTCAACCTATTCTATATACTATAGAATAGGCGAAGAATCCATCCGTTTTCCATTAATTTTGAGCTGAAAGTTGTTATTTTAGAAATATTACAACTTTATGTACATTGTATTCGTCTTCTTCATAGACAAGAATAAGAAAGCGAAAATGCTATATATATAATTAATGTCACGAAATACTGTCACGAGTTTGTCCTTCAAATATATGCTCAAACATTGAAGGAATCGGCGGAGCACATCAGGCTCATGCTTCTCATAAACACAAGAATAAATAAATTTGGGGTGAGTATTATTATATTTTTCATCACATTTTTTCTGTAATATTTGACTTAAATATTATTACATATTTGTGAGAAATTTGTATATAGTGTGGCTTCATTTATTTGCAGGATTTTAAATAAGAGTCGACTTCAAAAAATTTGAGAACCAATGGTTTACACCTTTAATCATCTGTTTCAGTTCACATGCACATCAACAGCATGAACATGTGTAGGATAATTTTCATTCGTTTTAATGTTAAATCGTTTAAGATTCTCCTACTTCATGAAGTCGTAATGAACAAGAGTATGTACATAGTTAAAACCAAATTTTAATCTAACGTCACTAGTAGGTGGCAAATATTTTTTCCATTCAAGAGACGTTTTCTCTGCAAATATTTTTTCCATTCAAGAGACGTTTTCTCTCATAAAAACTTCTCATTTTTAAGAAAATGTTTCTCTAAGTCCAATCAATCCTAAATTAAGCTGTACCATTCGAATGCAGAAGAGAAATATTTAATAAAACCAGAATGTTTTTATGACATTTTCCCGTCATTCGATATTTTTTTCATAGAAAATCGATATTTTAACACAGTAATCAAAACAATGTTTAAAAACACAAATGGCCCTCCGCTCAGAACTAGTATAAATGTTTTTTAGCTCAACCGATTAAAAAATGTGGAATAGCAACAAAACGTTTCTCAGCAGCGATTTTAGGCACAACATATCTTTGGGAGATGCACTGCCAAATTTTTTTAAAACCAATCAAAAATTCGAAAAGAGCATCAAGATAATTCTCGGCTATGACTCATCCCTTTAAAGCGAAAATGTTGGGCGCTATATATTAGGAGATACAATATTAAGAAACATAACAAAACTAACTATCCAACCAAAAAATCCAAAAGTGCAACAAGATGATTCTCCGTAATGACTCATCTTTTTAAGGTATTCTTAAACTGTTGAGGCGTTTTTATAATTTTAATGTGCAAATGTTGGGCACAACGTATCTTTAGGTGATGCAGTAACAAAAAAATTATAGACACAACAGGCTAAAATATTCCAAAACAAAATGGTTCTCTGTAGTCAGAAAAAAAATAACAGTCTCTGTAGTGAGAAAGCAGTTCTTAAGGCACACTATACGTCTAGGAGATGCAGTAAAATTTAAAATTTAATACCAATCAAGCAAAAAAAAAAAAAAAAAAAAAAAAAAAAAAAAAAAACCCCAACAAGGTGGTCCCCCGTGCAATCTTCTGCACACTAAATGTTAATATTTTGACACAGCAAATTAAAGAAGTGGTATCATGGTCTTTCAAGCGAAAATATTTAGAGATATGTCTAGTTGATGCGGTATCATAAAATTTAAAACCAACCGACCAAAAAACAGCAACGAGGTGGTCTTCCATTCAATATTCTTCACATTAAATATTAATATTTTAATACAGTAAACTTAGTAGATTTGATAGTAGTAGACTTTGACTTAATAGTGCTCTTTCACGATGAAAATGTTAATATGTCGTATGTAATGTCATATGTCTAAGAGATGCAGTACCACAAAATTATAACCAATCTTCCAAAAAAAGAGCAACAAAGTGGTTCTCCATTCAATCTTCTCCATATTAAATATTAATATCGCACATTAATTATAACATACATAGCAAACGAGTGATATCATGTTCTTTCAGATCGAAAATGTCAAAGTACACTATATGCCTTGCAGATGCAGTACCACAAGATTTAAAACCAGCAGACCAAAAAAAAAAAAGCAATAAAGTGGTCCTTCGTTCAATCTTCCTTACACTAAATATTAATATTACACATTAAATGTAGCATGCAGGCAAACTTAAAAGAAGTGATATCATGTTCTTTCATAGCGAAAAAATTAGACACACTATATTTCTTGGAGATGTAGTACCACACAGTTTAAAACCAACCGACCAAACACAAAGAGCAACAAGGTGGTCCACAGTTCAATCTTCTTCACACTAAATATTAATATTTTAACACAGCAAACTTAGAAGAAGTGGTATCATGCTGTTCCAAACCAAAAAAGTTAAACACACCATATGTCTTGGAGATGAACTACCACACAATTTAAAACCAACCGACCAAAGAAAAAATCTAAAAGAGCAACAAGGTGGCCCTCGGCAGCAGCGAATCATCCCCCCATTCAATCTTCCTCCTTTTTTCGAAAAATGTGTCTTCCTAATCACTGTGACAACGTCTCAACACCTTTAATTCGTCGCCCGAAGCCCCTAAAACACGGCACCTTTTATCTCGACTTGGAGGAGCCATTCTTCAAAAGTCGAAGGAAAGAAAAAAAGAAGTTGCTCAACTAAATCCTGCAAAATCTCCGCGTCACCCCCTCCCCGGTTTTCACTAATTGAAACAGTCCGCGGCCGAAACTTGATGGATGGCATTTTATTACGGAGACAGGTTATTAAATACGTTGTACGGGAGTCCTCCGTGAATCATAATTACCAGTGATAACAGGTAATCTGAGGAGAGCCGTGGCGGCTAAATTACTTTTCGGCCCGAGACTTTTCGGGGCTGGGAGATAGCGAGGGAAGATAATGCCTTGGAAAAGGGTGGAGTGCCAGGTTTTTATTTCTTTTTCCTAACTTTTTTTTACTTGTGTGCTTTCTTTGGTAAAGTTTTTCTTTTTTATTATTATTTTTCATTGCAGAGTTAGGAACTTTAATGGTACATATTATTGGCCACGATATCTTCATCAGGTTTCTGTAATGTTCGTGATGGTTTTGGAAAAAAAAAAAAAAAAAGATTTCTCTAGAGCGTGGTATCTTTTTTTCTTATCTAAAGCAAATGTAGGAAGGTACAGCCACGAAATGTAGTTGCTAAAAGAGTATGTTAAGGTGGATCCTTTTTTGTAGTTCGGTTGTTCTAGTTATAGTGATTTGCATATTAACTTATTCTGGTGTTTTCCTTTTTATTAGATCCGTGTTTTTATTGGGTTTTATTATTGTATTTTAATCCTGTTTATTATTTTTTTTAGATTTATTATATTTATTATTATTGGTTCTGTTTTATTATTACTTTACTGGTTCTGGTTACGTTATTGGTTCTGTTTTATTATTATTGGTTCTGTTGCAATTCTTTTCAAAACAAAAACGATAAACATTGAAATTATTCATCTGATTTAATAATATTATTTGCTTGGTAGTAAACATAAACAGAATCTACTTTTTTGTACTCTTTTGTTGCTGATGTATAAATTTGCATTTTTAGCTGCTAACAACTAAAAAGAACATTATAAGATAGTTATTATCACAAGAATCTAACAACCTGCCTAACCTACTTATGGTATTTTTATCATCAGATAGAGGAGAATTCAAAGATATATCATTCATAACAATGTTAAACTATTAAAATTAGATTTTAATTTTAGTGAAATGATTTTCACATTGCATATCAAATGTCAACAGTATTCAAGAGAGTATTAATTATTGCTTACAGTAGGATATTTTAAACTTTTACGTATCATGACCCCTTAATTCAATATTTAAATTCTTGCGACCAGTAAATAACAAGAATAAAGAGAAAAGTATGCTATAATGCTAGCATCTGTCATGTCTATATGGGTGTCAATATGTATTTATATATATTTTTTGTATTAGGATAAACAATTTTGTAATCATTATATAATTGATGTGTTGTGGTTGTATTTCTTTTCCTAATTTTTTTTTATACGTGTGTGCTTTATTTGGAAAGGTTTTTTTTAATTATTTTTGTTGTTATTTTTCATTGCAGAGTTGGGAACTTTAATGGTACACATTATTGGCCCCGGTATCTTACTCAGGTTTCTCTAATATTCGTGATGGTTTTCGAAAAAAAAAATATATATTTTCGTATCTCTTTTTCTTATCTAAAGCAAATGTAGGAAGGTACGGCCACGAAATGTAATTGGTAAAAGAGTATGTTAAGGTGGATCCTTTTTTGCAATCAGTTGTTCTAATATAGTGATTTGCATATTAAAATATTTTGGTGCGCGTTTAATCTTACGTTTTATTAGATCTTGAGTTTTTATTAGGTTTTATTAATATATTTTAAACAAATAATGGGTTCTGTTTATTATTTTTTTTAATAAAAATTGTTTGTCTTAAGAATTGAAGCAATTCTTGTGAAAACAGAAACAATAAATATTCAGTTTGTGTTGTTTGTTGTTTCTTATACCCTTATTATTCTATTCTCCACCAAAGCAATCTGTTTCCGTTTGGAAGAGACAACCCATCAATAAGTACGCAAGCACGGATAACTTCACAAGTCTTAATTGTCTTAATAAACTTTCGCTCTTGACCATCTGGCGCTTTCAAAATTCGCAAGACCCCGCCAATTAAAACACCGCACGAAGATATCACTTTCATTCGCAAAAGACTTGTTTCCTTCGGAAATTGGTAATTTTTTTGGAAGATTCTCATCCGGCAAAGACTAATCGCCATCAAATGCACTCTTTCAACGGACACACACACACACATATATATATATATATATAGTGACATGTTTAGCCCATAAAGGCCCTAGTCTCCTAGTAACGGCCATACACAGTAGAGGAAACAAGTATAGGACAGACAGGAAGGTGGGATGCATCCATGTCCTCTCCCAGATTGCAGATCATGCATTTTGGACTTTCAAATATCCTCATTCGGAAAAGGTGATTGGCCAAACAATCATAGCCCGCCAGTCTGAAAAGGGCAACTGCTTTAAACCTGGGCTGAACAGGGATGTTTAGAATAAACTTAAACCAGGCTTTAGATGAGTTGCCTTCACGGAAATTTTCAGATAGTATGTCTCGAAAAAAGTCTCGAATCGTCAGTTTCCTCGAATGAAAAGAGATGTCTTTACAAAAAGTTTGGGTGATGGTTTTGATTCCTTTTTTGGCAAGGGAATCCACCTTCTCATTACTCAGAATCGCACAATGACCTGGGATCAACTGCAGAACGATATCCTTGCCTTTTGAGTCAAGGTCTTAAAGACACGAGATGCATTTTTCGATGGAAGTAGACTGAGGGGGGGGATTGATTGCCAAAAGTGCTACCTTACAGTCAGATAGGATGACTGCTCTAGAAAATTGTTCTGTTCGGCACTACAATTCAGTTAGGGCAATACGTAAAGCTTCGACATCACCGTCGTAAGCAGATGCAAAACGGCCGACAGGGTCATAAACAAAAAAAAAGGTAGCAGAAAATTCCTGCCCCAGCATTGATTCGCTGTTCCACATGGAAGTCATCGGTATAGATTCTCAACCACTCCAGTTCAGGGTATAACTCGTTAATAGTTGCATAGCAAATATTTCTAAGAACATCACAGCTAGTATCTAATTTTCGGATACCGGGAACAAGATCTGTGATCATATTAAAAATCTTACAGTCTAAAGGGCTGTGGGGGATTGGCAAATTTGGGGTGCAACGTAGATCTATCTCCTCGTCGGTGCACCCTGGACAACGTTTCCTCGACTAAATGTTCTACAATTTTGGCAAAAGGTTCCCTGAGGAATAGTAATTTTCTGTGAATATTTAATTAGTATTATTATTTGATACAAATGGATTCCATTAAATATTTAATAAAATTTCAGAGAAATGAAAAAGGCTTTGAAGCTTTAATATAATATTGATACATTTGGGTTAACCAAATTTAATTAATTAAAATTTAAAATAATAAATGACCTTTTTTTAGATTAGTACTCAAAGCATCATCCATCACAGCATATTAAAAATTAAATTTATCTTAATAATAAATTTCGTTGATATTATATATTATAGTTGATTGTATTTATTGGGAACAAAAGCGATCTACACCAAAGATGCACTTCCTAATGGTAAATCGTCTTGGAGCAAGGCCATCTGCCATCATTTTGCCAGATTGACCCAAACAGCGAGATAGGGTCGGGCCGGTCACTGGCACAAGGATATCCCTCCATTAACCCCCCGACCACCCCCTTCGTCTACGTAGTGCAAGAGGAAACGAAAGAGAAAATACCCATTTCCGGAAAGCAAAAAGGAAAAGACAACAAAGCAAAAGTTATGACTCCCACCCAAACGCGGTTAGATCCCCCCCCATCCTCATCTCCGAAGCATCCCTTTTTTTTCTACAAAGAATCGTCTGCAAATATACCCGAGATAACTCTCTCTCCCACCCCATCGAGAAAGAAGAGACGAAAATTGACACAAAGCGTAAAAATATCGTGGAAGAAGAAGTAAGAAGATAAAGAAAAAAAAATCGTTTGATAAACGAGGCAATACCACACACTTAACTCCTCGCACGGGTATCATTCATAACCGTGTACCCTCGGAGAATGGATGGAACAAAATAAAAATAGAACGAGGGGTGGGGTGCCCCCCTCTTCGCCTTGTCAACGTCCAGAAGCCATGAGGAAGATTGGTGGACAGAGATAATGGGCCGAATCTTTCTCTGGTAACGATGCCATATCCTCCCCCATACAGATAGATAGATGGCGGCAAAAGGCGATCGCCAAGCAGGATAAATCGGGGGTGGGTTAGAGCCGGGGAACGATTTATATCGGGGTTGGGCGATGCAAATGTAAAAGAAAACATTGTTTGTCAATGTCCGGATTCGAATTTGTCCCGACTTGGCACGATATTTATTCTGGCTCGCCCACGATATTTGTTCGTTGTTGTTGTTGTATATTTTGAATTTGATTTGTTACATAACATTGTTTGGCGGCTTTTTATTTTGAGGTTCGTTTTTTTACTATGCTATTTTAAAGAATAATTTATGTTCGTAGGAATTAATGTTGTAGATTGAAGCCAAGTACTGCTGAGAGACTTCATGAATATCATTAAATTCGATAAATTATGTCGCTAGAATATGTAATAGTATTTCGATACACGCTTTTAATACATTCCAGATTTCAGAATAAAGATTAATCTGTTTCCACATAAAAAAAAAAATTATATTGTTATTGTCATATTATACATTATTGAAGTTGTATAAAATAATTCCGTACTAAAATCCATAAATGTGAAAGCAGCTGAATGAAATTAATACATAAAAGAAAATGTTCCAAAGTTAATTTTCTATTTTCTATCTGTTTCCCTTAATAAAGTAGCTAGCATTCCGATTGAGCAACCAGATTGTAACTGGGTATAGTTCGTTTTAGATACTTGAGGCACAGGTTGGAAAACTCACAGCTTTATTGACACATGCACAAACACGACACACATACAATTAGAGACATATAATATTTAACACATTTAAAGACATATAATTCACCATTTGGTGACAGGAGTAGGAACGTCTCAACGTAGCCTATGCGTATAGTAGAAGGCGACTAAAATAGGTACCCAGTGCCCGGGGGTATAGCTGGGTGCGCTGCCCCTGGATATTATACCAGGGGACTGGTCCTCCAGGTTGGGGGTTGGGTGTGGGGCTGACAACTTCATCCCGTAAAAATTCTCACTGTTAAGAAATCCAAAGCAGAAAGTAACAGGCAGACCTTACGCAAACGGATTGGAACAAGGAATAAGAATGATTTGAAACGGAATCTAGAACTTGGAATGTTTTATCTTTATAGATATAAGGACTTTAAACTGCTGTTGGAACGGCCGAGATCGCTTTGGCAAAACCACATTTACAAAGAGGAAGAGAACATTGGTCCAAGTTGAGATGGATAAACGCAATTGAAAAAGATTTTGCTTTACTAGAGATTAAGATTATTTGGAGGACACCCAGAGGAATGCATGGAAATCTCTTCAAAGGAAAGCACCCTTGTCCCACTCTGGGCTGTCGTGCTATTGATGATGATGATGATGATGATGAAAGACAGATAATTATTGATTCATGGAAGGACTCCACTTTTAAGCCGTAAACCCGAAACTCTGATAAGCGCACGATGCGCGAAAAATACTTCCTCTCTGGGTGAGAGTCTGGAAGCCTACTCACCATTTCTCCTGAAAACTAAAGGGGCGCGCTCTTGCCAGTATATAGGAGGAAGCACGCTTACACTTTTCATGGTACATAAAAAAATCATTATTTCAAAACTGGTAGCTAAGATTACATTTAAATGCTTGCGAAGCGCATTCTTAAATCTCGCTTTTATTCATAGTTGTTTCCATTATTTTAATATATATATAAAGGATAATATTATTAACCTTATCAATTTTTTCTAGCTTTAGTATAAATGTATATTCATCTACAAGACATTGAATTTCTTTATCCTTGTTTACTGAATATATTTCTAGACACTTTTGATTTAAATTTAGCCCTAATAATTTAGACTGTTTTTAAGAATCCGAAATAACTTGGTATAACTTCATAAATTAACTGTCTTCTTTTTTTGTTGATTTCTTGGATAGATTCCAGACTACCTTTTTTTCATATGCTTTTCTTATACTTTTTACTCTTGTGTTTATTTTTGAGTTCGGTCGTTATAGTTACAGCTCCCTTAGAAATTTTGAACATAACTTTGATCTGTTATGAACACAATTTTATTCTTTTTTCTATAACAAAAAGTATATTATAAAGAGAGTTTTATAATTTTGATTGGTTGTGCTTCAATATATCTCTTTTTTTGTGTAATGTAGATCTCGTAATGTGTTATAACTGTGTGGCGTTGTAGATCTCGTAATGTTATAACTGTGCGGTGTTGTAGATCTCATAATGTGTAGTTAATTAAGTTGTTCATGTTGTGACTAAACCTTGGTGTTTACGGGCAACGCAGGATGCATAGCCATTGAGTAGCCTACTCGTGGATGAAGGGAAAGGCAGTAGCTTCTGTTATGATGGAGCCCCCGTAAGTAGAATTTTGACTTGGCTCCGAGTTGCTGAAGAAGGAGGGTAGTGCCTTCCGGGAAGACTTTTAGGGGGGAACTACCCCACATTTGCGTACCGTTTGATAAAAATTTTAGAAAAATCCCACCAGGTAGTCTGACTAACGAAGCAAATGCCAAACATCACAAATGCCATTGAGTCTCCTCGTTTTTTGAAACAGTATCTACCGTAATGCCGCCAGCGGATTGAACTACAGCCTTAATATTCACCAGCCGCGCACATTATCATTGAGGCACGAGTCGGGCAGTAATTTAAATTTGAGTCGATTTGCGTAAAGAAAAAAAAAGGAATATATTCCGGAATAAAAAAAATTGTGATTTAAATATGGTTATTAAAAAAATTAAAAAGTTATATAGGGAATAAGAAAATTCTATTTTACATGAAGCTTTTTAATTAAATAGTGCATAATTAATTTAAACCTAACCAGAAATAAAAAAATCTAACTTAAAATCTAAATCTAAAAAAAAATCGCATTTTTAAATATTTTATGTATTTAATTAAACCATTAATTAAAATTTAAAAGAAGTTAACGTCGAATAAGTTAACCTTTCACTTTCATAATTAAAAATAAAAAGAGTTAATTATAATTCAATAACAGCGTTTTTCTTACATAATTTGCCATTAGCACACAAAAAAACAAGAAACCCCATCAATCTAATTCACGAAATTTTAAGCAAAAGTTTTCAATAAAAATAATTAAAACGCGACATCACAAAAACCCTTCTAATTCTCAAAGAGAAAAAAACAGGAACAATAAAAAAAAAAGATACTACATGGAAGCTATAGAATTTTTATTAATCTTCCCATAATGTCATTACAAGGAGGACGGAAAAAATTAATAAAATTTGAGCTAAGCCATAACCCTTTTTTTGTGCTCGTCGGCACTTAACACAAAAAGATCAAACTGCATCAACATGGAGTATTTCTATGGTAGCATAAAAAAAAACAACAATAATGAAATAAAAAGATTTACTCATCCTGATTAAAAAGAAGACGGAAATTAGAATGAGATGGCTTCATTAACCTTTTCATTGACTTTTTGATGGTTGTGAAATAATTAATTATCAGCCATAAAAGTTGTTTTTTTTCTTACCCTCTTTTTGTTTTGAAATTTACAGTTTTTTTCCTACCTTTTACTAAGTGTGTAGCATTTAATCGAGCTTTTATCGCTCATCTAATATTAATGAAAGTAGCCAATCAAAAAATGCTGCTTTCAAGTATAAAAACTGCTTCTGTATTAGTATTATTTTTCAATTCGATGTCTTAATTATGCGGTTTTGGTAGTTTTTAAAAAGGCTCACCGCTAGGTACTTCTGTTTAGGAAGGCTTAAAAATATTTTACCTAAATGTGATTTTTTCTTTCATTCATTTTTTTTTGTTTTTTTTTGTTTAAGCACTTGGTTCACTTTGAAAAGAAAAGTTGTTGGTAAGAAAAAAAATAATTAATAAATAAATGGAGGATTAAATAAAAAGTAAGAAGCCAAAAAAAAATAACCTTAATTACTTTTATTAATCTGAAATAAATTACAGTTCAACGTGGTGAAAATGATGGAGTAAATTTTCGAGAAAAAATTTGTTTTTTTAGCCCCAAGTTGGAATCAACGGCGCTTTTTATTTCTAGAGATACGATCATTAAAAAAAAAAATATTTTATTTAGATATTCTTTTTTTATTCCAAATGCAAGGGACCTCTACTGAGTATGTTTTGTGGCTCTACGGTTAAGTTATGCACACTTTAGGTTAAACGGACCGGGACCTACAGTTTAAAGTGGATTCCGAACCACGACAAACACCCAAGGGACCCGCGGGACTGGAACACGAAACCTGTGGTACCGAGCTCCAGGGCGTTGGTCACTCGGCTAACTAACAGGCCCTTCGTTTATCGAGGTAAGATACTGAACATCACAAACGCCATCATGGCTGCTCGTGTTTTGAAACAATGTCTAGCGGATTGAACCTCAGCACCAATGATCACCAGCGGGGCACGTTACTAACTGAACCACGAGTCGGTCAGTAATTTGAAGGTTTAATCTCTATGTTTAAAGAGGTTTGGTTTGTTGCTCTACGGTCATGTTGTGCACTCTTTATGTTAAGCAGACCAGGGCCTACAGTTTAAAGTGGATTCCGAACCACTCACAAACTTCCATGACACCTCCAGGATTCGATCCTGAAGCCTGGGATACCAAATGCCACAGTGTTAGCGCCACTTGGCCATCAGGTCGCTTTGCATAAAGAGGAGTATATTCCTAAATAAAAAAAAACGTAATTTAAATAACTTCGTTAAAAAATAAAATGTTACATATACAATAATAAAATTCTATATTACATGAAGCCTTTTAATTAAACAGTTTATAGTTAATTTAAACCTGACCAAAAATTAAACAATCTAACTTCATTGTCTATTAAAAAGCGTAATTAAATACATCTTTAAAAAATCGCATTTTTAAACATTTTATGCTTTTAATTAAATCATTAATTAAAATTTAAAAGAAATTAACGTCGAATCGGCTAACCTTTCCCTTTCAAAATTATAAATAACAAGAGTTAATTATAATTCAATAAGTAGATTTTTCTTTCTTAATTCGCCATTAGCACACAAAAAAAACAAGAGACCCCATCAATCTAATTCATTAAGCAAAAGTAAATTTTAAGACATTTTAAGCAAAAGTTTCCCATAAAAATAATTAAAACGCGACATCACAAAAACCCTTTTAATTCTCCTTCAAAAAAAAAGGAACATTTAAAAAAAAAGATACTACATAGAAGTTTTAGAATTTTTATTATTCTTCCCATAATGCCATTACAAGGAGGACGGAAAAAAATTAATAAAATTTGAGCTAAGCCATAACCCTTTCTTTTTGTGCTCGTCACCACTTAACACAAAAAGACCAAACTGCATCAACCTGGAGTATTTATATGATAGCACCATGCCAACAAAAATAATGAAATAAAAAGATTTACTCATCCCGATTAAAAAGAAGATGGAAATTAGAATGAGATGGCTTCATTAACCTTTTCATTGACTTTTTGATGGGCGAAATAATTAATTATCAGCCATAAAAGTTTTTTTTTTTTTTTTTTTAACCCATCTTTTTAGCTTTTAAATTTACCCTTTTTTTTTTTCTACCTTTTACAAAGTCTGTACCATTTAATCGAGCTTTTATCGCTCATCTAATATTAATGAAAGTAGCCAATCAAAAAATGCTGGGTTTAAGTAGAAAAATTGCTTCTGTATTAGTATTATTTTTCAATTCGATGTTCTTAATTATGCGGTTTTGGTAGTTTTTAAAAAGGCTCACCGCTAGGTACTTCTGTTTGTGAAGGCTTAAAAATATTTTACCTAACTGGGATTTTTCTTTCATTAACTTTTTTTTGTATAAGCACTTGGCTCACTTTGAAAAGAAAAGTTGTTGTTAAGAAAAAAAATAAATAAATAAATGGAGAAATAAAAAAAAAGTAAGAAGCCAAAAAAGCAGCCTTAATTACTTTCATTAATCTGAAATAAATTACCGTTCAACGCGGTGAAAATGATAGAGTAAATTTTCATTAAAAGAGTTTTTTTTTTCTTAACCTCAAGTTGGGATCAACGGGGCGTTTTATTTCTCGAGATATAATGATAAATATATATATATATATATATATATATTATTTAGATATTTTTTTTTCTTCAAAATGCAAGGGAGCTTTACTGAGTATGGTTTGTTTCATCTTATGTACACGGTCATCTAATGTTCACTTTATGCTAAACAGACCAGGACCTACAGTTTAAAATGGATTCCGCAGCATTACAAACACCCATGGCACCGTCGGGACTCGAACCCGAAACCTGTGGTACCGAGCGCCAGAGCGCTAGCCACACGGCCAACAAACAGGCCCCCCATTACGGACGTAAGATGCTGAACATCACAAACGATATCGCGTCTCCTCAACAAACGCCATCGTGTATCTATAACAATGCTACCAGCTGATTTAACTACAACCGTAGTGGTAACCAGCAGCGTATATTACCACTGAGCCACGATTAGGGCAGTAATTTGAGTCTCTTATATAAAGGAGTATATTCCTAAAGAAAAAAATTGTGATTTAAATATGTTTATTATATAATAAAACGTTATATACGGAATAATAACATTCTATTTTACATGAAGCTTTTTAATTAATTAGTGTATAATTATTTTAAACCTACGCAGAAATTAAAAAATTCGTTATCTACTTAATACATCAATTTAAAAAGCGTAATTAAAAACGACATCTTTAAAAAAAATCGCATTTTTATTTATTTTATGTTTTTTATAAAACATTAATTAAAATTTAAAAGAAATTAACGTCGAATCGGTTAACCTTTCTTTTTCATAATTATAAACAACAGGAGTTAATTATAATTCAATAAGTAACGTTTTTCTTTCATAATTTACCATTAGCATGCAAAAAAACAGCAAACCCCATCAATCTATATCACGACACTTTAAGCTAAAGTTTTCAATAAAAATAATTAAAACGCGACATCACAAAAATCCTTTTAATTCTCCTTCAGAAAAACAAGAGCAATTAAAAAAAAGATACTACATGGACGCCATAGAATTTTTATTAATCTTCCCATAATGTCATTACAAGGAGAACGGAAAAAAACTAATAAAATTTCAGCTAAGCCATAACCCTTTTTTTTTGTGCTCGGCGCCACTTAACACAAAAAGACCAAACTGCATCAACATGGAGTATTTCTATGGTAGCACAACGCCAACAACAATAATGAAATAAAAAGATTTACTCATCCTGATTAAAAAGAAGATGGAAATTAGAATGAGATGGCTTCATTAACCTTTTCATTGACTTTTTGATGGTTGTGAAATAATTAATTATCAGCCATAAAAGTTTTTGTTTCTTACCATCTTTTTTGCTTTCAAATTTACCCTTTTTTTTCTACCTTTTACAAAGTCTGTAGCATTTAATCGAGCTTTTATCGCTCATCTAATATTAATGAAAGTAGCCAATCCAAAAAATGCTGATTTTAAGTATAAAAAGTGCTTTCTGTATTAGTATTATTTTTCAATTCGATGTTCTTAATTATGCGGTTTTGGTAGTTTTTAAAAAGGCTCACCGCTAGGTACTTCTGTTTAGGAAGGCTTAAAAATATTTTACCTAAATGAGATTTTTTCTTTCATTAATTTTTTTTTGTTTAAGCACTTGGTTCACTTTGAAAAGAAAAGTTGTTGGTAAGAAAAAAAAAAAATTAATAAATAAGTGGAGGATTAAATAAAAAGTAAGAAGCCAATAAAAGTAGCCTGGATTACTTTCATTAATCTGAAATAAATTACAGTTCGACGCGGTGAAAATGATCGAGTAAATTTTCGTGAAAAATGTTTTTTTTTTAGGCCCAAGTTGGAATCATTGGCGCTTTTTATTTCTAGAGATACGATCATTAAAAAAAAAAACTATTTTATTCAGATATTGTTTTTTTCTTCCAATGCAAGGGACCTTTACTGAGTATGGTTTGTTCGGTTTGTCGCTCTACGGTCATATTATGCATACTTTAGGCTAAACAGATCGGGACCTACATTTTAAAGTGGATTCCGAATAACTACGAACACCCAGAGCATCGTCAGGACTTGAACCCGAAACCTGTGGTACCAAGTGCCAGAGCGCTAGATACTCGGCCAGCAATCATGCCCCCCGATTATCGAGGCAAGAAGTTGAACAACACAAACGCCATCGTATCTCCTCGTTTTTGTAACAGTGTCTACAACATAGCCGCCAGCGGATTGAATCTCAGCCTTAATGCTCACCAGCAGCGTACATTACCACTGGGCCACCAGTCCGGAAGTAATTTGAAAGTTAAGTCTATTTGTATAAAAGAAGTATATTCCAAAATAAAAAAAATGTGATTTGAATATATTTAATAAAAAAAATAAAATGTTATATATGGAATAATAAAATTCTATTTTACATGAAGCTTTATAAATAAATAGTGTATAATTATTTCAAACCTAAACAGAAATTAAAAACATTTAACTTCATTTTCTGCTTAATACACCAATTAAAAAAAAAAACGTAATTAAATACAACGTTTTTAAAAAATCGCATTTTTAAACATTTTATGTTTTTAATTAAATCATTAATTAAAATTTAAAAGAAATTAATGGCGAATAGGCTAGCCTTTCCCTTTCATAATTATGAATAACAAGAGTTAATTATAATTCAATAAGTAACGTTTTTCTTTCAGAATTCGCCATTAGCACAAAAAAAAAAAACAAGAATCCCATCAATCTAAATCCCGACATTTTAAGCAAAAGCTTTCAATAAAAATAATTAAAACGCGACATCACAAAAACCCTTCTAATTCTTCTCCAAAAAAAAGGAACAATTACAAAAAAAAGATACTACATGGAAGCTTTAGAATTTTTATTAATCTTCCCATAATGTCATTACAAGGAGGACGGAAAAAATTAATAAAATTTGAGCTAAGCCATAACCCTTTTTTTTTGTGCTCATCGCCACTTAACACAAAAAGACCAAACTGCATCAACATGGAGTATTTCTATGGTAGCATAAAAAAAAAACAATAATGAAATAAAAAGATTTACTCATCCTGATTAAAAAGAAGATGGAAATTAGAATGAGATGGCTTCATTAACCTTTTCATTGACTTTTTGAGGTTTGTGAAATAATTAATTATCAGCCATAAAAGTTTTTTTTTTCTTACCCTCTTTTTGCTTTTTAATTTACCCTTTTTTTTCTACCTTTTACAAAGTCTGTGGCATTTAAACGAGCTTTTATCGCTCATCTAATATTAATGAAAGCGGCCAATCAAAAAATGCTGGGTTTAAGTAGAAAAACTGCTTCTGTATTAGTATTATTTTTCAATTCGATGTTCTTAATTATGCGGTTTTTAGTAGTTTTTAAAAAGGCTCACCGCTAGGTACTTCTGTTTAGGAAGGCTTAAAAATATTTTACCTAAATGGGATTTTTTTCTTTCATTAATTTTTTTGTGTGTAAGCGCTTGGTTCGCTTTGAAAAGTTGGTGCCCAGTAACTAATAAAAAATAAATAAATAAATAAATAAAAGGAGAATTAAATAATAAGCAAGTAGTAAAAAAATGCTGCCTTAATTACTTTCATTAATCTGAAATAAATTACAGTTCATCGCGGTGAAAATGATGGAGTAAATTTTTGTGAAAAGAGTTTTTTTTTTCTTAACCACAAGTTGGGATCAACGGTTCGTTTTATTTCTAAAGATATGATGATTACAATATATATATATACAGTGGGTACAAAAAGTATTTGCACACATACAGTTTTGTTTACAATTTATAAAAAAATGCATTAAAAAGTACAAAAATGGACATTTTAAAAACACAATAACCTTATTCATCTAAAGTAATTTTAAAAAATACAATAATGCAAGTAAAAAAAATTTTTTTGCAGTAAAATTAAAATATCTTATGTCAAAAAAGTATTTGCACACTCAACTCAACTTTAAGAAATCTGCATTTTTTTGCTAATTATTTGATAGTCATCCCGCAGTAAATAACATACGTAAGACGACTATAAAGGGAGGTAGTGTCGATACTTTATCAGTTGATTGTTGATTTCAATTTGTGATGGCACCTAAGAAATCTGAATTGCCGACCTCGTTGCGAGAAAAAATTGTTTCTCTTCGTGAAAATGGCCTAAGTTATCGAGAAATAGGCAAAAAAATAAATGTTTGCTTTTCTACTGTTCGGTACATTATAAAACGTCACAAAGAAAGAGGATCTACATCAAATAACTTGCGTTCTGGACGCCCAAAGAAACTTTCACAGCGAATTAAGCGAAAAATTATAAGAGGGGCATCAAAAAATCCATTTGTTAGTGTGATAACATTAGCCAACGATGTCGCTTCAACATCTGGAGTTCAAATTAGTGCCCAAAGTATTCGAAATGTCCTGCACGATGCACAACTTTATAGGAGATCTCCAAGGAAAAACCTTTTATAAAAGAACGAAATTGACTGAAGAGACTCGAATTCGCTAAGAAATATATCAATAAGCCAATTGATTTCTGGAAAAATGTCATATTCTCCGACGAGAGTAAGTTCAATATCTTTAAACCAGATGGCAGCAAGTTAGTTTGGAGAAAGTCTTGCACTGCTTTCCATACTAAAAATGTATTACCTACAGTTAAACATGGAGGAGGCTCTGTTATGATTTGGGGGTGCATGGCTAGCAAAGGAGTTGGTAATTTGTGTTTCATTGATGAGAATATGACAGCTCGAACCTATACTGATGTGTTGCGAGTTAACTTGCCACAAAGTGCAATAAAATTGGGTATCAGTAATTCGTACTATTTTCAGCAAGACAATGAACCCAAGCACACTGCCGGTATAACACTAATGTGGATGCCTTATAATGTACCCAGAAAACTTGCTACTTCACCACAATCACCAGACTTAAATCCTTTGGAAAATTTGTGGAATTCTTTGGAATTAAAAGTAAGAAAAAAGAAGATTTCAAGCAAATCTGCACTTAAACGAGCTCTTATTGAAGAGTGGTTAAATATTGGCCCTACTGTTACAGAAAATTTAATTAAATCAATGTCAGCAAGATTACAAGCAGTAATAGATGCTAATGGAATGCATACTAAATATTAGTTAGTTGAAATTTTCTTATATATTATATTTCTTTTGTATTCATGCGGGTGTGCAAATACTTTTTTGACACGAGATATTTTAATTTTGTTGCAAAAAAAAATTGTTATTTATATTATTGTATTTTTGCTGTTTAATTTAGGTGGTTATACTTATTCTACTTTGGCAATAGCAATTTTTGTATTTCTTAATGCTTAATTTTATGATTTGCAAGCAAAAATGCAAGTGTGCAAATACTTTTTGTACCCACTGTATATATTTTATTTAGATATTGTTTTTTCTTCCAAATGCAAGGGATCTTTACAGAGTATGGTTTATTTGGTTTGTCGCTCTACGGTCCTTTTATGCACACTTTAGGCTAAACAGGTTAAACTGGATTCCGGATCACTACAAACACCCATGCACCGTTGGAACTCGAACCCGAAACCTGTGGTACCATGCGACATAGAGCTAGTCACTCGGTCAATAAACAGGTCCCCCAATTATTGAGGTAAGATGCTGAACATCTCAAACGCCATCGAGTCTTCTCGTTTTTTGAAACAGTGCCTGCAACAAAGTCGCCAACGGATTGAATCTGAGCCCTAATGCTCACCAGCGGCGCACGTTACCGCTGTGCCACGAGTCGGGCACTAATTGGAAAATTGAGTATCTTTGTATAAAGGTGAAGACAGGAGTATAATTCTAAATAAAAAGATTGTGATTTAAATATGTTTCTTAAAAAAAGTAAAATTTTACAAATATGGAATAATAAACATATGGAATTGAGCAAATATGGAATTTATTTTACATAAAGCCTTTAATTAAATAGCTTTTTTATTAAACAGTATGATTAACTTAAATCTATCTAGTAAATAAAAAATTTAACTTCATTAATTGTCTACTTAATACATCAATATAAAAAAGCGTAATTAAATACAACATCTTTAAAAAAATCGCATTTTTAAACATTTTATGTTTTTAATTAAATCATGAATTAAAATTTAAAAGAAATTAACGTCGAATCGGCTAACCTTTCCCTTTCAAAATTATAAATAACAAGAGTTAATTATAATTCAATAAGTAGATTTTTCTTTCATAATTTGCCATTAGCACACAAAAAAACAAGAATCCCATCAATCTAATGCACGACATTTTAAGCAAAAGTTTTCAATCAAAATAATTAAAACGCGACATCACAGAAACCCTTCTAATTCTCCTCAAAGAAAAAAAAAAAAGGAACAATTACAAAAAAAAGATACTACATGGAAGCTATAGAATTTTTATCAATCTTCCCATAATGTCATTACAAGGAGGACGGAAAAAATTAATAAAATTTGAACTAAGCCATAATCCCTTTTTTTTGTGTGCTCGTCGCCACTTAACACAAAAAGTCCCAACTGCATCAACATGGAGTATTTCTATGGTAGCACAGCGCCAACAACAATAATGAAATAAAAAGATTTACTCATCCTGATTAAAAAGAAGATGGAAATTAGAATGAGATGGCTTCATTAACCTTTTCATTGACTTTTTGATGGTTGTGAAATAATTAATTATCAGCCATAAAAGTTTTTTTTTTTTCTTACCCTCTTTTTGTTTTTTAATTTACCCTTTTTTTTCTACCTTTTACAAAGTCTGTACCATTTAATCGAGCTTTTATCGCTCATCTAATATTAATGAAAGTAGCCAATCAAAAAATGCTTTTTTCAAGCAGAAAAAGTGCTTCTGTATTAGTATTATTTTTCAATTCGATGTTCTTAATTATGTGGTTTTTAGTAGTTTTTAAAAAGGCTCACCGCTAGGTACTTCTGTTTAGGAAGGCTTAAAAATATTTTACCTAAATGGGATTTTTTCTTTGTTTAATTTTTTTGTGTGTAAGCACTTGGTTCGCTTTAAAAAGTTGGTGCACCGTAAGTAAGAAAAAAATAACGAATAAATAAATAAAAAGTAAGAAGTAAAAAAAAAGTAGCCTTAATTACTTTCATTAATCTGAAATAAATTACAGTTCAACGCGGAGAAAATGATCGAGTAAATTTTCATGAAAAGAGTATTTTTTTCTTAACCCCAACTTAACGTTTTATTTCTAGAGATATGATGATTAAAAAAAAAAAAATTTTTTTTTAGATATTGTTTTTTTATTCGAAATGCAAGGGACCTTTAATGAGTATGATTTGTTTGGTGAATCTCTCTACGGTCATCTTGTGCACACTTTAGGCTAAACAAACGGGGACCTACAGTTTAAAGTTAATTCCGAACCACAACAAACACACACCCATGACATCATCGGGACTCGAACCCGAAACCTGTGGTACCGAGCGCCAGGCCGCTAGCCACTCGGCCAACAAACAGGACCCCCGATTAACGAGGTAAGATGCTGAACATCTCAAACGCCATCGTGTGTCCTCGTTTTTGTAACAGTGTCTACAACAAAGCCGCCAGCGGATTGAATCTCAGCCCTAATGCTCACCAGCGGTGCACGTTACCACTGAACCACTACATTAATTTGAAAGTTAATTTTAGTCGGGCATTAATTTGAAAGTTTAATTTATTTGTATAAAGGGAGTATATTCCTAAATAAAAAATTTGGGATTTAAAAACGTTTATTAAAAAGTAAGATATATAGAGAAAAATAAAACTCTATTTTACATGAAGCTTCTTAATTAAATAGTGTATAATTATTTTAAGCCTACTTATAAATGAAAAACTTCGTTGTCTACTTAATATGTCAATTTAAAAAGCGCAATTAAATACAACATCTTAAAAAAAAGCGCATTTTTAAAGCTTTTATGTTTTTAATTAAACCATTAATTAAAATTTAAAAGAAATTAACGTCGAACCGACTAACCTTTCGTTTTCACAATTAATAATAGCAAGGGTTAATTATAACACAATAAGCAGGTGTTTCTTCCATAATTTGCCATTAGCATACAAAAAAACCAACAAACCCCATCAATCTAATTCACGACACTTTAAGCTAAAGTTTTCAAAAAAAATAATTAAAACGCGACATCACAAAAACCCTTTTAATTCTCCTTCAAAAAACTCGGCCACTCAGCCGACAAACATGCCCCTTGATTATCGTAGTAAGATGCTGAACATCTCAAACGTTGTCGAGTCTCCTCGTTTTTGTAACAGTGTCTACAACAAAGCCACCAGCGGATTCAATCTCAGCCCTAATGCTCACCAACAGGCAACGTTACCACTGACACACGAGTCGGACAATAATTTGAAAGTTGAGTCTCCTTGTATAAAGATGAAGAGAGGAGTATATTCCTAAATAAAAAGGTTGTGATTTAAATATGTTTCTTAAAAAAATAAAATGTTATAAATATGGAATAATAAAATTCTATTTTACATGCAGCCTTTAATTAAATAGCTTTTTTATTAAATAGTATGATTAATTTAAACCTACGCAGAAATTAAAAACCTAACTTCATTGTCTACTTGCTACATCAATTTAAAAACCTTAATTAAATACAAGATCTTAAAAAAATCGCATTTTTAAACATTTTATGTTTTTCATTAAATCATTAATTAAAATTTAAAGTAATCAGTTAACCTTTCCTTTTCATAAATAACAAGAGTAATTATAATTAAATAAGAGAGTTTTATTTCCATAATTTGCCGTTAGCACACAAAAAAACAACAAACCCCATCAATCTAATTCACGACATTTTAAGCAAAAGTTTTCAATAAAAATAATTAAAACGCGACATCACAAAAACCCTTTTAATTCTCCTTCAAAAAACCAGGAACGATTAAAAAAAGATACTACATGGAAGCTATAGAATTTTTATTAATCTTCCCATAATGTCATTACAAGGAGAATGGAAAAAATTAATAAAATTTGAGCTAAGCCGTAACCCCCTTTTTTTTGTGCTCGTCGCCACTTAACACAAAAAGAGCAAACTGCATCAACATGGAGTATTTCTATGGTAGCACAACGCCAACAACAATAATGAAATAAAAAGATTTACTCATCCTGATTAAAAAGAAGATGGAAATTAGAATGAGATGGCTTCATTAACCTTTTCATTGACTTTTTGATGGTTGGAATAATTAATTATCAGACATAAAAAAGTTTTTTTTTTAAACCTTCTTTTTGCTTTTAAATTTACCCTTTTTTCTACCTTTTACAAAGTGTGTACCATTTAATCGAGCTTTTATCGCTCATCTAATATTAATGAAAGTAGCCAATCAAAAAATGCTGGGTTTCAGTAGAAAAAATGCTTCCGTATTAGTATTCTTTTTCAATTCGATGTTCTTAATTCTGCGGTTTTAGTAGTTTTTAAAAAGGCTCACCGCTAGGTACTTCTGTTTAGGAAGGCTTAAAAATATTTTACCTAAATGAGATTTTTTCTTTCATTAATTATTATTATTATTTTTTTTTTTTTTTTTTTTGTATAAGCACTTGGTTTACTTTAAAAAGAAAAGTAGTTGGTAAGAAAAAAAATAATAAAATAAATGGGGAATAAATAAAAAGTAAGGAGCCAAAAATGTAGCCTTAATTACTTTCATTAATCTCAAATAAATTACAGTTCGACGCGGTGAAAATGATAGAGTAAATTTTCGTGAAACTATATATATATATATATATATATATATATTTTTTTTTTTTTTTTTTTTTTTTTAACTTCAAGATGATACCAACGGCGCGTGTTATTTCTGAAGATATGAATAGTAAAAAAAATGTTTTAGTTAGATATTTTTTTCTTCCAAATGCAAGAGATTTTTACTGAGTCTGGTTTGTGTGGTTTGTCGTTCTGCGGTCATCTTGTGCACATGGCGGCTAAACAGATCGGGACGTACATTTTAAAGTGGTTTCCAAACCACTCACAAACATCCATGCCACAGCCAGGATTCATACTAAAAGCCACAGCGCTAGCACGTTAAACTGTACATCCCGGTCTAATTAGCCCAAAGTGCACACAAAATGACTGTAGAGCGACAAACTTGTAGAAGAATTAAAACTTTGTTCTCGTACAGTAACAAAAAGGAAAATAAGTGCTTTTAAGGATAATCTTTATGAATTGTCTAATATTGGGGAACTTTCGAATGCCTTAATCAGTCATTCCTATTCTTAATACGAAACCTATTTTTTAAATAAGTTTCGTATACTATTTTATATACTGTTTCGTTTACTACTTTTCATAAGCAGTAGATATCATTCTCAAACCACTACCATCCGGCTACTAACGAAATATAATACGAAAACTTAGTAATGCTAATAAAACAAGTGAATGCTACATTGAGCCCCTAATTTTGGGAAATTGGGCTCGAAACCGGAAAAGCACACTCGAACCGAAAGCTTTCGTATTAATGAGAGAATGGCAGTTTAAATCCCGTTTTAAATGTATTTTCTAATAATCTAATGCATCTTTTAATGTACAAACATGGATAAAGCTTTGGTATCAATCCAGTAAATGGCATGCTAAATCTTCTAATGTTCTAAATGTGTCTTCTTATAGACGAGCACAGCCGAACCGAAAGCGTTCGTATAAATACAAGGAATGATACATAAAATTTTCTATTGTTGTAAATCTATTTACTAATAATCTAATATACTTCTGATGGGCGAACACAACCTAATAGAAAGCTTCAGTATCATTTCAGAAAGTGACACACTAAATTCTCTAAGGTTTTAAATGTATTTTCAGATGGATAATCACAGACGAACCGATAGCCTATGTATCAATGCAAGGAATAAACAAAATTTACGGATTTTAAAAAAAATAATAAACAACCGAATACACCCGTGCATATGCAGGGGAGGGTACGGTAAATCTGTAGACCACATTGTCCTTTCACTAGGTCCGAGAAGGAAAGCACGCTCGATACTTGGACATATCTGTTAATTTTTGGAAAAAGAGCAATATCAAAAATCTTTTTTTTTCGTATTGTACTTTATAATAAAATAAAAGCATTGCATTTATCAAGTGTGCAATATAAACACAAAAGTAAAATGTTCATTAAAAAATTATAAATCATACGCTAAATTAAATATGTCCAACTGTGAAAGGGAGAAATAGGGTTAATTATGAAGGGTTTAAGTTATGCAGCAACTATTTATTGAAGTTTATTTTACATACGGATAAACATCAAAGTTAATTACTAAAAGAAAATGAAAAGTGCTACATTCAATTACACCAGAAAAATATTAGCCATTATTGAAGAAGTTCGTTGTATTTCGAGAGGACGCTGTGGATGCGCTGCAATAGGTGTTGCCACTTACACGAAAGGAGCGGTTACATAATCTTTTCATTGCAAATCTGGTGAATATCCTATAAAAAAGAAAAATTCATTTTTTACTTACGATATTATTTAAAGCTTGTTCATTCTCTACTGGTGTTTCAACTTCTTCTGGCGGCAGAGGTTCTTCAACAGGAGGTGTTGGAGGTTCTGTCTTGGGAGACATCGCAACAATGTTCTGCAATAAGAAAAGAAAAAAAACTATTAATTTTATATACAGAAAATTATTCATAGTCACATTTCAATTGTTTACTTTTCAATTCTTTTTCACGGTCGCGTTTCAAATGAAAGGCAGATACACTTAAAATACTTTTGGAATACTAACGTTCACCTCCCTTAACCCATCAGTAAATTGTTCATGTGCCCATCATTCATTAGTGGATTATAAAAGCTATCAGTATTTCAAAAAATAATAAATAAGTAAAAAAACGCCATTTTGCCATTGTATCATATTAAAAAAAAGATGAAGGTTATAAGTCACTCATATAACCATTTAATATTCATTTAAGTATGTCCATTTCTATCTTCGTTGGAATGCTTTAGGTTGCGTATATTTCATAAATTATCACACCTACAACTAAACAAAATATTTTATTCAAAGGAATCAAACAAACATAAACTAAACAAAAAATTTTAATTAATGTGATGCATCACACAATAAGGCAGTACAGGAAGATATTGAGTGCTCTTTAACGTGATGCATGATAAAGAAGCAGAACAGTATAACGAGTGTTTATTAAAGTTATGTATGACCCAATAAGGAAGTAGAGCAGGATAGCAAGTGCTTGTTAATGTGAGGCAGCACCAAATAAGAAATCAGAGTAAGATAGCGAGTGCTTTTTAAAGTGATGTATGACAAGGTAGCAGAATAAGATAGCGAGTGCTCGCTAAAGTGATGTATGACAAAGTAGCAGAGCAGGACAGTAAGTGCTTGCTAAAGTGATGTATGACAAAGTAGCAGAATAAGATAGCGAGGGCTTGCTAAAGTGATGTATGACAAAGTAGCAGAGCAGGACAGTAAGTGCTTGCTAAAGTGATGTATGACAAAGTAGCAGAATAAGATAGTGAGTGCTTGCTAAAGTGATGTATGACAAAGTAGCAGAATAAGATAGCGAGTGCTCGCTAAAGTGATGTATGACAAAGTAGCAGAGCAGGACAGTAAGTGCTTGCTAAAGTGATGTATGACAAAGTAGCAGAGCAGGGCAGTAAGTGCTTGCTAAAGTGATGTATGACAAAGTAGCACAGCAGGACAGTGAGCGCTTGCTAAAGTGATGTATGACAAAGTAGCAGAGCAGGACAATGAGTGCTTGCTAAAGTGATGCATGCCCCAATAAGAAATCAGAGCAGGATAGCCAGTATTCTTTAAAGTAATGTATTTCATAGAAGCAGAGTAAGATAGCGGGTGCTTGTTAATGTTATGCATGATACAATAAAGAAGCGAAACAGGAGAGCAAGTGATTTTGAATGTGATGCATCACCCAATAAGAAATCAAAGCAGGATAGTCAGTGCTTGTTAATGTGATGCATCACAAAAAGCAGAGCAGAATAGCACATAAATTACTTGATAGCTTGTTAAAGCACATGGATTTGTATACTACATTCCTGATGCTTTATTTAAATATCACTTTGCATGCAACTCAGAAGTTGAGATGTTGCATAAAAACATTTTTTTTCCAATGCAGCTGGCAAACAGACATGGACGTCTTTGGATGCCTATAATGGCTGCACCGATGTTACTCACTTTGCATTACCCAGGGGGCGCGTGTAACTTGATGGTAGGCCACGGACGCGGAGTAACAATGCTCCCGCAGCGCTTTACGATCCTATTAGGACCGGGACCTACGGCTTAAAGTGGATTCCGAACCACTACAACACCCATGGGCAAAGCCGGGATTTGAACCCGATACCTGTGGTACCAAACGCCAGAGCGCTAGCCATTCGGCCATCAGGCCCCCTGCATAAAAACATTGATCAGCGAAAATTACAAAGTGTCAATTTAAAAGTAAATACAATTGCACAAATCTTACGTTAGATCTTTATCACCTTACATGGAGAAAGAATTACGGCATTAAAACTTAGCCTCCTCAGCACTACAAGGCGTAAAATCAAATATAAAACTGGACAGTTTTTCAGAAAATATCACGTGCAGAGGTTTTCTGATTTATCTTGCAATTTTTTTTCGATGTTTAGCATTTTATTCATTAAAAAAATTCAAAAATTTTGGTTTATTCTTGAATATATTTCTATTTATCAGAATGGTAATATGATAAAGCAACAAACAACGTTTTTCTATGGCAACAGATTGGTGCAATAAACACTTTTCTGGTAAGGCAACACTACAAGAAAAGTCTGCCATCAATCAATCTAAAAGAGAAAAAAAAATGACAAAATGGATAATACCAGTTAACGCTTTTGAATATCACAAACAGAAAAAAGTTCAAATTGACGTCTTTTGGCTTCTTTTCTTTAAGTTTTTAACACCAGCGTGGAGCATTGTTTACACCTTTCTTTTTTCTCCAGCAAATTCATATATATTACAGGAAACCCCACGCAACAGTGCTTTTTAATAACACTAACACAAAAAGAAAGAATTTCTTTAAAAAGTTCACTTCAATCAGAAAACAAAAGAAAAAAAAAACCATCAAAAGAAAGGTAAAAGACAAGAATTGAAAAGAAAAAAAAAGAAAAAGAAAAACTTCATCTGTTACTTTAACAACTGTAAAGTAACTCCACTTTAAAAGAAAGCGAGGAAGTTTAAGAAAAAAGCTAATATAATGAAAAGCTATTAGAGGTCGAAGAAGTAAAATAAAAATAAAAAAAAAAAAAAAAGAGTAGGAAAGAGGGAGCGGGGACAATGAATAACAGTTGGGGAAAAAGTTTATAAAAAAGGGAAAAAAAAATCCGTATCAAATCTAAAAGACCTTTCCTATCCCCAAACACAATTTCTGATGCTTTTTTTTTTCTTTTAAGTTATAAGTGCATGGTTCGCCGACCACAGCGAACGAGGTTTTCAAGAAATTGTTGAAGTTAGAAAATACCCCAACTGCTGCAGCTACGCATTAGATAGTTTCTTTTTTGTTTTTGTTTCTGTTTTTGTTTCCTTTTTCTGTTCTTGTAAGGATGGTTTTAGACTTGTATATACGTCGACGAACGCTGTGGCGGCCATGTTTTATTGTGTACACATACATACACACGGAGGAATCAATACGTTCCAGTTCAAGAAATAAAAGAAGTAGGGAAGGGAAAAAGAGGAGCTGTAATCGTACAAATCGGATTCACATCAAATGTACCGGAAAAAAAAATCTTCTTTTTTTCTTTATCCAGGATAAAAAAAGCAAGAATAAATTTCGATTATATCAATAGGTCTTCCAGAATTCAAGTAACAAATTTCCATTCTTTATTTTTTTATTTGTAGAAGGTTATAATATTTGGAATATTTTGGGGGAGAATTATTTGCAAACTATATAAATTTCTACATCTCATTTCCATAAAAGAAATGAAAAAGATATTCTGTATCTGTTAAAACAAGATCAGAAAGCACAAATTTTCATAATTTTCTAATAATAGATTCATTGTAATATTCATTGAACATCATTGAAGCCACATCAATAGATTTTCGGCGATATCATCAACGAAATAATAATAATAACAATAATCAGTGGTGCAATAGCCAAGGCCATCTGTCTACTGGCAGATTTCAAGACAGGAGATGTTATCATTTTACAGGGCAGAGTTGTCAGCCCTACGACCAACGTTATACGATCATATTAGACCGGGGCCTACAATTTAAACTGGGTTCCGAACCACTATCATCAACAAATCATCATCAGCGATATTATCAACAAAATTATAATAATAATAATCAGTGACGCAACAGCCCCATAGCGGGCCAAGGTCATCTGCCTACTGGCAAGTTTCAAAACAGGAGATGTTATCTTCTTAGGGGTAGAGTTGTCAGTCCTATGCCCAACGCTCTACGATCGTATTAAACCGGGATATACGGTTAAAGTGGATTCCGAACCACTACAAATATCCATGGCACCGCCATGACTCGAAACCAGAAACTTGTGGCACTGAGTACCAGTCACTCGGCCATCAGGCCCCAATAATATTAATAATTGCGCCAAAATGAAATAATTTTCTAAAATAATAAAAATAATTCGCCCCAAAATGAAAAAAATTATTTTAATTATTAAATTTTATAAAAGTTGTATATAAAAAAAACTTCTCTGATTCTGTGGTGTTGTAAATCTGAGGTATGATCAACCCACTGATGGATGATGAATAGGGAAGATAGCCTGAATATAGTTGACTGCATTGACGTGTCTTACGGCAGGAAATCTGGAAAAATCCACCTGACAGCTTAATAGTTGATTCGAAGAGCTTATACAAGTTGTCATCATCAAGTTGGCGCTTGCTCATTAGACCCCCAACCTGCTCGACTGGAGAGAGATCTGTCGATCTAGCTAGACAGGAATGTGTTTGACAAGCACGAAAACAATCAATTGTAATAATTGCGTCTTGGCATTACCCTACTGAAATACAAGTTTGTAATGTTATGAAAGGAAGGAGTGTTCTACCAAGACAGAAGCTGCCCTTTTTTTCCTCCTTCCATGATACCATACGGGCTCTTGGACTTGGTCTAGATGTTGCTGTCTACCAAACGTAATAAGAAACAAATTTTTTTGAAATATTATACACTGAAGTGACAAAAGTCATGGGATACCTCTTAATATCGTGTCGGCCCTCCTTTCGCCCGGCGAAGTGCAGCAACTCCACGTGGCATGGACTCAAAAAGTCGTTGGAAGTCGTCTGCAGGAATATTGAGCCATGCTGTCTCGATAGACGTCCATAATTGTGAAAGCGTTGATGGTGCAGGATTTTGGGTACGAACAGACCTGTCGATGATGTCCCATAAATGCTCGATGGGATTCATGTCGGACAATTTTGGTGGCCAGATCATTCATTGGAATTGTCCAGAATGTTCTTCAAACCAATCGCGAACCGGTGGCCGGTAACATGGCGCATTGTCATCCATAAAAATTCCATCATTGTTTGGGTACATGAAGTCCATGAATGGCTGCAAGTGATCTACAAGTAGCTGAACATAAGCATTTCCAGTCAATGTTCGGTCCAGTCGCACCAGAGGACCAAGTCCATGCCATGAAAAAACAGCCCACACCATTACGGAGCCACCACCAGCTTGAACAGTGCCTTGCTGACAGTTTGGGTCCATGGCTTCGTGGGGTCTGCGCCACACTCGAACCCTACCATCAGCTCTTACCAACTGAAATCGTGACTCATCAGACCAGGCCACGGTTTTCCATTCATCTAGGGACCAACCGATATGCTCACGTGCCCACGAGAGTCGCTGCAAGCGATGTCGTTCTGTCAGTAAAGGCACTCGAGTCGGTCTTCTGCTGGAATAGCCCAAGAAAGCCAAATTTCTCCGCACAGTTCTAACAGACAAGTCCCTTGTACGTCCCACATTGATTTCTGCGGTTATTTGACGCAGTGTTGCTTGTCTGTTAGAATTTACGACTCTTTGCAGACGTCGCCCGTCTCGGTCGTTAAGTGCAGGCGGTCGACCACTGCGCTGTCCATGGTGGGATGTTATGCCTGAAATTTCATACTCTTGGCACACTCTTGACACAGTGGATCTGGGAATGTTGAATTCCCTAACGATTTCCAAAATGGCATGACCCATGCGTCTAGCTCCAACTAACATTCCGCGTTCAAAGTCTGTTAATTCCCGTCGTGCGGTCATCATCACATCAAAACCTCTTCACATGAATAACTTGAACAGAAATGAAAGCTCTGCGAAAGCATTGCGCATTTATACCTGTTCTACGCGATGCTACTGTCATCTGAAAATTTGCATATTGCTATCCCATGACTTTTGTCACTTCAGTGTATTTTTTCGCATCCTTTATTATTTATTCAAAAAAAAAAAATATTATTAAAAAAAAATCGATGACTATAAAATATTCACTTTATAAAATTTCTAGAAAATTTTTAAAACTGAAAAACTGAAAACTGAGGCAAACTGAAAACATACCATATACATTTACGTAATATATTGTCTATTTGACAGGCACATAATTACAATTGATATCTTTTTCAAAATGTAAAATTTCTGTTCATTTATATTCTATTCTATTCTATTTTATGTCAAAAATAAAAATTATTTCTTTTCATAAGTCAAACAATATTCTTACAGAAAGAAACTTCGGAATTTCATTCAATAGTTTTAAAAATTGAAATAACTTTTGCTATATTTTCCAATAACAAAGTTTTTTAAAGATGATACATTCTTTGAATTTTTATTTTTTATTTTGTTAAGATAAATATTTGAAAGACATGCAAATGTAAAAGAATTCAAATAAACTATATTTTTGTTTGGTTGTCGTGAGCTGCATACAAAAGTTGAAAACTATATATTTTCTTTCATAAATATAAGAAATACATACTCAAATAAAATATTATTCGCTGTTTTGTATGCAATATTTATTACTGCTCCAAAATATTTTCATAAAATACTCTTTATTTGTAAACTCTTCTTATGAATATACTCCTTTTCTTTCTTTTTTTGTTATAAACTTTCTTTTCATAAATATTTTTTGTACTCAGTAATAGTAAAACTCCTTAATTATTAGTAAAAATTGGTCTTTTTTTTTCCTTTTATTAAATTTAGAATACAATTAAAAAAAACTAGAATCAAAAACCTATTTTATTAAGGAACAATCTTCTGACTATTAAATGTGAATGGTTATTAAAATAATAAATAAATAAAATAAATAATAATAAGAAAATATGAACGAGTTTTGAAATTCATTATTTTACTTATCTTCATCAATTTGATTTTTTTTATTTCCTAATTAATAAATGTTAAAACTACATTTATTAATTAGCATGTTAAAATAAAAAAGTTATTATTAAAAATTATTTTTGATTCATAATCATTTAAAAATTTAATCATCATCATTTTAAAAATTATTTTAAATTTATAGTAAAAATTTTTCCTTTTTTTTTTCTTTTATTAAATTTAAAATGCAATTAAAAAAAGCTAGAATCAAAAACTTACTTTATCAAGAAACAATCTTCTGACTATTAAATGTAGACTTTTAAAAGATAGACTAGAAAAATAATAAATAAATAAAATAAATAATGATAATAAAATAAAAACGAGTTTTGAAATTCATTACTTTACTTATTTTCACCAACCTTGATTACTTTTTTTTATTATTTTTATATACTTTTTTTTATTTATATATTTATTTTATCTTATTTTTTCTTTATATATTTCATTTATAAATAATATTTATACACATTATTTATATTATTATATGTATTATTTTATTATTATTTTTTTTATTGTTATACATATTTTTTATTTTTACTTTTTTTAGTATTAATTAATAAATTTTAAAACAACATTTATTAATTAAGATATTAAAATAAAAAATTATTATTAAAAATTATTTTTGATTACTAAATATTAATTCCGGCTGCTAATTTCTTGAAATAAATCACTGATTACAATCAAATAATATTTTTTGTTATTATTTTTCTTATTATTTTTTGTTATTGTTTTTATTATTTTTTTATTACAAATTTGGTAAAAGAGAACACTAGACATTCATGAAAAAAGATATATTTTTACTAGTAAGTAATGCTAGTAAACGTATTCTGCATTTATAAGTCAAAAGATATGTACAATTAAGTTTCTATAGTGATATAGTTGACGATAAGTTATAATATAAGGTACTTTTTATGAGATTCTCTTCTGAAGCTATTAGTGCCAAGAAATAAAGTTATCTGAATATACCAATGATTAGCGGTACCAAGCAATAAAAAAGGATTTTATAATTCATTGCCTTTATTGGAAAAAGACCTGTCACGTAATTCCATCTCCATAATCTTTCACCCCATTTTTATGTCTCCTTATTTCATAACCGTGACTGAAAGCGTTTAACTGTAGTATTTATACACCAGTGGCACGCATTTGGAGTCAAACGATAACAAAAAAAAATGGAATAACACGAGCAGGTGTTCCATTCCACAAAAAGAAAAAAAAAAAAGAACATATACGAACTGTAAAAGAGAATTAAAAAAATAACCGTATAGTAATTTAATATCAAATCCGATTACAAGGCAACAGATTAAGTTGGAAAACTAATCGTTAAGATGTTAGAGAAAAGATTCTACAGCAGATAATATTGGGCGGGAAGAAGAAAAGAAAAAAAGAACATAAAAAAAGAAAGAACTACAACTACTGCTGCAACAAAGGAAGAACGAGGAAACAGATAACTGAACCATCTTCTTCTGGGGAGAAACGAGAGACTCTCTTAATGTTTGTTAGAATTGTTTCACGCAGTCCTAGCTTTAGCTCAAAGAACATTAATGGCTCTTTTTTTCCCCAGATTATCTAGCGGAGCTTTTCTATTTATTTTATTTTATTTTTTTCTTCTTCTGTATTCTGCTTGTGTTTTTTTTTTTTTATTATCTGAAACAACTGGTTTCTATGGAACTTGATGTTAAGAAATAATGAATTTTCGTTTCTCTGCTATTATTATTATTTTTTTTATCTTTGCAGTACTTCTTCTAGTTCTTTAATGTCTAATTTAGCGATGTTAGTTGCCATCATACCTAGTTATGGTTCATCAGATTGTTCTTTTCTTTTTTTTTTTCTTTGCTGATGATTTTTATAGATGCATGTATATAATAATAATAGCAGAATTTTGTTTCTTAAGGTCTGTGATAAAGGGAATTTAGAAGGGAATTTTTCCTCTCTTTTCGTTTTTGCTGGGAAACGTAATTGATGCCAACTTTTTCGTTAAAAAAGAATAATAATGCTTTCTAAATAACGAGGAACTTAAGTTTTTAATGGCATTCACAATTATTGTCTCATTAAAGCTTAATATATGTTTTCTGTTTTCAGATTTTCTTTAACTTTTTTCTGTTTTTCAGAGCTTTTTGTTTATTTAAAATTTTTTTCTGTATTCCGCTTGTTTTTTTGGGGTTTTTTATTCTCTGAAACAACTGGTTTCTATGGAACTTGATATTAAGAAATAATGAATTTCGTTTCTCTGTAAGAGTGCCTGCTATTATTATTACTATTATTATTATTTTTATTTTTATCTTTGCACTTCTAGTTCTTTAATGTCTAATTTAGCTATGTTAGTTGCCATCATACCTAGTTATGGTTCATCAGATTGTTTTCTTTTTTTCTGATGATTTTTATAGATGTATGTATAGAATAATAATAAAAGCAAAAAATTTTTTCTTAGAGCCTTGATTAAAATCATAATTTTCCCTTCATTTTTGTTTTTGCTGGGAAACTTAATTGATGCCAACATTTTCGTTAAAAAGGAATAATATTGCTTTGTAAATAACGAGGAACTTAGTTTTTAATGGCATTTACAATTATTGTCACATTAAAGCTTGATATCTGTTTTCTGTTTCCAGATTTCCTTTAATTGTTTTCTGTTTTCCAGAGCCTTCTGTTTATTTTATTTATTTTCGTCTGTATTCTGCTTGTGTGGTTTTTTTATTATTATTATTATTATTATTTTTATTATTATTGTCTGAAACAACTGGTTTCTATGGAACTTGATGTTAAGAAATAATGAATTTTCGTTTCTCTGTAAGAGTGAGTGCTATTATTATTTTTTTTATCTTTGTACTTCTAGTTCTTTAATGTCTAATTTAGCGATGTTAGTTGCCATCATACCTAGTTATGGTTGATCAGATTGTTCTTTTTTTTTCTGATGATTTTATAGATGTATGTATATAATGATAATAAAAGCAAAAATTTGTGCCTGTGATAAAGGGAATTTAGAATCATAATTTTTCCTCCCTTTTCGTTTTTGCTGGGAAACGTAATTGATGCCAACATTTTTCTTTGAAATAAAAGAAAAATTACTACTTTCTAAATAACGAGGAACTTAGTTTTTAATGGCATTCACAATTATTGTCTCATTAAAACTTGATATCCATTAAGAAAATGATCATGACGCATAAAATATTTTGAATGCAACTTATTAAATAAATAAACAAAAAATAATAATAATGATGATGTTGGAATTGAAATCTGCATTTCTGATACTGAAAAATTAAAAATTGTTTTCTTTTTATTAAACAAATCCTTATTAAAATGATACAATACAAAAATTAATATTATTCTTAAAGTGGTTTTGAGTAGAATAACAATACCGTAGATTTCGTTATTTAAAAGTGTTTACTAATTTACATAAAAATTCGAATTTGAAGAGCAAAAAAAAGTTTACATTTTTAAAAAAGTTACAAAAATTTAATTTATACAAAAATTTACACATGAAAATGTTTAATTTTTTTTATATTTTTATAAAAATATTATACATTTATAGAGTTATATAGTTAGTTATAAATATATAGTTAGATTATTTTAAGCATTTAGTTATACATTTTTGTATAATTAATTTCATTTTATAAAATAAAAATATTAAAATTAATTTATTTTGTGAAAGGGGAAACAGGATTAATTATGATGGGCTCACGGTAAGTAACAATTATTTATTGTATTTTACATTAAATGCAGACAAACCTTAAAAGTTAATTACAAAATAAAAATAAAGATGTGACATTCTGGAGAATGGAGAATTCTTGGCCATTGCTGAGGAAGTTCAGTCAATATAAAGAGGGCGCTGCTGATGTGTTGCAATAGGTATCGTCAGACATACGAAATTAACTGTTATAATTGAAGGTTATAACTTAAAAACAAGAGCGAAATTTTTTATCTAATTTATTACTGAATAAAATGTGTCACTTAAAAAACTGAATAATTAAAATTGTTGTTTACAAACTATTTGAGACTTTTCTTTCCCTATATAACAAAAGAAATAATATCAACTCTTCTGCAATTGTAAACCAAAAGTAGTCGTTTGAAAAGAAGTTCTGAAAGAAGAAAAGAAGTCGTGATAGCTTTTTTTTTTTAATTATACATATAATCGTCAATATGCAATTTAGACTCTATTAAACTTATCTATTTATGAAATAAATACTAAATATTTTAATGGCAGCGGGAAAAATATATATATTTAAAATCAGCTTAGAATAAAAATAAAATTACAAAAGGCGAAAAAGGTAGAATAAATTCAATATTCCAGGAAAGAATATTTTGACAACAGGAATGCTGAAGATATTTAAAAAATATTAGAAGTCATTGACATATCAAGACATTGATTTAGTGAAAATGGTATTTAGAATAAACCAAATGAATATTAAAAATTTATTTTTAAAAACTTATTTAATAAAACTTTATAAATAAAATGTTTATTTTTTAAATACAATATAAAAATAAAGGGTATACAATTTAAAACGAAGTCATTTATGTATATAAGATAAAAATAAAAAGTGTAAAACTTAAGAACGGACGTTACTTATGAATAGAAGGTAAAAATTAAAAATTCCATGCCAAGAAATTTTTGAATTTCTCTCATAACGAAAGAAAAAGAAAGAATACAGTAGAATTAAAATAAATAAACATATATATACATTAAGTAAGTTAACATTAAGAATTACTGAAAGAAATTCAGAAGATAAATGAATTTTGATGAAAATAAAATCTCTCAATTGCTAATTCTTGGGATATTAACATGAATCTCAAGTAATTATTACTCCAACAAACATTGTTTTTTTTTTAAAAGCAAATGACATAGTTACTTTTTTAAACTGCTAATTACATTTAGAAATTGGTTTTATGTAATACATTTGCTTGATTTTAGTGTCAACATTTTTAGAAAGGTATTTGTGGTAAATTTGTATTACTAATCTAAAGATAGTTTTAGAAATTAAATGACTTAACAAAAGTTAACGAAACTGTATAACAATGCTCTATATTTTAATTCTGTTGTTTTATTGGTGAGGATTTTAAATTCCCTTTGATGTAACTAGAAATAGCTATTAATTATCATATCACAGCCAGGCAATTTGATATTAGAATTTACCGGAAAAAAAAGAATATAATTTTGAGGTAAAATCGCAGAATGGGAGCCATCGGGATTTGGCGTCAAAAATTCTTTTCGCCAAAATCCGCCAAGCAACGGATTGCAATTGTAAGCGAAGTGAATTGCAAGCAATACAAGAAACGCAGTTTACTACATTTGACGATTTATTGCTCAATTGACGTCATAAAAAAATCGCCAAATCCCAACGGGCCCCCATTATGCGATTTGGCCAATTTTGGCTATAAAAAATTATTTATTGTTGTTATACCATATAGGTATTCCAAAATTAAAAATTAAATGATTTATAACTTTGAATTAAAAATTAAGCTTTATCAGAAAAATTGAAAAATAAAATATAAGCAAATATTAAACATATTGAAGTAGATCCAATATGGATGGGAAGTCGCCAAATCTATAAATTATTTCTATTCCATTATAATGTATCTTGTCCTAGTAAGATGTAGATCTATAACAATTACATAAACATATACATAAATCATAATTGTGGGCTTTATATTATGACCTAATAAATTAACATAAAAGTGTATCTTCAGGACACTTCTATTGAATTAAACTTCATGAATATATCATATTGTTTTTTATTGTTGTTGGTACTAATCCCCCTGGAAAGCCTATACCAGGAAAGCCTACACCAAGAAGACTCCGTCGCAGGCGACTGTGCTATGGATAAGAGTAATATGCAGCTCTAATTTAGCCGGGAACCACGAGGGCTGAAGACTGACTAAACCTCAAGACAGCGTTCTATAATCATATTAGACCGGGACCTACGGTTTAAAGTAGATTCCAAACCATTACAAACATCCATGACACAGCCGGGACTAAAACCTATACCTGTCGCATCGAGCGCCAAAGAACTAGACCCTAGGCCATTCAGGCCCCATATTGTTTTCTTTCAATAGAGACATGAATTAAAAGTATGTGCATATCTCCAGGTAGAATGTATGGGTTTTTTTTCTACTTTTTCTAAAATACAATTCTATTTCAAACAAAGCAATCACTATTTTAACCATTTATAAAAAAGTGTACTAAGTCTCAAACATTAAAGTAAGAAAAATCTTTAGCAATATTGCTACAAACTATGTGTAGAAAAATACTGTAAAATAATAATAATAAAAAGTTCTCACGAATCTGAATATAAATTAAGTTTTTCAATTTATCTTTTCTTTAATCTGCACAAAATATCGTGATACCAGCAGATCATTTTTCAACCCCAAAGTGGACTTTTTAGCTCCGATGAATATTATTTGCATGCAATCTCACAACGACCGCGGTTACAAATAAGAGACCTCTAACTTTAAATCCATTTTTTCTAGCGTGCTGAAAAGGAATTATGAAGATTTCAGGACAAAAAACTATAATAAAAAGTGTCTGGAAGGAAAAAAAAAAAGAACAAAAATAACATTCTAAGTAGGCTTCTTATTTCCAACATCACGTGCGGAAATTTCCGAGAAAATTATAGGTCAGATTTTTCAACGCCTTTTCTGACAGACGAAAGTAATAATTTGCTGTGTTTTTCTTTCAGTACTTCTCAACTCACGATCCGAGATAATCGTCTGGCTATTATGAATTGTAAACTTCCTGTTATGCAGTAGCGGCTTTCATAGCTTTTTACTGAGTAGGACGAAGGTTAAAAGTTACACATTTTTTTTTATTGAAATAAATATATATTTTATTAGATGTATTTCATTTATTTAATACTCGAAAATATAATATATTTGACATAAATTATGGTGTTTCGTATAATTAGGTCAATTATTTTAACAGTCAAAAATTAGCATGATTTGTAAGATTAAACCACTTTATATATTATTATTAAAGCAGTTTAAATACGTTTTTACATTTTATTCATGGAAATTTAAATATCTACTTTTATTATTTTCAGTTTCAAATCAAGATTCTAACCAAAGAAAAACTGAGAAAACTGAAAATTAAGAACTGGTTATATACATAAACAAAGGATTTCGTGTTTTGATTAATAAAATTTTTTCATTCTCCATTTACTATGAAGGTTTAGTTTTCCATATACAGGAACGTTTCTATAAGTTCTTTTATTGTTTTTTTTAGCTTCACAACTGTTGATATAAAATTAATAAAATATCTTTACAAAATTAAATAATTTTTCTGAAGGGAAATAATTTAAATAAATGCCTTTAAAGTGAATAATTTTTTCTAAAGTAAAAAATTAGTCGGTGAAGAGATTGCATCAAATTCGAAAATAAAAGATAAGTGATAAATAAAATAAATATAAGTTTTGAAAATGAAAACAAACGTCTTTTACGCATTTTTTTTTTTTTTTTGTAATTCACATAATTAAAAGTTAATTGGAATGTAATACAAAATGTTGAAATGAATGATGTATCTTTAACTTTTTTGTTATATTTTAGATAGCGCTTTGTATTTTTTCTTATTTTTCAAATCAAGATTCTAACCAAAAACAAAAACTAAAAATCTGAATGTATAAATTAAAAATATTTAATATAATTTATAACAAACTACTTCAATTTTTTTTTTTACAAAATTAAATAATTAAATGAAATTTTTTATTAGGGAACTTTTGCTTTAGCTTCTCATTAAATAATAATAGCTATGAAATCTAGCTATAGCTATGAAATCTAAGAAGACATTTTTTTAGGCATATTTTTATGAATAAAAATATAGAAAAAGTGAGTTGAATATTAACGATAATTAATTAAGTGTATATTTATAACAAATATAAACAATGATGTTCACGAATTGATGAAAGTTTTACAAATAAAAAAGGTAAAAAGAAGTTAAATTGTTATATATTATGTTATGTGTGTTAAAAATGTATGTAAATAATAATAATAAAAATGTAAATTATTACGTACTAATAATTCACATAACTATTAATGATAAGTGTTAGATGTATGTTATTTCGCTTTACCTAAATTCTAATTTCTATGGATTGAAATTAACAATACTCAAAAAGAAGATAATAAGAAAAAAAAAACCCTTTCACGATTAGCAATGATTAAAAATTATCAAAGTGTTTGATACTTATTGATAAAATATTTAACACTGATGCTAAAACAGTTTATTGTTTTCATTTTTATTGTTATCATAATATTCACATAACTGGGAATAAGATGCATTTTTCATTTGCTGTTGATGAAGTGATCTACGAAAAACAAGTAATAAAAAAATAAAAAAAATTTAAGTCAATTCCTACTTTTTTTTCACTATATTGCAGAAAGTCCTTTATAAATAATTTTCATTCATTTTTTAAGTTTATCCGGCGCCATCTATTGGTAGATATATGCAACTTAAATCGAAAAAAAAACTAAAATTACTGAATTAATATTTGAAAAAACTGTATCAACATTAAGTGCCATCCACTACAAGTTAAAAAAATGTATTTGAACTTGAGTGGATTAATAAAAAAGTATCTTATCAATGATTGAAAATTTGAACAAGATATATATAGGGAGAGTGTGAGCTAATAGAAGGAATTGAAAAAAATCAAAACAAAGACAAAAAATTGGTTTTATAAAATCTAGGAAGAAAAAAATACACTATTAGTAACGATTAAAAATTATCAAAGCCTTTTACGATGCTTATTGATTAAAAATTCTTTTTAAAATATTTAACACTGGCGATAAAATACTATTTTATTGTTTTCATTATTATTGTTTTCACAATATTCACATAACTATTAATAAGATGCATTTTTCATTTGTTGTTGATAAAGTGATCTAGGAAAAAAAACAAAAACAAAGACAAAAATTGGTTTTATAAATTCTAGAAAAAAATCTACACTGTTAGTAGAGATTAAAAATTATCAAAGTATTTTACTATATTTATTGATGAAATATTCTTTTTAAAATATTTAACACTCATAAAATAATAGTTTATTGCTTTCATTATTATTGTTTTCACTATATTTGCATAACTATTAGCAAGATGCATTTTTTATTTGTTGATGAAGTGATCTACGAAAAAAAAATCAAAAGGAAAAAAATTAGTCTTATAAATTCTAGAAAAACAATCTACATTAATCGTAATGACTAAAAATTATCCAAGTATTTTACGATATTTATTGATGAAATACTCTTTTTAAAACAATCAACACTGATGATAAAATAGTTTATTGTTTTCGCAATATTCACATAACTATTAATGAGATACATTTTTCATTTGTTGCTGAGGAAGTGATCTACAAAAAAAAAAAAAAAAAAAAAAAAAAAAAGGAAAAAAAAAAGATCAAAACAAACACAAAAATTGGTTTTATAAATTCTAGAGAAAAAATCTACACTCTTAGTAATGATTAAAAATTATCAAAGTATTTTACGATATTTATTGATGAAATATTCTTTTCAAAATATTTAACACTGACGATAAAATAATAATTTATTGTTTTTATTATTATTGTTTTCACACTATTCACATAACTATTCATGAGATGCATTTTTTATTTATTGTTGAGGAAGTGATCTACGAAAAAAAAAAAAAAAAAAATCAAAACTAGGGAAAAAAAAAATGATTTTATAAATTCTAGAAAAAAAAAAATATTTTTGAAAAAGAAAGAATAGCTGCATGTTAATTCACGACTAGTGCATGACGGTAATTTCACATTTCACTGAAAATAAAGAAAAAGAAAAAAAAAAAAAAAAAAAAAAATTAAATATTAAAAAAAATAATTAAAAAAAAAAAGAAACAGACATCTTCAAACAACAAAAAGCAACAACAGCATCAAAACCCTGGTTTGTCATTGTTAATATTAAAATACCAAAAACAGATTTTCCTAACAGCAACACTAACAACAACAACAACAAAAAGTGCTTCGAAGACTAGAGTAACTCGTAAAGAATTTCAGTTTTTGTATTCAAAAGATGCGTATATGCATACAAAAGAGGCAGATTTATCTTTTTTATGCTAAGAAAGAAGAAAAAAGGAGACATATTTAAAAGAAAAAATGGCAACGAGGGAAAAGGAAAAAAAAAGCTGCTGCCATATTCATAAGAAGTGTTTTTCTTTCTAGTCGTTTGCATTTACTTTTTCCGCACGCCTCTTTCGAAAGAAAAAAAAAAATGGAGGGGGGTAACAACAAAGGCGACAGTACACAGGGGTGAGGGGGATGGAGTGAATGCTGTTGAGGTAATGTTATGGGTGTGAAAAAAAAATATCGTCTGTTCTCAAAAGATTCTTTTGACAACAGCATGAGAAGACAAACAGTTTTACAGGCACTGTATGCATGTATTTTTTTTTTTTTTGTGTATGTTGCTATTTTTTCCCTTAATATTTGAAGGGGAAGTAGATAATTTATTTATAAAGAAAGAAGAAGAAAGTGCTCCAGTGTCAAACGAATCACTTTCACTAAAACGAAATGTCGAGGATAAAAGAAAAAAAAATGGTTTGTATTTTTTTTAAGAAAGATGTAGAATTAAAAAAAAATAAAAAAAACAACGTCAGCATAAGTAAAAAAGAAAAGGGTTATTTATTCAGAATTGCATAAATTAAGTATACAATAAAGTCACTATTTTATTATTATTTTTTAATTTCTATGAATTTTAGTTATATTAATTTATTTATTATTACAAATAAAATATTAAATTTTAAGCAATTAATAATTTGATAAATATCCTTCATTATTTAAAGTTTTATTAGAAAAATATTTTAATAACTTTTTTCTAATAACATCTAAAATTTAATAGCTCTTACGAGATAATAATATGAATAACTATTTAAATACTTTGTAATTAATTCCAGAAATTTAAATTAATAATTTATTATTAAAAATAAAATATTAAATTTTAAGCAATTAATATATCAAATTATTAATTGCTTAAAATTTAATATTTTATTCCTTCATTATTTAAAATTTTATTAGAAAAATATTTTAATAACTTTTTTTCTAACAACATCTAAAATTTAATAGCTCTTACGAGATAATAATATAAATAACTATTCTAATACTTTGTAATTAATTCCAGAAATTTAAATTAATAATTTATTATTACAAATAAAATATTAAATTTTAAGCAATTAATATATCAAATTATTAATTGCTTAAAATTTAATATTTTATTCCTTCATTATTTAAAATTTTATTAGAAAAATATTTTAATAACTTTTTTCTAATAACATCTAAAATTTAATAGCTCTTACGAGATAATAAAATAATAATACTTTGTAATTAATTCCAGAAATTTAAATTAATAATCACTTTACAAAATTGTTTATACAAATGATCTTTTTATTTTAATTAATTATATTATAGAAATTTTCTTCTTAAAAATGTTGATTCAATATTGAAAGCCTTTTATGAGAAATTTTTACAGAAAAATTACTTAAATGAGTGTAAATATTTTAAGTCAATGTTTATCAGAGGAACAAAATTTTTAAATGCTTAATTTTAATTTGATATTTGAAATTTCTAAAATATAACGCATCATTGTTTCTTTTCATTATATTATTGGGAGATAGAATTAATTGTTTAGCTATATTATTCTTAGATTAGAAATGTAATCTAATATTTAAATATAAAAGAATCAAATAAAGATTTTTAAAAGAATATGAAATTGAATTGCATTAATTTAGCTTCAATAATTAATTAATTACCTTACAATTAATATGATATTATTTATATATTCCATTTAAATTTAATTTCTCCTTGTAAAAATTATTTCTAAAAACAATTTAATATTCATCCAAAGCTATGAAAAATTATTACTACAACATTTTTATGAAAATAAATGCATGAAAACTTATGCGCAAACAAGTTATCTATTCTGGTCGTATAATAATACATAAACTGTTTAAAATCAGTTAATAATAGGTCTCTATAATGGTTCCTTTTTTTAACTGGCATTGAAAATGATACTGGCAAAATTATAAATAAAAGAGATAGATATCACTGAATCTCCATTATGTCTCTCTCCATTATTTCTCTTTAGTTGCTGAAGACATTTAAAAGAATAATAGATAACATCAGCAATTTTGTACGATGGTAAAAATTATTGTTGAATATATTTATTATAGATAAATGTACATGTTAAGGTTATGTTAACCAATAAATGGAAAAATAAAATTCAAATCAGCTTTTGTAACAACAGTATCGAATAGATCATATCTTTTTAAATAATAAGAAACGAGACACTCAATTTTTATATATAAATAATATCTCAGAGAATAGTCGTAAAAATAGAATTGTATATAAATAATATCGCTGAGGCTAGTAATAAAAATAGAATTGTATATCAATAATATTTCTGAGGTTAGTCGTAAAAATGGAATTGTATATAAATAATATCTCTGAGGCCAGTCGTAAAAATAGAATTGTATATAAATAATATCTCTGAGGCTAGTAGTAAAAATAGAATTGTATATATAATATCTCTGAGGCTAGTAGTAAAAATAGAATTGTATATAAATAATATCTCTGAGGTTAGTCGTAAAAATAGAATTGTATATAAATAATATTTCTGAAGTTAGTCGTAAAAATGGAATTGTATATAAATAATATCTCTGAGGCTAGTAGTAAAAATAGAATTGTATATATAATATCTCTGAGGCTAGTAGTAAAAATAGAATTGTATATAAATAATATCTCTGAGGTTAGTCGTAAAAATAGAATTGTATATAAATAATATTTCTGAGGTTAGTCGTAAAAATGGAATTGTATATAAATAATATCTCTGAGGCTAGTAGTAAAAATATAATTGTATATAAATAATATCTCTGAGGTTCGTAGTAAAAATAGAATTGTATATAAATAATATCTCTGAAGCTAGTAGTAAAAATAGAATTGTATATAAATAATATCTCTGAGGCTAGTAGTAAAAATAGAATTGTATATAAATAATATCGCTGAGGCTAGTAGTAAAAATAGAATTGTATATAAATAATATCTCTGAGGTTAGTCGTAAAAACGGAATTGTATATAAATAATATCTCTGAAGCTAGTAGTAAAAATATAATTGTATATAAATAATATCTCTGAGGCTAGTAGTAAAAATATAATTGTATATAAATAATATCTCTGAGGTTAGTCGTAAAAATATAATTGTATGTAAGTAATATTTCTGAGGTTAGTCGTAAAAACGGAATTGTATATAAATAATATTTCTGAGGTTAGTCGTAAAAATAGTCTATAATCAATAAACATAAATTTTACAAAAACTAATAATAATAAATTGCAATTATACTATATCTTTTATACAAATCTTAGTTTAAATCTTTGTTAGAATTTGACTTTTCCAAAAAAAAAAAAAAAAAAAAAAAAAAAAAAAAAAAAAAAAAAAAAAAAAAAAATCACACTATTAATCATAATTGTTAGGTTTCCAAATCTTTTTAGTCTAGATTTGAAGCTGGTGATAAATTGAATTGCCAGCGTATAGGATTCTTCAAGTTCGAAACTGTTGGTGGCATTCCCGACAGTCATTACTTTACGAGGAGTCTTGATAGCAATTTTGCCAATGTGATTCGTCCATCAGGCGGAGTTTTCCGGGGTTTTTTCCACACGACACAAATGCTGGACTTTGAAAATCGTTCAGGAAAATCTCCATGCCTTCAGATCATCGCACATCGTTAGGCTATTTGTAGCTTACATAATTGAAGGTAATAATGATAATTGAGTATTGCATGCATAAATGAGGTCTAGCGATGTACATGTATATGCGCATGCATAAAATAAGATTTATACGAATCATTTCCAATTTCCGGTTTCTTATACGCGAATCAGGGGGAAAAAAAAAGATTCTGTAAAGAGTGCTGTAATTTAGAAGATTAAATTATTAGTATATAATTTTTTTCTAAGAATTTTATAGAAAATGACATCCGTAATCGAACAGTACTTTTTTTGTGTCTCTACAAAAAAAAAAAAAAAAATTCAGAAGTTATAAAGCTAATTTGAAAATTACAGATATAGGATTTTTGAATTTTCGTTATTGTCAAAATCATGAAAAATTAAATTGCTAGAATCTAACTGTTGGTATCGATAAATACAAAATCATGCCAGAAATTAGAATTATTATTAATTAATTTCGCCAAATTAGCGAAAAATTAGTGCCAAATTAGCGAATTAGAATAATATTTCATAAAAACTATAATAAAAACAATAAAAATTTAGCTTAGTACATGAAAAGATAAAAATAAGTAATGAATGCCTATAAAATTTCTTTTTTCTCCTAAGTCATCTGGAACTTAACTGATCAACAGAAAACGTATTTTATGTTGCAAAAATGCACCATTATTTACCACGTAACTCATTTATCAAAAATTAATTTCATGTAATATTTTTAATTAATGATTATTAATGGACCTTTTAATGACCTTAATGGTTTTAATAGACATCATCAGTTATTTTGTTATAATGAAGACATCATTCGAAAATGATTTATTACTTTAGAAATAGGAGGAATAATAATAATAATAAAAAAATACTTGTTTTCAAATTACTGATCAAACAAACATTAGCATACCCTTCGGCCAGTATTTCAACAACAAAGAACTAAAAGTAATAAAAAAAAATTTATTATGTACAACTCCCTTTATTGTTTATAACAACCACTTCATTTCCAATTCCAATATGAGATCCCCATCCATCAAATGGAACCAACAACTAGATCGGCAAAACAGACATAAAACCTTCCACTGAATAATCAAGTAAATCCCTCTATTAAATAAAGGATAAAAAATAATAGAACCAGAAAATCATTCTCCATCATAATCATCTCAAAAAACCAAGAATGTTCTTTTTTCTTGTATTGACCGACACCTCTCGAATCTTGAATCGAACACTCTTTTAAAAAAGGTTCCAGATTACAATCTGCTTGGCGATAATTCCCCTCTTAATCTACGTAATAACACGTAGTTACTTGACCCTCGCAGATAGAATTAAGGCCTAAGTCAACAAATTCGTGAGAAAGGGAGCGGGAAATAAATAAAGCAGCAAAATGGCGGAACAGAATAGAACTAAAAAGCATGACCTAACAAGTATTCTTTTGCAGTATATTAATCACCACTCCGGGCGTTTATGCTATCTTTTTAAAGCCTCCGCCCAGTAATAAATCATCGAATAAGATCTCCCCACTTGATAACCAGATGTTTAAGAAACATGATGGAATTTGATGTAGATCGCAGGCAGAGGTGTAATTTAACCATTAAACATTCTTTAACTTTATTCTTTTTGGCTGCGAGCGTATTCGATCGCCCGCCAAAGCAGCAATAATTATCTCCTTAACCTCTGAACACATTAACAAAGAGGTTCCAAGGATACATACATACACACACACACAAAAAAAAAAAAAAAAAAAGAAGGGAAAACAATATATAAATAAATGGCTTGGTGGAAGAAAGAAAGAAAGAAAAAAAGTTCGATGGGAGCGCCATGTTGTTGTTCTTTCTTTTTTTGTTCTGTTCGTATTTTGTTGTTCTTTTTTTTATTTTTGTTCTGTTGTTCTTATTTTTTTTTTGCGTTCTGCTTACGGATTCGGTCTGATATAGATGTCGGCTTATGTTCTTAGGATTTTGTGATAACAGGCATTGCCACCTGCCAGTCGAAATAGGCTAGGCGAAGTGGAAGGGAGAAACATGCAATAAAAATAATAAATAAAAAAAATGGCGGAAGATAAAAAATAAATAAACCGATGAAAAGGTTATTTTCTGGTCTCGAGTCTCAACCTTAATACCGGACACTGGATAGGAAATCCCTGGCAAACTAATTCTCCCAACAGATTTTATTTTATTCCGTTTATTTATTTTGGTATTTGAGGATAAGAATAAAAGATGTGCTGTTGAGACTGGCCAGTTGGGGTTCCAAAGCTCAAATTGAATTTATAAAGAACATTTCGTGAAGAATATGGGCTCGAATACAAAAGTGGACTATAGGGCCATATTTAGATGATATCCTATATTAATGGGGTTAATAACATCTTAGATTGCGTAAAGTAATGAAAGAAATAGAGGATTTTTAAATAATTAAATTCGAAGATTTAATAACACTGTGTTTCTTTATAGTAAGAGTTCTTAAATTATAGGACACAATTTTTCTTTCCTATGGACAAATATAGCTATCTTGGATCATCATATAATAAAATTGAAGATAAAGTTTAAATTTTTTATGGATCTAAGCTTTAATTAACATCGATTTCAAAATTCCCCACTAATTACGCTTTTCACTTACATAAAAATGTGTCCACCAGAATAGGTGCATTCGCATTTAGAAGATCTTTTTAATGAAATTTTGGATATGCTTCCGTAAGGAAATCCCAATCTAAAAGCAAGCAAATTCTGATTTCTTTCTCAACAATATATTTATTCTAAACATTTCTGCCGAATTTCTCATGATATTCTTCTTTATTTCGCAACAATATATTTATTCGGAACATTTTGATTTTTCATGTTTTTCTTCTTTATTTTACAACAATATGTCTGCTTGATGCAAAATGTCAAAAATGCAAAAATGTCTGCTTGATTTCTCATGATATTCTTCTTTATTTCACAACAATATACTTATTCCAAACATTTTAGCTTGATTTCCCATGATATTCTTCTGACAAGATTAAAAGCCAAATATACTTGCAGGAATTAAATAGGTTATTTATAAACCACATCATTTATTGAAAAGTTTTCTTAAATGCAGTGTCATCTAATTCAATGTTTTTCTTTCATTTTTTTTAAACATCAATGAGCCTCGTCTTCTATTCATATATATCATAAACAGCACACCGAAGGGTGTTTAAAAGTCTTTCTGGATGATTTTTAGGAGTCATTCCCTGCATTTGCCAACCGTATGAAAGAAAAACCAGAAAACACCCATCAGGCAGTTGTAGTGTCAATGGAAGACACTCACATGTGTCACCATAATACCCATAGTGTGTCACCGCTTCTGAAAGCAGTGATCACAATGAATCTCGTTGCTAGATTCGAACCACCTACGTTACGTCTGGGTCACGAATTGGGCAATTCAATGAATCCCGATTAAAATGTTTATTTTCGAAGATAAAATTGATCTTGCTGAAGGTCTCATTTAATCTGTCGTTATATTTCCTTGCACATTCAAAAAATATTAAATTGCAGGTTTTGAAATTAATACATTTTAAATGAAATTCTAAACACATAGATTTTTAATTACTAAAAAAAAGTGAGATTGATAAAATAGGAAAGTTATGACATTTAATTTAATAAAGTAAACAACAGCATAAAAAGAAATACTAAACATAAACTAATCAACTGTTGCTTAAAATAAAGATATATAAAAGTAAACAAACGAAAGACAAAATAAACTGCTTGGGAAAATCAACGTGGCTTTCAAAAAATTCATAGTTTACTATTACATAAATAAATAAATAAACTTTTATTTCATGGTATTTTATTTTACTTTTCTTTATGGCAATACATCTTTATTTCCGTGTTTATACATTTTCTATTTAGTACAGAAGTTAAATTAATAATAATAAAAAAAAAAATCAAGTAAATAAAAGTTAAAATTCATTTTATTTAAATAAAATTCAATAAGACATATTTACTTAACTAAATTATTAATAAATGTTTGCAGCAAAAAATATATATTTCAAGTTATTTATTTGGCATTCTTGGAACGAAAATAAATGTCAAAAAGGGAGGAAAAGAAAATAAATGCCAAACGACTTTCTTTGAAATCAAACAATATTCAAAAGGAGAATAAATTCATGGTTAGAAGAAAAATAAAATAAATAAACAAACAAAAAAATGAAAAACCCTGAATCGACTACAGAGGGAAAAAAAATCCCTTTCTCTTTTCAGTTTCTTAAAAGGGAGTTTTTGTATGCAGAGCCTTAGAGATTTACAAAAAGATATTCCAGTCGTGTGTTGTGCAGATAAAATGTTTCTGCTATCGAACTCGAAACCCCACCCCCACCATTTGACAAATAAAAATCCCTTCCAAAACCACCCACCAACCGAACAGAACAAAAATAAAAACTCCAGAAGAATTATTCGAATCGCTGACCTAAACTCGGTAGAAAAATAATCGGGATAAAATATTTCGTCTGCGAGGATATTTCTTTGGAATAAACCGTATTTGAAAGTAAAATGGATTTTCCCTTTTTTTTTTATACATAATAAAATTCATGGGGAAAAAAACTGCTTTATCGTAAGATTCACATCGGAGAACGCATATTTTACTCGCCATTACTGAAAGAAAGGCTCCTTCTTTTAGGATTGGTTGATTTGCTTGTGACGTTTTAGAATTTTAAAAATTTCCGCATTTGGGCTTATTGTTCCGTATAATGGCGGTATAAAAAATAAAACAACGTTAGATAAAAGTCTAATCGTATATTAAATCAGAAGATTTCTTTTTTCTAACAAATATTATTATAATAAAGCTTGCACACAGAAAGAAATATGAACTGTTTGTTATATAATGGTTTTTAAAGATGTTTTATGTTTTAATACAAAATAGGTATTTCGACAATCTTCAAAAAATTGTTAATACATAAATATATTTTATATGGGGTTATAAGTTAATAGCTAATTATATTTTATATTACATTAAGACATTTTTTCCATAAAGTATTAAAAAAAATGCATTGAAATAATTTATTTCTTATATTACGTTAATTTTGTTTATGTTCTATGTATGTTTGTTTAGATATGTTTGCTTTTACATTTTTTAAAAAAAAATCATTGTTAAATAATTTCTCTCTTAGATATTTTATATTGTTATTTATAAAAAGTAAATTAAAAAAACATTCTAAAACTTCTACCAAAAGATATTTAAAAAATATTGTTTTCAGTATTAAACTATTATTATTAGGTTTTACAGTAACTTACGCTAAACATTAGGGTATATAAATAATATGTTAATATAAAAATTATTTTTAGTTTTAAAATATATCATGTTTTTAAAAAGAAATACATTCCGGCTTATAGATTTATCGTGCCCATCTCTGCCACCGATACGAAACTTTCAAATCGAATTTGTATTTTGGGTGTGGAAGATGCCTCCCTTAATTCAAAATCCCAACGCATTCTCTTCCAAGCTATTTCTGTGCTATTTAAATCTTAAATAGCGATTTTATAATAAGTTTAAATGTCAAGATATTTTATTTTTTTAAACATTTTATTTTTTATTATTTCCAATGAATTTTAATCTACTGAGGTGGAATAAAAAGTAAAAATAACAACTTTTAAATAAAAGTGCCCAAAAATAACATAATTTATTTGATATGTCTACATTATTATTATCTATCTTTTACAAGAAAGGAAACATTCTTAAATTAAGAGAATTGCCTGTGGTAACTAAAAATTTTGTTATTATTATCTGAATATATTACTTTAACTCAGTAAAAAATGTATTGAAAAGGGTGTGATTAATAAACTGTATGGTCTTGTCCTTAAATAGAAACTGAGAGTTTCGAATGTTTTGAGTCAAATGTTTTTGCAAATAATAATAATAATAATAATAATAAATAAAAAATATAAATAAATAAATACAATGAAATAAAATAATAATAAATTTAAAATTCTTCTGAATTTCGAAATACAAAATTCTTAAGACAGAGAGAATTCCAATATGTGATTAAAAGTATCTTTAGTTTTCAATTCAATCGAAATGCAGTACGATTTGCGAAATTGATCTTTTTTACCACAACACTAAGAAAGACGAAACAGCAATAAAAAAAAAAGCAAAATGGATAAAAGTTCGCGCCAAAAGATACCCACTGGGAGAGAGTGGCTTTTCGAACTAACAATGGAACAGATGTGGCCCTTTTCGAACAAAGCGTGTTGCGGGATCAGCATCAAAAATGGCCGACGCGAGACCTTTTGTTGGGAAACGTGTTGAATTCAGTGGACTATTTGGAAAACATTTCACTTCGCCTCTGCCTTTTAGCTCCAGTGACCTATGAACTTGCCGCCTTTTATTGTTTCTCTTTCTCTCTTTTTTTATTTGGCATTGATCCTTTGGCGAGATTTTCAATAGAATTTGGGGTATGAATATGTATCCATCGTAAGTGGGATGATTTAGTGGTACTGGTTTACCATGTTGGCGAGATTTTCACTAATTGGTGATAATTCTGTTTGCACAATATTTGTTCTCTTTTTTTTTTTATATACCAATATTTAAAATTTTATATTATTTTATTTATTGATTATTATTGTTTGGAAAATTAAAAATCGTATTAGAAAAAGAAATGGTAATAGTGATAAAGCAGTTTTAAATCTTTCATATGGTTTGCAAAGTATAATGTTGTTATCTATCTCTCTCTCTCTCTATATATATATATTGTAGTGTTGTGGGTTGGAATAACTGGTATATAATGGTACTGGGTACTGGGTATTGTTGTGTTGAGACATGAGACACAAGTTTAAGAACTCACAGACTTATTGACACAGGCACAAACACCACACACATATAGAGACCGACAATATTTAACACAGTTAAAGACACATAATTATAGATTCGTGAAAGGATTCCACTTCTAAGCCGAAAATAAAGATACTCAGGTACGCGCTGGATGCGCGAAATATACTTCCTCTCCAGGTGAGAGTCTGTAGGCCAACTATAACGCAGGGTTGTGTTGAATATATTTGCTCTCCTGATGAGAGAATACAAACTAAACGTTTCTCAGTAGAAGAACGCGTTTTCTCTGTACTTCTTTTCGGGTGAATGTCTCGAGGCCTAGTGACCATTTCTCCTGAACGCCACTTGCAGTGCGTAGGAGGAATCACGATTACAATATATATATAATCATATATACACTGAAGTGACAAAAGTCATGGGATAGCAATATGCAAATTTTCAGATGGCAGTAGCATCGCGTAGAATAGGTATAAATGCGCAGTGCTTTCGCAGAGCTTTCATTTCTGTTCAAGTTATTCATGTGAAGAGGTTTTGACGTGATGATGACCGCACGACGGGAATTAACAGACTTTGAACGCGGAATGTTAGTTGGAGCTAGACGCATCGGTCATGGCATTTCGGAAATCGTTAGGAATTCAACATTCCCAGATCCACTGTGTCAAGAGTGTGCCGAGAGTATGAAATTTCAGGCATAACATCCCACCATGGACAGCGCAGTGGTCGACCGCCTGCACTTAACGACCGAGACCGGCGACGTCTGCAAAGAGTCGTAAATTCTAACAGACAAGCAACACTGCGTCAAATAACCGCAGAAATCAATGTGGGACGTACAAGGGACTTGTCTGTTAGAACTGTGCGGAGAAATTTGGCTTTCTTGGGCTATTCCAGCAGAAGACCGACTCGAGTGCCTTTACTGACAGAACGACATCGCTTGCAGCGACTCGTGGGCACGTGAGCATATCGGTTGGTCCCTAGATGAATGGAAAACCGTGGCCTGGTCCGATGAATCACGATTTCAGTTGGTAAGAGCTGATGGTAGGGTTCGAGTGTGGCGCAGACCCCACGAAGCCATGGACCCAAACTCTCAGCAAGGCACTGTTCAAGCTGGTGGTGGCTCCGTAATGGTGTGGGCTGTTTTTTCATGGCATGGACTTGGTCCTCTGGTGCGACTGGACCGAACATTGACTGGAAATGCTTATGTTCAGCTACTTGGAGATCACTTGCAGCCATTCATGGACTTCATGTACCCAAACAACGATGGGATTTTTATGGATGACAATGCGCCATGTCACCGGGCCACAACTGTTCACGATTGGTTTGAAGAACATTCTGGACAATTCCAACGAATGATCTGGCCACCTAGATGAATCCCACCGAGCATTTATGGGACATCATCGAGAGGTCTGTTCGTGCCCAAAATCCTGCACCATCAACGCTTTCACAATTATGGACGTCTATCGAGACAGCATGGCTCAATATTCCTGCAGAAGCCTTCCAACGACTTGTTGAGTCCATGCCACGTCGAGTTGCTGCACTTCACCGGGCGAAAGGAGGGCCGACACGATATTAAGAGGTATCCCATGACTTTTGTCACTTCAGTGTATATATATATATATATATATATATATATATATATATTAGATATGGATATGGATGTAGATGATATTGTTGGCATTTTCCCATAATTAAAATTTGCTTAATATATAGCAAAAAATCATTTATAAGTAATATATATGCGATATATAAGTAACTACATATGTTTAATTTGAATAATAAACAAACTATTCTAATGTTATAATACACAAACATTGATATGTCACTGACATAAGCCTGTTCTAAAAAATGTGGTTTTCTCTGATGTTTTACATGAACGTGTACTGTAAGCCTTTTAGAAATATTTGGTTTTGACTTGTGATTTGATGTTTATACCAAAAATAAACAAATAAAATAAATAAACATAAATAAATAATTGGTATTTAGTAATAATAATTGGTATTTAGTAATAATAATTGATATTTAGTATAATAGTAATCTATAGTCATAGATTATCCATTAATCACTTTAAAGTTCATAATAATTAAAGTGTGTGTTCCTACGGTATTATTAGTGAAGTTTTTTCATTTTCAATTACTCAAGATTATTTATATTCAGTAATACTAACCCTCACAGTTAAAAAACCACTACAGTGCAGAATTCGGGTGCGGGTTAGCTATTTATGAAAGTACATTATGGAATTATGTATATTATGGAAAGCAGTATTTTTTCTTCATTTGAGGTTTAAGAAAATAGGCTTTTTGTGGTGTATGGAGAGTTGCAATTAATTTACTATGATAGCTCACGTATCAATGGTGAATAATCTGAATTAAACGCTAAACTAAGATGAGTTACTGTATGGATTATTTATTACTCAAATACATACATAATAAAATATTAAAAAAAGGAAAAATAATGGGTATTTAAATACTTCTTGCAAGTCATAGATTATCCATTAATAATTTTGAAGTTCATAATAATAAGTTTTATTCTTTTTATTAGTTAGAAAAAGATATTATCTCAATATATAATATCATAAAAAGTTGATATACTCATGAATTTATTAATATTTTTAAGCAGCATGCTTGTAATTGCATGTGCATATTGTTGAATACATGTTATACAATATGGAATATGTGTTATACAATATGTATGAGCTTTTCTCCTGTAACGTGGCGACACATATTTTCAGAAACATGTTGCAGCATGTCTGATGGAATAGTATCGCCTTCGATTATTCCAAAATTCTTGAGATGCTATTAGTAAATTCATCCGTATATCAACTTTTGGACCATGTGGCATTAACAAATTTACTCTACAGTTTTGAAACTTCAAAATCTCGCCAACTTGACGACACTATTCACACTTCAGAAACTTCCGACAACCCTGTACCAAAAAAAAGAAAATTGTTGGTGGGAGTTCCAGCTCTACAAGTCATTCCAGTCTGCAGGGGGTTTATGCATAACGAAATGAACAAAGGTCGCTCATGAATTGAAGCGATCCTAAGAGGATCAAAGGGACTTCGATGGGGGGGGGGCGGGGGTTCTTTTCGAATAATTTTTCACCAAACGATCGTGCGGCGCTGGGGGATTACCAGAGTGTAAACTGCAGATTAGTTCTGCCAAAATCGGCGCATTGTTCGGATAAGGGGGCCGTGAATCGTATAAGGAAATCGTGTGACATATTCGAAGTCACTTAGGGTGGAGGGGGTCGTGATATTTCGGGGGAGCACATTAGACCACAAATTCGACACGTTGCAGAATAGACCGCTGTAAAAAATTGCGTAAAACGATATCGCTCTTAGAAAAAAAGGGCATCTGATATTCAGTAGTTGAATAAACAATGTATGAAGTAAATCAAGCATATTATTGTATTGCTTTTTTTTTTCACAGTTGAAGAATTAAATCAGATATTGTACAATGTGTGAGGTGCTCTGAAACTTTTGTGTACCCTTAGTTTTATTTTAATTATATATATTAAATATTGTATTTAATCTCTTTCGGTATTCTGGACCATTTTTAATTAAAATTATTAAACATTGTATTTAATCATTTTTAGGGTCTTCTAAAAACTTTTGTGTGAACTTAATTAGTATTGTACTTAATCTCTTTAAGTACTCTAATATTTCATGGCGTTTATTTTTTTAATTAAGATTATTAATTTTTTCAAGCGCTCTAAAACTTTTCAAGGATTATCTAAAACTTTTTTAATTAAAATTCTTAAATATTACTACATCTCTACTCTAAAACGTTTCTTAATTAAACTATTAAATAGTGTATTTAATCTCTTCGGGTACTCTGAAACGTTTTTTAATTAAAATTATTAAATATTGTATTTAACCTCTCAAGGATTTTTAAAACATTTGTGTATAGTTTTTTCAATTAAAATTATTCAACATTGTTCTTAATCTCTTAAAACGCTTTGAAATATTTGGGTAAGTTTAAATTTTTTTTTAAATTAAAATTATTAATCTCTTTAAGTATTGTGAAACTTTTCAAGTGTCACGTAAAACTTCTTTTTAATTAAACATTGCACATTGCCCTTCAAGTTCTCTGAAGCATTTGTGTACAATCAGTTTTTAATTAATGTTATAAAATATTACTTCATCTCTACTTTAAAGCGCTTCTTTAATTAAAATAAAGTTATTAAATACTTCACCTCTATTCTAAAATGCTTCTTTAATTAAAATATTGTATTTAATCTCTTAAGAATGTTTAAAACATTTGTGCACACTTTATTTAATTAAAATATTATATTTAATCTCTTAAGAATGTTTAAAACATTTGTGCACACTTTATTTAATTAAAATATTATATTTAATCTCTTAAGAATGTTAAAACATTTGTGCACACTTTATTTAATTAAAATATTATATTTAATCTCTTAAGAATGTTTAAAACATTTGTGCACACTTTATTTAATTAAAATATTATATTTAATCTCTTAAGAATGTTTGAAACATTTGTGCACACTTTATTTAATTAAAATATTATATTTAATCTCTTAAGAATGTTTGAAACATTTGTGCACAGTTTATTTAATTAAAATAATTAAATATTGCACTTAATCTCTTTAGATATCCTGAAGCAAATCAGATACTCTAAATATTTTTAATTAAGTTTGTTAATTTTTTTTTTAAATTAAAATTACTTTAACTGAAAAAATATATATAGTAGTTTGAATATTATTTAATTCAAGTTAAATTTCAGTAGTTTTTAATTTTTAAAATACAATGATGTCTTTCTTTTCGTAGACATAGCTTCCTAAATGAGAAGCAAATACAGGCACTCAGGCTATTAGGATTTATACCTTGTAGTAGTGTATTTCATAGAAGTCTTTTAAATCTGACTGTAATTATCAAACCATGTAACTGACAAATCAATGTGATAAATTTTAAAATCGAAGAAAGTAGTCAAAAAGTAATTTTTATCATTTTGAAACTGTGATTTCAACAACTAAAATAATAGAAATACCTTTTCCATTATGGTCAAGAATGCTGAACTAGGTTAGCGACTCGTTGACCAAAATTTTGACATTTTATGTTACATATTCACAATTCAGGCTAAAAAAATTAAAGTTAATCGTCTAATAAATGTCCGTCTACGTAACGTAACGTAACGGTTGATGTTTAGTTGGAGTACCGAGGGTAATATCCTATACCTCCATATCATAATTTATATTTTAAAAGTTACATATTATAGAAGTCCAAAATATTAAAAATTATTAAAGAAGAAAATTTTATAGAGCACATGCTCTGTAAAGAGATCAAAAATGAAATAATTAGGATTAGTAAATCAATTCAAAATTTAAAATAATAATTAATAATAAAAATTTATTTAAATTTAAAAATAAATAAATGTGACAATAAAAATAAAAATAAAATAGCCCGTTACGATTCAAAACCTGATAATGGTCAACAATCTTTGATGATATGCTATTTATGAAGTCCTATTAATACAAACTTTTAACTCAGATAACGTAAACATAACATGCAGGTGGTTTTAATGTTTTGATTGAGCGTTTGTGTCAATAGATACTTGTTTAGGATCTTATGAAAATCGCAAAAATAAAAAATAAAATATATCTCTAAAAAAGTTTTAACAAAATGAACTGTACAACATTTACGGTAAATTTAAATACTCATTACAAATACAGAAATAAAAATTCAGCAAATGAAATATTATGTTTATGTTTAAAAATTAAACAGACATTTATATTTCTCAAATGAAAGTATTGTATACTTTATGAATATTTATTTATATTTTTGTTTTACTTTTGAAGTATATTTATACTTTAATTTACATACATTTAAATAATATGAAACAGAATTATTGAAAAAAGTTACATTTAAGTACTTATAAAACGAACCACATTTAATTTTTTGGTACAAAATATCTACATATTACTAAAGTAAATACTTTTAAATTTCTTGAAAAGAAAATAAATAAAAATAGTAAAATAAAAAGTTAGTAGGAAGATAAATATTATCTTAAGCATTAAAAATAACTAACAATAATTTAATAAACACCCAGACAAATAAATCTTTATTCTTCGTAGTATTTTTTTTTCTAATTCCAAAAGAATATTCATTGTATCAATTTTTAACAAAAATAAATTCAATGCAAATAACACAGTTTGAAAACGAAACCCAATAAAAATAAATAAGAATATATTTCCTAAAGCAAAGACGAAATTCGATATCATTTATTTGTTCTGAACATAAAGAAAAGTGGAAACATTTTTAATAACTTGAATCTATATTCATATGCGAAATGTTTGACTTCATTAAATTTGCCGAATTGTTAAATTATAAAAGAATTTGCTAAAGGAAACAGAACAGAAATTTTATTCAAACAGAATAATTTTATGTCCTAAAGTTGATTATTAAAATGTATTCTTTCAACATATAAATCTCACTGTATAAGAATAAATAAAAATATTTAATGAATCTTTTTTCTCTATTTAAATTTTTACAGAAATAAATTTGTAACAAAACTAATATTTAAGAAATATAATATTCTGAATCGTTAGCAAAATGTGGAGAAATATGTTGTTGTACGAAATTAAATTTTCTGCTTTTTTTAAACCCCTTGTTTCATATTCATAAAAATAAATACTCTAGCATTTGCTTTATTTTTTTTAAACGGAAGTTGAAACTATTAGATTATACATTTGCTTTAAGGCTTTTATTGTTATTTTATTTTTCCCTGACTACATAAAAATGTTTTCAGATTTCAAGGATTTACAGGGGAAAAAAAAGAAAAAGGGGAAAAAAAGGATAAAAAGGGAAAAAAATGGCTGCATATAATTTCATTTAATTGTGATTTTTTTTCTCTATTTTATTTAAAATAATCAGTGAAGAATTATTATTTTTGTTCTTTCTCCCTCCCTTTTTTTCAGCTGCGTTGTTATTTACTTTTTTTAAAGAACGTTAAATGTTTTTTTTTTTTCTTTTTTTTTACAGTCGTATGCTGTTTGATCAATTCAAATTTAATCAAGAACCCGTTTCCCTTTTTATAAATGTAACGCGGTTTGTTGAAAACAAAGAAAACCATAGAGAAAACATCACAAAAAAATGGATTAAAACTGAAAAACGTAAAAAAAATATCTATCATAATAATAAGTAAATGAAAAGATTAAAAGAACACTTTCGAAAAAATGGCGAATGGGGATTTTTTTCCCTACAGAATAAAATGAATGTGTTTTTTCCCCTTTCTGTTAGAAACAGTAAATTCATTTTTAATCAAATATAAATATAGTGTTAAGTAGCAGTTTCTCTTTTAAATTTTTTTTCACTTCTTAGATTAGCTAGAACTTTAATTAGTTTTTATCAAGTTAATGTAACAAAGACCGAAGAAAAAACAATATTTTTTTTCGCTTTTATTCTAATTTAGGTAATAAGTAAATGAATGACTGTTAAATAAAATGTTGTTATCTTAATTTTAATCCTTTCATTTTCATTCTGGTGCAGAAGGATTAAAAAAAATAATAACAATAATTCTATGATTTTACTGTCCTTTTTTTGTGTGTGTGCAAAAGCGCCTGTATTAAAACATAAGAACAATAGAATTAAATTGATAAAATTAAATAAATAGTTTTTTTTGGTAACTTTAGCTTCTTCAATTTATAATGGAATTTGTAAGAGCTTTTAAAATAAGTGTGTTCTTATTTTAATTCAATTATTTTATTATTTTTTTAGATTTCTTAAGTTACGCACAGTAAACACATTTTTTATATTTCAGGAAAGGTAAAAGCAATTAACATTCTTAAAAAAATTAATCTCAGAAATAAGCTGGAAAAGAAGAAATATATGAGCATTAATTTTGAGAAAGAAATATTCATTTAAGTAGCTTAAATTATTGAAATTAATTCAATTGGTGGCATTTTTACAAAAAGTGGAAAGCTAAAATCTCCAGTGAATTAGTAAAGAAATCTAAATTATTAGCTTCTATTTTTATTTCACTTGTTGTGAAACATTAATTGTTACATATTTTATGATGCCTTATTTGTTTACTTTTACGTGAAATAGAAAATAAAATACGAAAAGAATTGTAAATATTCCATTATTGCAACCGACTCTATATTTATTCAGAAATATTTTTGTAAATATTTAACTTTTTTATTTAAATTACATATTTTTTAGAACAATGTACTTATTTATTTTAATAAAATATTGTTTATGTGATAAATTATGATAAATTATGAATATTTATGTTTTTGTAAAAAATATGTGTGATGTGTTGCAAAACTATAAAACTGAAATATAATCAATTTGAAATAAGAATTTAATTATAATATTTTTGGAATCTATATAAAAAAATAAAAATAATTAAATATTATAATAGAGATGAAAATTCGAATTTCCTATTAATAGTTATTTTTCATTTAAAGTTTTATAATTTTGAAATATTTTTAAAACATTATTTATATATATTTTTTTCTAATGCAGCTGACAAATACTTAGACCGTGATCGTTTTTATGCCATAAGCAAGGGCTGCACCGACGTTACTCACTTAGCACTACACAGGGGATGCGTGTAGCTTGAAGATAAGCTACTGATGCGGAGTAACAATGCTTATTTTTATAAATAAAAGTAAAATTTTTTACTATAAAAACATTTTACATAACATTAATTAGATGAAAATTAGTATGAAACATTAATTGAAAAAAAATATTTACATTTCAGAATGATTAAGAATGCTAAATATATTTTCCTACAGCTATATATTGATTTATTTTTTATTAAATCATTCTTTCCCCATCAAATAAACACATTGTAAACAATTTTGTAATATATTTTCATCCTCATCTAAACATCTTCTGCTCCATCCTCTTTTTCCCCTTATGTAGAACATAAAACCGACAGCAAGCAGTATTCAGTTTCTACTCATCTCAAAAAGACAGTTTAGAATTTTAGAAATACTTCCAACGTTCTTTCTTTTCCCCCCACCAACATCATGGATATTTTATCGTCTGCTAGCATCAAACCTCCTTCCATTTCACCAGAAAAATCTCAGAAGCCAATGTCGTTACTCCAAGGCGTCCCCCATCACTTTATCGTCTGCACTATATATTTTATCGTTCTTCACAATAAAATAAGAAGAGATAGATGACGTCACAGAGGCGGCCAAACGATATCTAGACGGTTGGAAAATTTCCCTATTCGAAAAAGCGTTATTCACAATTATTATCCCCGCATCTAAAAAGAATGTTTTACTATTCTAAGAAATATAAAAAATTTTTTTTTTTTTTTTTTTTTTTTTTTTTTCCCGTGCCAAGCAAAGAAATCCAACCCAGTGGATTTTCCTTTCTTTTTTTTTCTTTCTTTTTACCTTTTTAATTTTATGTATGGCGGAATTTTATAGCAGGTTTTAAAAAGGGGAAAAATATATGGCCAAAGCTTAAAGAGTAAATTATTATACCATATTTATATTCCTGCGAGTCGTATAACATCTATCATGGAGGCAAAACGCGGTTGTAAAAAAATAAAAATAATAATAATAAATGGCGGGAACAATAAAGGGAAGAAAAAAAGTGGGTAACACCGTGTAAAGGGTTTGTCATAAAACATAAGGCTGTAAAATGTTTCACCGGCAGCTGATAAAGCAATGCAGTTTAGAGCCTGAGTAATGCTTTTATGGAGTGGCAGTTAAAAAAAAAAAGAATGGAGAAAAAACGGGGAAAGGTAGGGAAAAAAGCTTTTAGAAAGGGAAGAGATGGGGAAGAAAAAATTGCACTAAAGCGCATATTAATATAAAATGTGCATAACATTCGAAAATGTTCTCTATTGTAAATATTACCTAGCACAAAATACTGATTTAAATGAAGAAATTAGTTTTATTTTAGTAAATTAATAGTTTTTGATGATTGTATTTTTTTTGTGTGTTTGGACAATTGTTAAAAAGAATGTTTGTGATTCTCATACTATACTAATTATACATATGATACAATTATAATTATACATATTAAGCCTGTTGGCCGAGTGACTAGAGCTTTGGCGCTCGGTGCCTCAATCTACGGGTTGGGGTCCCGAAAGTGCCATGGATGTCTGTAGTGGTTTGGAATCCGCTTTAAACCGTAGGGCCCGGTTTAATATGACTACTTGAACTACACCACACCCCATCACTGTGCCTAGAGCCGAGTTGTCCCTTTACAGTTTGGGAATGATGTGGGTGAGAAGTCTTATTGGGCTCTGTGACGCTCTAGACTGGGACTTACGGCTTAAACTGGATTCCGAACCACTACAAACATTTATGGTACCACAGAGACTCGAACCCGAAACCTGTGCACCAAGCGGCAGCGCGCTAGACACTCAGCCATTCAAGTTCCCTGTCTAATATGACTATTGGACGTAGGGATGACAACCCTAACCCGTAAAAAGAAAAAAGCATCTTTTGTCTCGAAATCTGACAGTAGGCAGACGGCTTTTGATCATCATGGGGCTATTGCGCCAGTGAAGAAGAACTATACATGGGAACTTGCCTGACTCTGGATAAGGGCTAATGTTGAGGTGGACGTGGTACAAATTGCAGTCACTTGCCTTAAATGAGGAGACATAATGGCGATTGCGATAGCCTTTGTAAGTTTTATACATTATCAGTCAAGTTACATGGGGGACGTTTTCCGGGTTTTCTCTCATACAATACGAAAATGTTTATCTAAAAATTCTTAGAAATCACCATTCCCTGACGGCGAGATATTGGTACTTATTGATTTACCTGACGATGATTCGTGGTTAAAGTAGTAATTAAAAAATATATAAATATAACTATGCAGGTATAGTCCGACCACCAATTGCGTAGAATAGCAAGCGACCAAGTTGAACAAATTCAAAAATGCGTCATAGGGAGGAAATGTCATTGAAATGGGATTTTAATTGCAATTAAAAGCATGTTAATTTTTAATAATTAAAAATTCAGATTTTAGGATATTGAAAGAAAAAGTTAATAAAAACATTTCTCACCAACTATTATATCTCTTACTTTTAAAGCATCTTGACTTGAACTCCTAACAAATATTCGATTGATGTTTCTGCTGTTAAATAGGATGCTTACCATTCCCAAATTTTTACGTGTTCTGACTACATGTTGGAGATCCTTGTGATGAAGTTGACAATATATATGAGGAGACTTTCTAAATCATTCAAATTTTATTAAATATAATCTGACTAATATCCCGACTAGAAATTGACAATATTCACCGCGAGACAGTCACAGTTAGCTGTTATTAATTAGAAAAAAATTATCTTTAGATAGGAATATTATGTGTTTTCAGAAATCATGAAATACAACGTTTGCTTTTCATCAATGCATTTTTATTGTGTTCTGTATAAAATTCCGTATGAAATAAATATTCTATATAAAATTCTGTATGAATATTCTGTATAAAATTATGTATGAAATGAATATTCTGCATAAAATTCTGTATGACATGAATATTCTGTATAAAATTATGTATGAAATGAATATTCTGCATAAAATTCTGTATGAAATGAATATTCTGTATAAAATTATGTATGAAATGAATATTCTGTATAAAATTAAGAATGAAATGAATATTATGCTAATGTTAGTTGTTTTCAAGAGGTAAAAACTAAAAATTTTAATAAAATTATGTTTTACAAAAAGAATAGGATCTTTTTTCTATTAAAAAAATTTGCAAACAAACAAAGCTATATCAAATTAAATAGAATAATAATAAATATTATTAACTGATTCTAACTTTTTATCACTTTTATTTTAAATCTTATAGTGTTGAATTATATTTTAAACCATTCTCTTATTATTTATAGATTACACAAAAAATAATTAAAAATCAATATAAATATTGCTTGAATGTTCAAAAGATAATTTCTAAATAGGATTAAATTAAAGGACCCTTTAAAAATCCTCTTGAATTATTCAATAATTATTTTTTGATAACTCTCATTTACGATATCATACTTTTATTTTATATTACCGTGCGCTATCAAAACGTTTGTCATGTTACAAAATTTAAAGGATAAAGATAAAAACACAGAAACCATAAATTTTTGCTTTTTCTGTCCGTTCTATTTGGCGACCATTTTCACCATAAAACTCTTTTTAACGATCATTAAAAATAAACTTTATAGTTTATGATCAATCATAAAAAAAATAATGGCACAAATAAAACTTAGATTCAACGTAACATCGATTGCAATTTTTGTGTGAAAGAAAAATGACAACATGAAGATAAATAAATAAATTATTTTTTTAGCTTAAATAAATTAAAATGCTTGCAAAAATACCTAATACAACTACATTTACATAAAATATTAGCTAATTTCCATTCCTTCAAGGTTTTTCCAATTAGTAATACATATAATGAAATTAGAAAATGAAATATGAAAAAGGGATAAAATATTTATTTGCAATAACAGATATTGATAAATAATTTAAACAAACGATATTATTATTTATTCATAAATAGTTTAAACAAATGATATTATTATATATTGATAAATAATTTAAACAAACTATAGTAATTTCAAACAAACTGTTTTTATCTGATTTTTAAAAAAAATGTGTTATTTTATTTAATATTCCTTGGCAAAATGTTATATTTATTGATGAGTTTTTGTTTAAAACAACATTTAATACGTTAAATATGCACCTAAAATGCTTTTTTAGACCCCTTAAAAATAAGCAATTAAATTCACTGTAAGTACAAAATATTTACAATAAATAGAATGTGTGTAAAACATAATCAGAAAAATGTATTATGTAGAAAAAGATTTCACCCAATCAGAACAGGGGCATTTTGACATGCGTACTAGAACAATTAGAGGTAGAAAAGATGGGAAGCAAACTTTAAAAAAAAAAAAATGAAAGAAATATAAAATTTTAGTTGTGTAGGGAGGAAAACTTTAAAAAAAAAAGAACAAATATGAAATTTTAGTTGCATTGTCCCTTAATAAACAATTTAAATTTACTGCAATTTCAAAATGTTTACAGTAAATAATATGTGTTGAAAACATAATCAGAAAAATGTATTATGTAGAAAAAGATTTCCCCCAATCAGAACCATGTATTATGTAGACATTTTTTGACAAACGTACTAGAACAATTTTAACTTTACTCATTCATTTACATTTTGCCAATAAGAGCTAGAAAAAATGTGAAGCAAACCTTAAAAAAAATAAATATTAAATTTTAATTGCATAAGGAAGCAAACCTTAAAACAAAGAAGAAAGAAAAAAATATCAAAATTTGGTTGCATTGCCCCTTAATAAGCAACTCAAATTTATTTTAAGTACAAAATATTTACATTAAATAGAATGTGTGTAAAACACAATTAGAAAATGTATTAGGTAGAAAAAGATTTCACCCAATCAGAATCATCACCTTTTGACATGCGTACTAGAACAGTTTTTACTTTACTCATTCACTTACATTTTGCCAATAAGATGGAAGCAAACTTTAAAAAAAAGAAGAAAGAAATATTAAATTTTAGTTGCATAGGTCATGAAACTAAATCCCGAAATAGTCGTAGCAAAAAATGTACACAAAAACACCCGAGCTATAACATATAATGGCAGAAAATATACTACACAAGCATAGTTCTCCATTTAAACAGCTGCAGTTTTTTCCTTCTCTATGAAATGGCAAATGGGTTTTTTATTGAAATGCTTTAAGCTGTCGCTGAAGTAGTTTTCAAATCCCCCAGGGGGGGAAGGTCCATGATTTCGAGCGTTTGTTTGTAAGAAAGTAAATAAACAAGCGGAGAGGAAAATGCATCCGAAAAGGGTTGTTTCCTGGAGAGTGAAAAAAAAAAAATCGTTTTGAAAACAAGAAGCCGTTAAAATAATGCAAACTTATTCAAGGAGCAGGCAGGGCTTTTTTTATGTCGTGCTCAAAGTGTAATGTTTATTCTTGCGTAACTCGATGTTTTTGGAGTATGTTTCTTTTCATGCTCCCAGAAACATTATAGATGTGTGTTAGAAAGAAGAAACGTTAGGGGGGTATTTTTATGGGGGGAGGTTTTGGAATAATATTTATGGAAATATTTTCTATTCTACAATAAAGTTCTTTTTTTTTTGTTTCATGATTGTTTATAAAATGGTAATTTTATTGCTTAAAATTACCACCTTATTCTTCTCATCTTATTCTTCCCATCTTTTCTAGCTCTTTAGATATATTTTATCGCAACAACATGGGCCAGATCGGTTTGTTTTGAAAGGTCAGTGGTACTATCAGTGGTTTGAAACACGATGGGCCAGAAAGTCTTCAATTTGTATTCTAGGAAATATAAGAAGGATACGAATATTGACGGTCTAGTCGGCGGATGTTCATTCCAAAATTCAGTGTGTTCCCGAACCACTGATAAATCAGTGGTTCGGAACACGATAAACGATGATAAAACGAAAAGCCAAAAAGCAATATCATGGAGTCGATCGGTTTGGTTGGAGAATTCAGTGGTTCAGAACACGATAAGTGCTGGTAAAACGGAAGTCTAGAAAGTTCTTCCATTTATTTATATTCTAAGAAAATGTGAAGAGGAAACGTATTTTCAAAGACCTATTTCAAAATGAGGCGTTAAAACGTGAAGCACTGAGTTCTTATTTGTACAAAAATTTTTTTCTCCTACTGAACAAAATTTTTTTGCTTCATGATTGTTTCTAAAACGATAATTTTATGGCCTAAAATGTAAGCATACATATATTTTATCGCAATTTCATAGGCCCAAAAAATTTAATACTACATTAAATTTGCTTCCCATCTTTTTTAGCTCTTACTATATTATATTTTAATTGCATAGGGAAGCAAACTTTGAAAAAAAGAATAAAGAAATATTTACAATAAATAATATGTGTGTAAAACATAATCACAAAATGTATTACGAAGAAAAAAATTTCACACAATCAGAACCATAGCATTTTGACATGCGTACTAGAGTAATTTTTACTTTACTCATTCATTTACATTTTGCCAATAAGAGCTAGAAAAAATAGGAAGCAAGCTTTACAAAAATAAAGAAGAAAGAAATATTAAATTTTAGTTGCATAGGTCATGAAACTAAATCGCGAAAAAGTAGTAGCAAAAAAAAAAAAAAAAAAAAAAAAAAAAGTACACAAAAAACCGAGCTATAACATATAACATATAATGGCAGAAAATATACTACACAAGCACAGTTTTCCATTTAAACAGCTGCAGTTTTTTCCCTTTCTATGAAGTGGCAAATGGGTTTTTTATGGAAATGCTTTAAGCTGTCGCTGAAGTAGTTTTCGAATCCCCTGGGGGGGAAGGTCTGTGATTTCGAGCGTTTATTTGGAAGAAAGTAAATAAACAAACGGAGAGGAAAATGCATCTAAGAAGGGTTGTTTCCTGGCGAGTAAAAAAAAATTGTTTTCAAAACAAGAAACCGTTAAAATAATGCAAACTTATTCGAGGAGCAGGCAGGGCTTTTTTTTATGTCGTGCTCAAAGTGTAATGCTCATTCTTGCGTAACTCGATGTTTTTGGAGTATGTTTCTTTTCATGCTCCCAGAAACATTATAGATGTGTGTATTACAAAGAAGAAACGTTAAGGGGTTTATTTTTTTTATGGGGGGAGGTTTCGGAATAATATTTATTGAAATATTTTCTATTGTAGAATTTTTTTTTGTTTCGTGATTATTTATAAAATGGTAATTATATTGCTTAAAATATAAATACATATACATTTTATAGCAATATCATGGACCCAATCGGTTTGGTTCCAAAGATCAGTGATCCTATCAGTGGTTCGGTGCACGATAAACTATGATAAAGCGAAAGACCAGAAAGTCTTTCAATTTGTATTCTAGGAGAATGTGAGGAGATTATGAATCTTCAAGTTGTCATTCGGTTGATGTTCATTCCAAAATGCAATGTGTTCCGAACCACTGATAGGTCAGTGGCCGTATCAATGGTTCGGAACACGATAAAAGATGATAAAACGAGAGGCCAGAAAGTTCTTCCATTAGTATTCTAGAAAAATGTGAGGAGGATATGAATCTTTAAGGTGCTAGTCGGTGGATGTACATTCCAAAATGTAATGTGGAAGCAGTGTCTTCATGGTGCACCTAGGTGACACTGAATTCGCTACAAATCTGCCATTATAGAGGTAAAGGCCAATTAAAAATACACATAATTGCATAATAACAATTTTTTTTTAATTCATTCATTTACATTTTGCCAATAAGAGGTAGAAAAAAATGGGAACCGAACTTAAAAAAAACCGAAGAAAGAAATATTAAATTTTAGTTGCATAGGTCATGAAATTAAATCACGAAAAACTCGTAGTGAAAAAAAAAGTACAATAAATAGAATGTATGTAAAACATACTGAGAAATCGTATTATGTAGAAAAAGATTTCGCCCAATCAAAACCTTGACATTTTGGCATGCGTACTAGAATCCTTTGTACTTTACTCATTCATTTACATTTTGCCAATAAGAGCTGGAAAAAAATGGGAAGTAAACTTTTAAAAAAAAGAAGAAAGAAATATTAAATTTTAGTTGCATAGGTCATGAAATTAAATCACGAAAAACTCGTAGTGAAAAAAAAAGTGCAATAAATAGAATGTATGTAAAACATATTGAGAAATCGTATTATGTAGAAAAAGATTTCGCCCAATCAGAACCTTGATATTTTGGCATGCGTACTAGCATCCTTTTTACTTTACTCATTCATTTACATTTTGCCAATAAGAGCTGGAAAAAAATGGGAAGTAAACTTTTAAAAACCGAAGAAAGAAATATTAAATTTTAGTTGCATAGGTCATGAAATTAAATCACGAAAAACTCGTAGTGAAAAGAAAAGTACAATAAATAGAATGTATGTAAAACATATTGAGAAATCGTATTATGTAGAAAAAGATTTCGCCCAATCAGAACCTTGATATTTTGGCATGCGTACTAGCATCCTTTTTACTTTACTCATTCATTTACATTTTGCCAATAAGAGCTGGAAAAAAATGGGAAGTAACCTTTTAAAAACCGAAGAAAGAAATATTAAATTTTAGTTGCATAGGTCATGAAATTAAATCACGAAAAACTCGTAGTGAAAAAAAAGTACAATAAATAGAATGTATATAAAACATATTGAGAAATCGTATTATGTAGAAAAAGATTTCGCCCAATCAGAACCTTGACATTTTGGCATGCGTACTAGAATCCTTTTTACTTTAATTCATTTACATTTTGCCAATAAGCGCTGGAAAAAAATGGGAAGTAAACTTTCAAAAAAAGAAGAAAGAAATATTAAATTTTAGTTGCATAGGTCATGAAATTAAATCGCGAAAAAGTCGTAGCAAAAAAAAAGTACACAAATAAACCCAAGCTATAACATATAATGGCAGAAAATATACTACACAAGCATAGTTTTCCATTTAAACAGCTGCAGTTTTTTCCCTTTCTATGAAGTGGCAAATGGGTTTTTCATGGAAATGCTTTAAGCTGTCGCTGAAGCAGTTTTCGAATCCCCCAGGGGTTAAGGTCCATGATTTCCAGCGTTTGTTTGGAAGAAAGTAAATAAACAAACGGAGAGGAGAATGCATCCGAAAAGGGTTGTTTCCTGGCGAGTAAAAAAAATTGTTTTGAAAACAAGAAGCCGTTAAAATAATGCAAACTTATTCGAGGAGCAGGCAGGGCTTTTTTTATGTCGTGCTCAAAGTGTAATGTTTATTCTTGCGTAACTCGATGTTTTTAATACGCTTTTATTAGTTTCACCTGTATGTTTGTATGCTTGTATGTTTGTGTGTTTTTGTATGTAAACTCACTGTTTGTGCTCGATTTTGGGACTGATGGCGCCATCTACTGGCGAGTCAGTCAACTGATCAAACCCTACCTATTTTTTATAATTATTTTGTTTAATCTTAATTCCTTTTGTTTTATTTTAATTAAAACATATTAACTTAAAATTCTCATTTTAACTTTAACCTTTTTATTTTTGGGCATCGTCAACGGACTCCTAATTGTACCGATAGCTTTAGCTTTTTCGATCTCTTGCTTTAATTGTTCTCAAGCAGGAGATGTTTTTCCTAAATTTTAAATTCATTTTTTTATTTTTAATTATTCCTATTCATCAATTTAAGAAACTACAATTTATTCTAATGGTTTAATTAATTTAAGATGTGAAGGTTTTGTGATGCTTAAAACCACCAAGGAACTCCGTAACCGGTATGCCCGTTGCCCAGCTGTCTTTTACCCCGGGTAGAAATTCAGTAATATCCGCGATCGAATTGCGCTCTTCCTATTGGCCGAAAATTTCGCTGGCTAAAAAGAGGCGGATCTCAAAGGCATAGGAGTGCGATCATGTCGAATTGCGCTCTTCCTATTGGCCGAAAATTTCGGTGGGTAAAAAGTATGTAAAGGTACTTTAAAAAAAAAAAAAAAAAAACGCTTGTAGAGTTAATCAGACTAAAAAGTAAAAAATAAATTAATAATTTAAAAAAACTAAAAAATACGCTTTTAGAGTTAATCAAACTAAAAAGTAAAAAATAATTGTTAACGTAAGAATAAAATGACTGACGAGAAAATGAATGTCACTGTTCTAAAAGCGTGGGGTGCTCGATATCAATCGTTATAATTTTTCACTAGTTTCATTCCGAAATGCAGAGTTAGTTTAAAAATGTCATACAAAGCACCCCACGCTTTTAGAACAGTGACATTCATTTTCTCGTCAGTCATTTTATTCTTATGTTAGCAATTATTTTTTACTTTTTAGTTTGATTAACTCTAAAAGCGTATTTTTTAGTTTTTTTAAAATATTAATTTATTTTTAGGAGTATGTTTCTTTTCATGCTCCCAGAAACATTATAGATGTGTGTATTACAAAGAAGAAACGTTAAGGGGTTTTATTTTTTTATGGGGAAGGGGTTGAAGTAATATTTATGGAAATATTTTCTATTGTACAATAAGTTTTCCTTTTTTTTTATGATTGTTTATAAAATTTTAATTTTATGGTTTAAAATTTAAATACATACACATTTTATAGCAATATCATCCGAAAGGTCAGTTGTGCTATAAGTGGTTCGGAAAGCGACAAGCGATGTTAAAACGAAAGGCCAGAAAGTCTTTCTATTTGTATTTTAGGAAAATTAATGAATGGTTTGGTTTGTAGCTCTACGGCCATCTTGTGCACACGAAGGCTGAGCAGACCGGGACCTGCAGTTTAAAGTGGACAAGCATCCATGCCATCGCCAGGATTCGAATTTGGAGCCTGTATGCCGCTCTGGTGTGGTACCAAAGACCAGAGCGCTAGCCAATTGGCTATGAGGTCACAGGAAAATGAAGGGGGATAAAATTTTTAAAGTGCTATTCGGTGGATGTTCATTCCAAAATGTAATGTGGAAGCAGTGTCCTCATGGTGCATCTAAGTAACGCTGAATTCGCTATAAATCTGCCATTATAGAGGTAAAAGGCAATTAAAAATGCACATAATTACATTACAACAATTTTTATTTTGCTCATTCATTTATATTTTGCCAATAAGAAGTAGGAAAGATGGAAAGCAAACTTAAAAAGAGGAAAAAAATAAGAAAGAAATATTGAAATTTAGTTGCATAGGTCATGAAACTAAATCCCCCAAAATTGTAGGGAAACAAAATATATTAAATAGAATGAGTGTAAAACAAAATCAGAAAACGTATTATGTAGAAAAAAAGATTTCACCCAATCAGAATCATGACATTCTGACATGCGCAGTAGAACAATTTTTACTTTACTTATTCATTTTACATTTTGCCAATAAGGGGTAGAAAAAAATGGGAAGCAAACTTTAAAAAAAAAGAAGAAATAAATATTAAATTTTAGTTGCATAGGTCATGAAACTAAATCGCGAAAAAGTCGTAGCAAAAAAAAAGTACACAAAAACCCAAAGCTATAGCATATAATGGCAGAAAATATACTACACAAGCATAGTTTTCCATTTAAACAGCTGCAGTTTTTTTCCCTTTCTATGAAGTGGCAAATGGGTTTTTTATGGAAATGCTTTAAGCTGTCGCTGAAGTAGTTTTCGAATCCCCCAGGGGGGAAGGTCCGTGATTTCGAGCGTTTGTTTGGAAGAAAGTAAATAAACAAACGGAGAGGAAAATGCATCCGAAAAGGGTTGTTTCCGGGCGAGTAAAAAAAAATTGTTTTGAAAACTAGAAGCCGTTAAAATAATGCAAACTTATTCGTGGAGCAGGCAGGGCTTTTTTTTATGTGGTGCTCAAAGTGTAATGTTTATTCTTGCGTAACTCGATGTTTTCGGAGTATGTTTCTTTTCATGCTCCCAGAAACATTATGGATGTGTGTATTGCAAAGAAGAAACGTTAGAGGATTCTTTTTATGGGGAGAGGTTTTGGAATAATATTTATGGGAATATTTTCTATTGTACAAAAAGTGTTTTTTTATGTTTTTTTGTTTCATGATTGTTAAAAAAATGGTAATTTTATTGCTTAAAATATAAGTATATATATATTTTATCACAATATCAGGGACCCGATCGGTTGTGTTCGAAAGATCGGTGGTTCTATTAGTGGATCGGAGCACGATAAGCTATGATATACGAAAGTCCAGAAAGTCTCTCTTTGTATTCTAGGAAAGTGAAGGTTTAGTTTGGTTTGTCGCTCTACGGTTATCTTGTGCACACGAAGGCTAAACAGACCGGGACCTACAGTTTAAGTGGATTCCGAAACCATTAACAAACATCCATGGCATCGCCAGGATTCAAACTTAAAGCCTGTGGTAGTAAAGGCCAGAGCGCTAGCCAATTGGCCACCAGGCCACAGGAAAATGAAGGAGGTTTCGAATCTTTAAGGTGTTATTCCATGGATGTTCATTCCAAAATGTAATGTGGAAGCAGTGTCCTCATGGTGCATCTAGGTAACGCTGAATTCGCTATAAATCTGCCATTATAGAGGTAAAAGCCAAAAAAAAAATGCATATAATTACATAAAACAATTCTTACTTTACCAATTTATTTACATTTTGCCAATAAGAGCTAGAAAAGATGAGAAGCAAACTTTAAAAATAAAGAAGAAAGAAATATTAAATTTTAGTTGCATAGGTCATGAAACTAAATCGCGAAAAAGTCGTAGCAAAAAAAAAGTACACAAAAAATAAACCGAGCTATAACATATAATGGCAGAAAATATACTACACAAGCACAGTTTTCCATTTAAACAGCTGCAGTTTTTTCCCTTTCTATGAAGTGGCAAATGGGTTTTTTATGGACATGCTTTAAGCTGTCGCTGAAGTAGTTTTCGAATCCCCCAGGGGGGAAGGTCTGTGATTTCGAGCGTTTGTTTGGAAGAAAGTAAATAAACAAATGGAGAGGAAAATGCATCCGAAAAGGGTTGTTTCCTGGCGAATAAAAAAAAATTGTTTTGAAAACAAGAAGCTGTTAAAATAATGCAAACTTATTCGAGGAGCAGGCAGGGCTTTTTTTTTATAACGTGCTCAAAGTGTAATGTTTATTCTTGCGTAACTCGATGTTTTCGGAGTATGTTTCTTTTCATGCTCCCAGAAACGTTATAGATGTGTGTATTACAAAGAAGAAACCTTAAGGTTTTTTTTTTTATTTTAGGTGGGAGGTTTTGGAATAATATTTATGGAAAAATTTTCTATTGTACAAAAAAGGTTTTTTTTGTTTCATGATTGTTTATAAGATGGTGATTTTATTGCTTAACCATAAGCATATATATCTTTTATCGCAATATCCTGTTCCCGATCGGTTTGGTTTGAAAAGTCAGTGGTCTTATCAGTGTTTGGGAACACGATAAGCCGGAAAGTCTTTCAGTTTGTATTCTAGGAAAATGTAAAGAGGATACGAATCTTCAAAGTGCTGTTTGGTGGACGGAATCATTCCAAAATACAATGTATTGCGAACCACTGATAGGTCAGTGGTTTGGAACACGATAAACGATGATCAAATGGAAGGCCAGAAAATACTTTCAATTGTATTCTAGAGAAATATGAAGAAGATACGAATCTTCAAGGTTCTATTCGGTGGATATTTATTCCAAAATGCGGTGTTAAATAAGGAGGCAGTGTTCTTACGGTGCACTTCGGTAATATTGCATTTGCTACAAATCTGCCATTATAGAGGTAAAGACCAAGTAAAAATGAGCGGCATTACAAAACAAAAGATGAAGATGTCTACCATTTTGCGATTGCGGCGTCTTTACTTTTATTAAAATATTCTTTTTTCCAGAATCTTTTATAATTCTCCAGATAATAAGAAGATCTGTATTTATTTATTATTTTAATATGTGGAGGCTTTGTGGTTCTTAAAACCACCTTGGAACTCCGTAACCGGTACGCCCGTTGCCCCCAAATCTTTTTCTTCTTCATTGTCGACACAGCCACATAGTGGGCCCGCGTCATCTGCCAGATTTTGAGACAGGAGATGTTTTCTTTTTCGGGATACGGTTGTCAGCCCTACGCCCAACAGTTATATTAAACCGGGATTTACGGTTTTAAGGTGGATTCCGAACCACTACAACATCTAACCTGTGGCACCGAGCGCCAAAGGATTTCGCACTGTAAACTAAACGTTTCTTAACGGGAGTGCAGGTTGCGCAGTACTTCCTCTAGGTGAGAGTCCAGAGGCCTACTGATAATTTCTCTTAAACGCCACAGGGGGTGCCCTTACCAGTGCGTAGGAGGAAGTATGGTTACATGTGTTGAAAATCAAAGTTTTTGTTTTTTAATTTTTTTTTTCGATTTTTAAGGATAAAAAAACGTTTTTCAAGTTCAATTTAAGCATAGTCATGCAAAAAAAAAAAAAAAATCTTAATATATTATTCTTTACCTTGCAAAAAGTATCGTCGAAACTTGCTTTATGTTACTAAAAATTCTTTTGCATTAAAAGATGTTTTGGGATTTTAGAATTAATAATAAAATGAATAATATAAAAATGAAACACCTCTTTTTTATCATACTCAAAGTAAATAATTTAAGTTTGAAATTACCATTCTTATTCATTTAGAAGAAATGCCATTATACATTAAACAATTATAGAAAACTTAGTGGTCCCTGATGGCCGAGTGATGATGGTTCTCGCACTCGATGCCACAGGTTTCGGATTCGAGTCCCGTCAGTGCTACTTTAAACAGTAGATCCGATCTAATATGACTGTAGAGCATTGGGAGTAGAGTTCACAACACTACCCAATAAAAAGAAAACATTTCCAGTCTCAAAATCTGCCAGAAAGTAGACGGACTTGGTCCACCATGGGGTTATTGCGCCAATGAAGAAGAAGAAATCTTGGTAATTTAACATTTGTCTTAAATTTTGTCTTTTATTTTCAACATTTTGATTTATTTTTTTTCTCCATAACAATAACTTGTAAAGGCCTCTATCTAATACAGTCACAAAATATATAATATGCAAATTTAATGAACAATTTTATTTAAGAACGTTTTAAAATTAAAAAAAAAATACTATAAATTTCCTCCTTATATAAATCTTTTAACTATAAATCTCCTTTCTCCAAACTATATGTTACATTTTATATTTCAAATTCTGCTGTAAAATTTCGAAGTTTGTTATTCTAAAAACACATTAATTACGTTATTTTTGTTCTTTTAGAAACAGAATTTTGTAATATATGTAGTTTGATATATTTTTCATTTTTCATTCCGCTTTGATGTAGTTCTCTAAAACATTTTGTTATTTTTATAAATCAAACGCTCAGGCATTGAAAATTCCAAAAAAACAAACACCAAAAATGATAGAATGTTATAAAATTCTCCGTTCATATACATTATTTATATTTCTAAGAAATACTGTTTGTGAAGTCGAAACATAACAGCAATACGCGAAAAAAGAAATAAAATGTTTATGTCTGGAATTTAACTCATTTTATCAGCATAAGAACAACACATTTTTCAAAGAAAAAGAATTTTTTTTTCGGTTTCGATGGAAAATAAACTTATGCGAAAGGTAAATACGTCGAGTTAAGAAATGCTTTCTTTTATCAAAAAATAAATATTTGAATTATTTTTCCCGGCTACGTATATCTAAGTAATTTAATTTTTGAGAACATGTCATATATGTTTTATTTTTTTATGGTAGCGCAAGTTAGAAATGTTTCTATTTAGAAAAATAACATGGATTGCATTGACGAAGTAAATGGAAGGTTTATTTTTTTTCTATGTATGAATATAAAATTCTGAATTTATTTAACAAAGCTGATGATTTAAAAATGCTTTTTTAAGGTAAATATGCATATTGGAACAAAACAGTTTGAATGGAAAAATATTTTAATTTTAATAAAAATTATTTTATTCAATTGTGTTGTTTTTTTAAGGGATTAGGAATTTACATTAATTGTCGTAAATAAAGATTATCAAAGGAATGCATATCAACACAAAATATATTTAAGAATATGAAAAAAAGAAAAAACCCTCAAAAATAATTCATAATGTAATCGTACTTCCCCCTACATGTTTCCTCCCTGCAAGAGCGCCCTCTGTGGCGTTCAACGGAAATGGTCAGTAGGCCTTGAGACTCTCACCCGAGAGGAAGTACAGTGTAACCAGCGCTGCCGTTAAGAAATGTTTAGTACAGCGCAATCACGCCCTTCTGTTCAGAAACTTTTAGTTGGTAATCTCTTTGTTAATATCATAGAAATCGTATACGAACGGCCAAATGAATTAACATTAATAAAAAGCAATTAAAATAAATATATTTGACGTAACCTTGCATTATAAGTTGGCCTACAGATTCTTATTGGGAGAAGAAGTATTCATAATATTTCGCTTAATATCGAAAATTTGCGCATTCTGCGGGTAACATTACAAATTATCGGGTTTGCCAGGCTCACGCACTAGAAGCTCTGAGTCCTTCCACGAATCTATAATTATATGTCTTTAAGTGTGTTACATATTGTATGTGTGTGGTATTTGAAGAATATTTGCATTCTGTGCCAATAAAGCTGTGAAGAAGTCCTTCCAATCCTTTGTGCCTCAAGTATCTGCCAATAAAGCTGTGAATTCTCCAACCTGCGCCTCAAGTATCTCAACCCAACCCCACCCAGTTACATTCCAGGGCTGCACAACCTACAACACTATAATCTGGCGCCCAACGTGGGATCCAATCGAACCGACAACACTACAATAATAATTTCACAAATTATCAGCTCATACGGTTCATAAAATATACATGCAATTTTAAAATACTTTTTAAAATTTCTAATGATTTAAAAATTTTATCAAAATTTAAAGAAAAAATATCTTGTCAGTTAATTAAAAAGTTTTCTGTAATTTGTTTCGTTTACGAAATCAATTTATAGATTTAATTTGATTTGCCAACTTTTTATTGTTTTGTATTTACAACAATGTTTAAATCTCTTTTAAAATAATAAGCACATTAAAAAGCAATTAAATAAAAAATGTTTATGTATTGTGCTCTTTTCTTTTCAGAAAAAAAAAATACAATTTGTAACAGTGTTTTCTCCTATGCACATCAAAATCTCCCCCTGTGGCGTTCAGGTGAAATGGTCAGTAGGCCTCGAGACTCTCACCCGAGAGGAAGTACAGAACAACCTTACGCTCCCGCTGAGAACCGTTTAGTTCGACAACAGTCTCTCACTCCGAGAGGAAGTATATTAAACGCAATCCTGTGTATTAGTTTGACTCACAGACTCTCACCCGCAAAGAAAGTACATTTCGCGCATTCCGCGCGTATATGAGTATCGTGTTTTCGGCTTATAAGGGGAATCCTTTCCACGAATACATAATTATATGTCTTCAAACGTGTTAAATATAGTGTGTTTCTAATTGTATATTCATGGTGTTTGTGTGTGTGTAAATTTCCCAACCTGCGCCTCAAGTATCTCACCCGAGAGAAAGTATAGCGAAACCTTGCGCTCACCTGAGAGCTGTTTAGTTGGACTACAATCTTTCACCTGAGAGGAAGTACATTAAACGCAATCCTGTGTATTAGTTGGCTTACAGACTCTCATCCGGAGAGGAAGTGTATTTCGCGCCTCCTGCGCATAGCTGAATACCGGGTTTTCGGTTTAGAAATGAAATCCTTCCATGAATCTGTAATTATATGTCTTTAAAAGTGCTAAATATTGTATGTTTCTAATTGTATGTGTGTTTGTGCGTGTGTAAATAAAGCAGTGATTTCTCTAAACTATGCCTCAAATATCTCAACTCAACCACACCCAGATACATTCTGGTTGCCCACCCTGTACACTCATCGTCATCATTATCAGTGGCGCAACAGGCCCATGGTGAGCCAACACCATCTGCCTGCTGTCAGATTTTTAGATAGATGTTTTTTTTTTACGGGGTAGGGTTGTCAGCTCTACGCCCAACGCTCTACGATCATATTAGACCGGGACTACGGTGTAAAGTGGATTCCGAAATACTATAAACATTCATGACACTGCCGAGACTCGAACCCGAAAGATTAGCACCAAGACAGAGCGCCAGTGCGTTAGTTATTCGGCCATCAGGCCCTACCTGTACACTACAATATTTAAATCTATTATTTAATATGAACACACGAAAAATCGCAATTCAATTAAAAATTTTATATTATGTATCTCCTTTAACAATACTACTCATAACAATAAAGAATAATTATTTGAACAAATTCCCTCGAAAAATTTACATCTAGTTCAAAATGCTACTTAGTAAATAAGCCGGGAAAAAAAGAGACGTCTAAGCGAAAAATCATTTAAAAAAAGAAAGAAAATAATTACATCAAACACACAAAATTGCATAACAAATTAACTCAATAATTATGCTTAATAACTGTAATCAAGAGAAAGATTTTCGCACGTGACAAGTGAAAAATTACGTTTAATTAGTCTATTACTACCCGCATGCGAAAAGAACCACCCCTATTATATTCATTATTTCGAATTAATAAAAAATAAATAAAAAAACCGCATAAACAGCAAACGATAAAATTAAACAAACAAACCAAAAAAAAAAAAAAAAAGAATCTTTAATGCTCTTAAAACTTGATTGGGTGCTGTCTCACTTAATTACAACGAATTAAAAAAAAAGAACAAAACGATGTTGTGTGAGAACATATTCGAATGCCACCTGGCTGAAACTGAAAGAGAGGTTCTTTTGTGCTTCATTTCGTTCCGACCCTCCCCTCCCCTCTCACTTTTTCGTCTGCAGAAGTTACTGTGAGTTTGGGAAGTGAAGTGAGTTGAGAGAGAGAGAGAGAGAGAGAGAGAAAGGCTTTTCTAACAAACTGCCGAATTATGTAGATTTCGTCCTCCCCACTTTCTGCCTCTCCCCCTCTACGAGTATTAACGTCAACTTCTGGCATACGGGAGCTATTATCACGTGACGGGGGGGGAAAAAAGGGAGGGGGAGAGTAGTGCATTAATAAAAGGAAGGGAAAGAAGTTAGAAGGGGAAAAAAAAAGCATACAAGCATAAATGAAATATAGAACACCCGGCTGTGTTGATGACAAAATTATGTTTCCTCTTTTTTATTATTATTTTATTCATTTATTTATTTTTTTTTTTGTTTAATTTCTTTTCCTTCCCCTACCTCCCCTACCCCCTACAGAGTCATTAGTGATGGAAAGGTGGACCCTGTAATTAAATGTGATGGATATAAAATGACAAGATTTAATGTGAGTGAGTGATGGGAAATTAAAAATATATTTTTTTTTTAATTCTTTCTTTTTTCTTATGAATTAAATTGGAAGTAACTGAAGATTAATTAAAACTCCTTTTTCCTATCTAACAAAAAATTGATACTTAAGTATTTAATGAATTATTTTAAGTTACGGTTTCACATTTTTTTTAAACCAAGTTAATTATTAATTAATTGATTTTTAAAATCACCTCGATAAAAATTAATACGATGTAAATATTTATTTCTGTTAATAAATTACACAAACTTGGTATTTCATAAATTAGTTTAAAGTTAAATAAATCATTATTTTTTAATCATTTTTAACACTGTATTTCACAATTTGAACATATCTTTAATAAGCATAACAATAATTATTAAGTTTATTTAAAAATTTGATCGACATATGATAATAATTCAATAAATACTTTATTAACTTAAAGACTGTTAAAAGATAGCGTTAAAATTATATCAAATAAAAAAAATTATTATTAATATATTATAATAACTTTTATTAGTAAAAATTTATTATGATTATAATTCAATAAATACATTATCAAGACTGTTAAAAAAACTATTAAAGACTGTTAAAAAATAAAGTGAAGGCAAATATATGAAATAAAAAAATTATTATTAATATATTGCTGTAACTTTTATTGGTAAAAGCTTATTATGATAATAATTTAATAAATACTTTATTAATTTAAAGACTTAAAAGATAGCATTAAATGAAATATATCAAACAAAATAAATTATTATTAATATATTACTGTAACTTTTATTAGTAAAAGTTTATAACAAATTTTGTTAAAAATATTATAATTAATTTAATTTAATACTAATAATATTAACATAACTAATATTATTTTAATCATAAATTTAAATTAAGCTGAATAATGAATAACTTGAATGAAAATAATTAATTAATTCAAGCTTTAGCAAAATAAATTTATGTATTTATTGTTAATATATGAATTTAATTACATCGATTTCATACATTTAATTTTTCTGTTTAAGCACAAGTCTCCTTTATTTATTAAAAAACTAGTAAAAAATAAATTAGAACCTGTAATAAAATAAATGTAAACTTTTATACATCCATATTTGTTTAAAAATACTACAGATAATATGAATAATTTTGCCATGAAAACTAGGCAATAGAATTTATCTAATCTACTTCATTTTAATCTAATTAATTATTTATTAAGAATCAAAAAATAGTTTCACAGTAAAAATATTATTTACATCTTACATGTTAAGAATAATATTGAATTCAAAACATTTTGTATTTAAGCTTACTAAATTAATGCATTTAAATAAAAATTAATATAATATTAAAATAAAGGCTAACAGAAATTTATCAGCACAATTAAATTATATCAGACAGTTAAAATAATCAAAATCAAAGCATTTAAAATAATTTTAATAAATTTTAACCAATTAGCTAAAGAAAATGATAAAACGCATGTCTGAAAACAATATTTATTTAGATGAAAAATTTTACCAGAATTAAGTTCACACTATTTGAACCCCATTAAAACCAAATCACAAGGATAAAATCCTAAATCTGTTTAACGAAAGCAGAAACAATCTAATGAAACATTGATTAATTTCATTTGTCTGAGGTACCTCAACGGATGATTTGTGCAGCTGAAATTAATTCCGCAGCTTCGCTTTCAATAAGCCGAAACATTTCAGCTGGAAACGATTATTAATAAGTGAGGAGGTAATTTTAATATCTCAGGTGGCAATTGATACGAATGAATCGTGAACGCCGAATTCTAATAAGGCTAATTTCGAGACGCACAGATGTTGCTTCAAGTTACGAATCGTTTTAGAATCGAACTGACGTTTAATGATAATGGAAAGAGACTTCAACTTTCACTGTCAGAGAATTATCGTCTGTTTTTATTAAGTGTTGAAATTAACCGAAAATCGAATTTCATTAGCTGAAGTTTGTTTAAAATGTGATGCTAAATCACATTTTAAATGTGATTTAATTTTATTTAGCATTAATTAAAAAGTTGGTTATTTAATTTTGTCTTGCGAATGTAAATATTGTTGTTTTATTTATTTATTATATTTTTATTTTTTTAGAATATTATAAAAGATCTGATTCGATTAAAAAAAAGAACGAATCTTTTTTTCAATGTGATTTAGCATCACATTTGAAGTTTATGAAAGATTTAATTTTATTTAACATTAATTAAAAAGTAGATAATTTAATTTCGTTTTGCGAATATAAATATTGCTTTACTTTAATTTTAATTTTAATTATTTATTAATTATTTTTTTAATTTTTATTTATTTATTATTATTATTTTTTTAGAATATTATAAAAGATCTAATTCGATTAAAAAACTTATGAACCGTTCTGTCACAATTCTTTTTTAGACTTAAAGTAAAACATTTTTGTGCAATATTTGCTATTATTTTAATATTTTGTGTAAAATTGTGAAATAAAATTATTGTTTAATATTCATATAAATGAAATTAACTTTAATTATTTATAAAAAAATATTGATAAAGCATGAACGTTATTTAAATCTATCATATGTTATTTTATATTTTATAATGTTAACCCCCCAAAAGGAAAAGCAATCATTTTCTTTTCATTTAGAGGATATATTTTTTTTTAAATTACGAATTTAAGATTCAAAAAAATTTTTTTAATTTAAAATTACGAATTAAGTACTTAAAACTTTTAATTAAAGATTTAGAATATATCGCTATAATTTTTTTAATGTTTTTAAATTAACTAGATATAATCATATCTAGTTAATTTAAAAACACTTAGCTATTATATCTAATAATTTAACTGTTATATTCAATTAGTTATTAATGAGGTTTCCATATTTTTAAAAATAATAATTTATTTGATATTTTATGTGTGTTTTTGAAAATACATTTAATGTAATTTTTCAAATTCTTTAAAAAAAATTAATTAATTGTTACGGTACTTTAACTGATAAATTAGAATTACTTCAATAAATTGTAATAAAGTTTCAAATAATAAAAAAATAAAATAAATAAATAAAAATAATTATGAGAAATTAAAAAGAAAAATAAAATCTCTTATTATTTAAATAAAAATTTTAGATTTTGTTAAGAATATATCTGCGTTTAAATACAAAACATATAAAAAATATTTAACAAAAATTTCAAAATTTAATGAATTTTTTTAAAAGTATATTTTGCATTACGTAATTAAATTTAAATATACTTAATAAAATTAAAGTTTACTTAAAAGTGTATTTTACATTCAGCATCTTTTTAAGGAGTTAAAATTTAATGTCAAAACTAGGATTTAAATAGAGGTATTCAGACAGACATTTTCTGTGAATATTACTGCCATCTGTTGACTATTTTTGAAATGAAACATTATTAATAGAAAATAATAGCTGGATATTTTCCTAAGACAAAATAGTATAAATTACAATGTTTTTATTTTCTTTTGCATTAGAAATACAAATAATTTCCCCAATAAAATCGCATTTTAATATATCTTACATTCATGATTACATTTTTTGATTTAAGTAAATAATTTATCTTTAATAAATATGTTGAATATTTTTTAAGTGAAGGAAAAGCAATATTATATTATCCAGTTTTCCTTTTATTTATTATTTAAATTTATATTCCTTTAATTTATTATCCAATTAACCACATTAATAAATTTAGTTTGATTAGAAATTAATTACAAATTATATTTTTAATTTAAGCCTTTTTTTAGAATCGGTAATTGCATTTAACAAAATAATAGTTTGGTATTTCATTGCGCATACGCTTATTAAAAAAATAAGACATTCAATTTTTAATTAAATAAAATTATTTACGTTTACTCAAATAAAATTAGTTCCATTCTTGGAACTAGTCGGATTGCAAATGATGCACAGTAGACAATGTTTTGAGAAACGAGTCGATTTTGCAAAAATTATAAATAGTCTCTCTTGAATAGTTGGAATGCCTGGTTTTGGATTTTCAGAAGTTTTGTATTTGATTCGCAAATGTTGTGCATTTATCTCTTAAGAAATGTCACGGCAGAAAATTTCTCTCTGTTGTTGAGAGTATTGTAGCATTTATTCCACGGGAAGAGATTTTTTAACATTCTGTTCCCAGGGTAAAGGAATTATTTAGCAAGTGCATATTAACAACCTATCACTCAAATCTGATAACAGGTAAGCAGTAATGTGGATATTTATATTACATGCAATTAGTGTTTTGTACTAATGAGAACAATTTGTCACTCAAATCAGACCAGATAACATGGATAATGAGACCTCATGAAATTAAAAATTGTTTGTTTGACCTTCACAGTTCAAAACAATTACAGACGGGATATAGACTACGTCAAGAGTTGTTGCATCATGATGGTGATAGACCATGGGCTGAGGAAGCGTCCAATCCAATAAGTGAGAGAAGCGGATACCCCTATCTTGATGGATTTTCATAAAGGGATGTTTTTGGAGAAGAAAAAGAGAGTTCCGTGACGAGTCAACAAGAAGTGTAGGCTTTTCTCTGAATCAGGGCGACTGGACAGACCAGATGCATAAGATTCGTCGTAGACTCGGGAACTCAGAAAATCTCAGACCTTGGAGTGAATTGAACTTTTGAATCAAATTATATTTAATTTTTATTATTTTGTAAATAGAGTTCTGCATATATATATATAATGTTTGTAGATAAAAATTAAAGTGTTCCCATGAACCTGAATGTGGCTCTCTTCTTGAAGCCGTTACAGGTCTAATTAACTAGGTCTAGGTCGTTCTAGGCAGATAATTCTGTCTGATAAAATTAAATGTACTGGAATTCCATCTTATGTAATGATTGAACTTAAAATTCAAGTTTTCTGTATCGAAAAATATTATGTTCCTATACACATTGGAAAATGTTGTGTTAATTAATCATGCTTATCTATATTTTTGATGACATTTGAAATTGAAGTTAATGAATTTTTAGCAGTAAAAATGGATGAATTGATTAAAAAAAAAAAACCCAATCTCTCATTCAATAAAAAATATTCACATAGAACGATATGAAGGATATAAATCATTCAATTCTGTATCAATCCCATAAGCAACATATTTTATTGGCAGGTTGTGAACTACCTTCTGTTTCCAAACACACCCTCCATACATCCTGTACAAGAGGTTGATTGACATCCGACTCCTAAGGGGTGGACTATTTCAGTGACAATGGCAACAGCCGATCCCGCAGACGATTTTCCGGAAATCAGACACTTCCCTAACAAAATGGGTGACGCGAGTCTGCCACCAGCAGTTGAGGATAATGCTTCTCGGAGTGAAGGCTATTCTATCCGAGGGATTTCGTAATCGTTTGTCGAGCCTCTCCCCCAAAGTTAATTGAACGATTAGGTGATGAGATCGTGATTATTTCACCCATGAGTCAGAGGGGGATCCGTTCTCTGGATCAAAGCACCCCAATTTCAGGGGAGGGTGAAGTTATAATGGGCAGGCACCTGATTTGTTCCCAAGGGATGCAAATAGAGTGATGTAGTATCTTTATTAACGAGTCACTGAGCAGTTCAATTATAAATCGGTACAACCTTTTACCATATGGCCGGCTCGTGGCCTAGTGGTAACGCATACAGCTGGCGTGTTTTGGAGAATTCAGGTTCGAATCCACTGGTAACATCCATTATAGTCCCTGTATTCAGAAGCAAATATATCCGACAATGGTTTAGACAGCACGTATCAGCATTAGTTTAAGGCTGTATGATCTGAGTTCTCAGGTTTAGAGTTAGTTCCCATGTGACAAAAAAATCTTCTCATAAGGCAATGTCCTTCTTTCGAAGGGCTGTTCGTGGTACAAATAAGAACTAGACCCTACTGCTATACTTAAAAATAAAAACTTGGACTCAAGGCATGTATACGAGAATGCAGGTGAATTAAAACATGACATTTAATCATTTTATTGCTCATGCATGTAATCATTAACTATGATAGACGGAGTTCAATTGCATTTGCCAATAGATTTTCCAGCAGATTTATCTAACACTAGTGACTCCATTTGTCATTCGTCATTAAAGAGGCTAAATTTGTACTATATGATTCCGTGTTATCTAGGATTCATTAGGAAATATATATGGGAAGGAGAAAGCAAGAGATACCTGTTATACGAAATTTACTAGATATACTAATGGATACCTGTTACATTTCATCCACAAAATATAACAAGTGATATATACCAAATTTATGAAATAAATTAAATAGGGAGGACATAGCAAGAGATATCTGTTATACTACATCTACTAGATATGCTAAAGGATATTTGTTGCACTGCAGCCACAAAACATGCCAAGTATATATACCAAATTTGTGAAATAAATATATATGTAGTATAACAGGAATACCTGTTATACTACATCTACTAGATATAATAAGGGATACCTGTTACATTGCCTCCACAAAATATATTAATAATAACTGTTATATGACTTCTACAAGATAACATGACAAGATTCTAAAACATGTATGGTATTATTTGGCACATGTATGATATAATTGGTTTTGTCATAAATACTCATGTATATAAAAATGTTCTATTATTGATTTTCCAAGTAATCTAGTGTAAATGTTAGGGCCTGAATGGCCGAGTGGCTAGCGCTCTGGCGCTCGGTACCACAGGTTTCGGGTTCGAGTCCCGGCGGTGCCATGGATGTTTGTAGTGGTTCGGAATCCACTTTAAACCGTAGGTCCGTCCCGGTCCTAATAGGATCGTAGAGCGTTCAGGAGGCATTGTTACTCCGTGTCTGTGGCTTATCTTCAAGTTACACGCGCCCCCTGGGTAATGCAAAGTGCGTAACGTCTATGCAGCGCTTGCCTTAAGGCATTCAAGACCAAGCTGTCTAAGTGTTTGCCAGCTGCATTAGAAAGAAAAAAAAGTGTAAATGTGAGGAAAACACGGTGACAGCAGAGAGAAAAAAAAAAGAAAACCTCGTTGGAAAACTTGGATGCTCTGCGTGTTGTAGTGGCTCTTGACCTCAGGACAAAAGGCGACATTGGAAAATAACATTTATTATTTTCTTAAGTACATAAGAGCTCGTAGAAATTTTTTTCTGAAAAGAATTATCCATAAATACTGCTCAATTATTGTTACATGCTTTTGTAGTACTTAAGTATATATTTTTTATGTTATCCGCTACTGGCGAAATTATTTTTCCTCATGTTAAATTGCCCCACAAGTTGATTCAGGGATTGCTACTCCTATTTTTTTCTTTTGGAATTAATCTTTAAGTCACGAGATTTGATGCGTTCAAATGTTTGAAGAAACCTCCTCACGATTTCATGAGAGGTGAAAAAACCCGACGCGACATCTTCGCAATAAAAAAAGGACGGAGACACATTGAGACGACAAGACTCAGAAAGGATTATTTAAAGTCCAAGCTCTAGACTCATTCGTCTAAAGACATAAACGATTTTATTTCTACAGGTGGCTTGTAGAAAAGTATAACAAGGATTTAAGAGGTCATGAAACTTATTTACATTAACGAATATCAGTTTTACATGGACGAACATTTAAAATTGTATTACAGACGTTTTAGCTTAGTTAAAAACTTTCCTAATATATAGAAGAAAAAAAAGGAAAAATTAGATAAAAATTGGTTTTCTTCACGACATTTTTGTACTGCACGTGTTATCGTAAATGAACTCAATTTAGGACGTTATTGTTATCAATTAACCTAAGTAACTGGTTGAAGAATAAGACTTTTGTTATAATTATCTGTTTTGATGTTATATTGGCTATTTTGCCGTTGTAAAGGTTGTTCTGCTGTTGTATTAGCTATTTTGGTGCCCGATGGTCGAGTGACTAGCTCTCTGGCGCTCGGTGTCAAGGGATTTCGAATTAGAGTCAAGACTGTGCCATAGATGTTTAGTAGTGATTGGGAATCCAATTTAAACCGTAAGTCCCAGTCTGATATGCCCGTAAAACGTTGGCCGTAGTGTTAACAACGCTATACCGGTAAAAAAAAAGAAAAAAAAAAAAAAAACTCCTGTCTCGAAATCTGCCAGCATCACTTAATACACAAACTGTATCATAAATGCTGAACAACTACAAGTCTTATTTTTAAATATTTTTTTTTTCATATTTTTTTGACAGCCTCTTTGCATAAATATTATTTTCATATGCATTAGAGAAAGCCGAATCAAATTTCCTTTTATTTTTAAAGATGAATTCTTATAAATATTAAATAGAAAATTCCAAGATTGTTTAAAGGCAACTGTACCAGACAGGAAAATGAAAATTTGTGACATAATTTCTGTTTTCATATGTTTTCAACAAGTCTAGACATAAAAATTCAACACATTCGGCAAATGCTACAGTAATAAAAAATTTTTTTTTTTTGTTCTAATATAAGCATATGAGTGCATAAGCCTAGAGTGCGATTTTTTTCTACAAAACATTTATCAAATTTCCAAACCCGTATATAAGTCGAAAAGAAAAAAAAATCCTTTAACGTCCATTATTTACGAAATTATATTATTATTATTGGTACTTTTCGTTAGTGAGACAAAAATTTCGAAAGCATCGGATATTTCATTTTGACCTTAGCAACAAACCAGCAATACGTAATTTCGAAAATAAAACAATTAATTTTCATAAAATGAGTAACTCATTTTATTAAAAATTTAATTTATTAAAGAAATAAAAACATCATTTATATTTGGCGATATATCACGTGCGTCCCGCTAACAGTAAAGTACCTAAGTTCTTAGCAGATCCGTATATAAATCTACTCCTGTACTTAAGCTTTTAAAAAAAAATCTAATAATTATCGGCTTATGCACTGAAATATACGGTAACTCTTTCTATATATATATATAAAAAAATTAAATAATAATTTCAATAAAGTTTAAGTAATAATTTCATTAAATATTTATTTTTGAATTGCTACTAAAATAAAAAATAAATATATAGTACCTTTTTTTCCTTACAAATATTTATTTGGTTTTTGCATAAAGCATTAAAAACATTGTTCTTAAAAACAGAATGTTACAAAATAGTTTTTAATTAAATTCTATTTAGTAAATTAAAGATAATTTTTTTTTATCTAGGACAAATTAGAAATTATTTCTGAATTCTTTTTCTTTTTTATCCTAATGTACAATTTAAATTCTCTGTTCTTAAATAATGTACGCTCTACGGAAAGACAAAATGAGATAAACTTTAATGTTTTCAAATTTTAAAAAATGACGAATTAAAATATTTCCAGTGGTAATCTGTTAAAATAATGTATTTACTTTTATAAATATGAATAACAATCATGATAAATTTAAGTAATAATCAAGCAATTATCTGACGTAATTAATAAAATTAATTTTGTTTTTCCATTCATATTCCTTAGATTATTATCGTAAAATTTCTATTATCATAATTTCTCCTTATAAGGAAACAAAAGAAAAATTCAACGGTTACAGTAATATTTTCTTTTTTAAAAATAATTTCAACATTTATATGATAAAATAATAATAATAATTTTTTTTTTTTCATTTTCCCAAAGAAATATTAAATTTGATAACAGTTAATGTTTGCAACAAATGCCAACAGATGGCAGCACAATTAGGATTGTCATTATTCAAATGATACGATGCATCGTTTACAATCTAATTCATACATGTTTGTTCATTCATTAATACAAATAAGAATATGAATTTAAAATAATAGCAATAGTTAGCAATATATATAAGAACATACTGTAATTTTCGTTGTTGCTTAATTTTTCTTTTGGTATTTTTCTTTATAATTTTAAATAAATGTTTAAAACAAATATTGATAAAAACATATAATTACTTTTTAATTAATCAAGTAAAATTTTAACAATATAAATATTTGAAAGTAACGTATGTTTTATAGGACCTTATTTATAACGAAGGAATGAAATACATTGCTAAAGTTACATAAATTTAATTAATTTGTTAATTAATATAATGAATGAATGATATTTTAAAAGATTTTGCCTACTACTAAAAATGAGAAATTGTAATTCATTTTTTTTTTTTACAATTTTTACGTTGCTAGTATTATCTTTTATATAATACAAATATTAGTTAATGTCCTTTAGATAAGAAAGTGCTTTTAAATTTCTTTGTGAATGTATGTAATGTAGCGAGTTTTTTTTTCCCCTGGATAAAATTGAATCTACTGCACATTAGCGAGTTGAATTGCATTTAATGCCAAATAAAATAAATATTCATCTAATATTTTTAAAAATAATATAATTCAATGATATGTTACTTATTTTATCTTGTTCTCTATGAAAAGGAATTTTCCCAAGTGCTGAAATGAATTATTTATTTTTATTAATATATTTTCGCTTCAAACTGTCTTTTAAGTACATTTAGCCAAAATTTTCTTTGGCAGAATTTTGTTCCCCCTCCACCCCCAAATTTTTAACCAGATATGCTTTTATTTCAAAATTCAATTCGAATAAATTAATTTTTCTCTGAACTTTAGCGACAGTAATAAAGCTTTTTTTTAACTTTTCGCAATTATATATATAGCACATTTATTTATTTAAAATAATATGTTCGATCTTTAATAAACTTTAGAAAAATTATTTAAAAGTTTGGGGGGCAAAAGGAGAGGAACGATCGTCAATTTTAAGTTATTCGAAAACTATTTCATGACTTACCTGGTTTGGCGTGGTTGGCTCGTTATTGTTCTCGCCAACCTCGAGTTCTTCTTTTTCCGGCAATCCATTGACGACAATGAAGACTGAATTCTCTTTAGGTTCGAGTCCCTCCTCTTCTTCTTTCGTGTCTGCCTCGGACTGCGTGGCCATACCGTCCGAAAACATGTCACCCATGTCTGACATGGTCATGCTGTCCAGTGTGCCCTTCATTCCCTTCTGAAATAGAAAGAAAAAGTGTGTTTATTAGTTTTGTTATATTATATATATATATATCGAGGTCCACTTTCTCAGGCTGCTAATTAACTAAAATTCAGCAGCGGGCCATAAATCTTCCCAGTCAGATAATACACAGATACGTTTAGAACAAGCAATAATTCTAAGCGGATGAATTTTTTTGCAGTCAATCAACCAATCACTCTCTTAATAGCCATATTATAAACAATCAAAGGTTTATCATGTTACTCGTTTTTTGAATTGTAAAAAGGCTTACACTGCGTTACATCTCGTTCATCTTTAATTTTATATCTTGCTAGCTGTAAGAGGTAGGTTATTTTGTCCATGCTATGGAATGCTTTGCTGGATTAGTCTTTGACTTGCAACCGGTCATTTAGCGAGGAGAAATAACATTGTTTTTTTATGCAATCGAAAAATAATAACTGTTTGATTAATGAAAATTTAAAAACAGATTTGCAAAGTCTGTTTAAAATCCAAATAAAAGATGAATTATCAGAGTTTAAAATTTAAAAAAAATATTTATTAATTAAATAATTAAGGCAAGTTAAATTACTTGTTTTTAAATATTTTTCAGCATTTAATTAATTAATTTACAGATTTCATGGTTCATAAATCTAATTTTTTTTTTTTTGGTTCTTTACTAAAACTTGGTTTGAGTCTATTTAGTCCTTGGTCTTAACAAATTTATATATATATATCTTTAATAAAAAATAAGAATTAGATAAAAAATTAAGTAAAAATATCTATATTTTTACATAAATAAAACTGCATGGTTTTTTTTATATTGGAAATCATTAGCATTCATTATCAGTGGATATATTTAGTTACTGTTCATTTTGAGTATATTTCTTGCGGTAATTAAATTGGATAAAAATATACTTGCAAAATAATAATTTTATAGGAAAGAATGAGTGATATATATATATTCTAAATTATAAAACTACTACAACAAACCTAAGAGAAAAAAAATTTCCTGCAGTTGCCTAAACTGCCATTGATCTCTCATTGCAAAAAAGACACATTTACAGACTTCTTAGTGAACTTATTTTTAACTTTAGTAGAGCTTATTTTGTTGATCCATTTGTGAAATGTAGAATATATTTGTTTCATAGATGATCAATTGATTGGAAATGTTAAGAAAAAAAGGGAAATACAACATTTAAATTTTAATAATGTGACTTCTTTTAATATTAGTCTGCACAAAAATGCAATTTATTCCATATAAAAAAATTGCAACAAATTAGTAGTTCAAGAAAAGAACGAATCAATTTCCTTTGATGGCTGCACTGCCATTGATGTCTCCTTGCAAAGAAGACACATTTACAGAAATGTGGTAATTCACTTAAATTCGAATATCGATAGTTTAGAACTCAATTAGTTATGACTTCGTTTCATAGATAGATTATTTGTTTGAAAACTCTATATAAAAATTCAAATTAATTGTTTAAAAATTTAATCATGTGATAAATTTTAATATCTTTATTTATATTAGTATTATTTATGTAATGAAGTTGAAATTAATGATGCTCAATTACAATAATTTATTTAGAAAAAGCTGATTTAAAAAGTTTATGGTGATAAATTTTTGATTTAAAATTGAATGTTTCATCATTTAATAAAATTAAATCGGATAAGAAGATTTATAATTTTAAAATTTTCTCACTGTTCTGTTTTGCAAATTAATGTTTTAATTAATTCTTTTCATAAATGAACTTTTTTTTTAAAACAAAATTACCATGAATATAAGAGATCATAATGAGATGATAAATTTTTGATCGATAAAAAGTAATAATTTTTTAGTTCATAAATGTTTTATCATTTAATAAAATTAAATCGGATAAGAAGATTTATAATTTTAAAATTTTCTCACTGTTCTGTTTTGCAAATTAATGTTTTAATTAATTCTTTATAAAAAAGAAACAGCTATTAAAATGAACTTTTTTCTATAAAAACAAAATTACCATGAATATAAGAGATCATAATGAGATGATAAATTTTTGATAAAGCGATAAAAAGTAATAATTTTTTAGTTCATGAATGTTTCATCATTTAATAAAATTAAATCGGATAAGAAGATTTATAATTTTAAAATTTTCTCACTGTTCTGTTTTGCAAATTAATGTTTTAATTAATTCTTTATAAAAAAGAAACAGCTATTAAAATGAACTTTTTTCTATAAAACAAAATTACCATGAATATAAGAGATCATAATGAGATGATAAATTTTTGATAAAGCGATAAAAGTAATAATTTTTTAGTTCATAAATGTTTTATCAAATAAAATTAAATCGGATAAGAAGATTTATAATTTTAAAATTTTCTCACTGTTCTGTTTTGCAAATTAACTAAAAAAGAAACAGCTATTAAAATGAACTTTTTTCTATAAAACAAAATTACCATGAATATAAGAGATCATAATGAGATGATAAATTTTTGATAAAGCGATAAAAAGTAATAATTTTTTAGTTCATAAATGTTTTATCATTTAATAAAATTAAATCGGATAAGAAGATTTATAATTTTAAAATTTTCTCACTGTTCTGTTTTGCAAATTAATGTTTTAATTAATTCTTTATAAAAAAGAAACGGCTATTAAAATGTACTTTTTTCTATAAAATAATATTACTATGAATATAAGAGATAGTAATTAAATTAATATAATGTTAAAATATATAAATATACAATAAAAAAGCAACTTATAAATTATTAAAATAAACTTTATTAAATGAAATTAGAAACTATTAAAATAAACTTTTTTGTATAAAAGAATATTACCATGAAAATAAGAGATATAAATATGTATATTCTTTAAGACTAGACATTTTTGAACAGCGTGAAATTTTCGCATAAAAACAATTAGCATACCACTCCTCTCCAAAATAACTATAAAAAAAACTTCACAACTGGAAATATTTATCAAGTGCACATTACACCATTACCACCGACTTTGAAAGAAATTTAATTTATCATTTTGGAATACCTAATCTTTGGAAAAGTACGAAACTAATAAATTCCCGGAAACAATTCCAAACAATTTATCTCTCTCTCGGAAACAAGTGGCGAAATATCCTTTCGCAAGCAGAATCAACTCGGAGAGCCATTTATCAAAGTCTGTTACTTGTGAGAGCGGAATTGGCAGAATAGATTTATAATCATTCGATGGAAGATTATTAGAAACAAAACGAAAACTGGGAATTCCGCCGGGAAATGTAGTTATTCGAAAAGTAATGAAGTGTAATGAGATCTTTCGTTCGGGGTTTAAGCGGAATTTTAGAATAAATTGTGACAGCAGTCTTTTGATAATGATTCTTTATTTGGCGCTGGAGTGAGGGATGCGTTTGTGATGTGGCATGTTGGAAAGAGGGGGTTTTGTTGTGGAATATGTCTTTTTGGCAGCCAATTTTGGGGGTTAATAAAAAGGGATGAACTACTATTGGCTAGATGAGATTTTGGCATGGAAATATATAAGTTATTAGAAGGTTGATTAAATTTTTCAGTTTTTTTTAGCGACATTACTATTGACGTGAAGAGCGATTTATGAGAAATCCATTTCAAGAATGAGTTTTTAATTGCTTTTTACATCAGTTCTTTATTTTCTTTCTAATATTAAAAACGATTTTTCTATTATTGAAAACAATTTTCTTTCTATTATTGAAAACGATTTTTCTATTATTGAAAACGATTTTTCTATTATTGAAGACAATTTTCTTTCTATTATTGAAAAAAATTTTCTTTCTATTATTGAAAACAATTTTCTTTCTATTATTGAAAACGATTTTTCTATTATTGAAAACGATTTTTTATATTATTGAAAACAATTTTCTTTCTATTATTGAAAACAATTTTCTTTCTATTATTGAAAACGATTTTTCTATTATTGAAAAAGATTTTCTTTCTATTATTGAAAAAAATTTCTTTCTATTATTGAAAACAATTTTCTTTCTATTATTGAAAACGATTTTTCTATTATTGAAGACAATTTTCTTTCTATTATTGAAAAAAAATTTTCTTTCTATTATTGAAAACAATTTTCTTTCTATTATTGAAAACGATTTTTATATTATTGAAAACGATTTTTATATTAGTGAAAACAATTTTCTTTCTATTATTAAAAACGATTTTTATATTATTGAAAACAAATTTCTTTCTATTATTGAAAACGATTTTTCTATTATTGAAAACAAATTTTCTATTACTGAAAAAAAAATTATCATTGAAAACAATTTCCTTTTTATTATTGAAAATAATTTCCTTTCTGTTCTACAATTCAACGACAAGAAATTTAAAAAAAAATATGTATGTTTGATATATTAGTAGGGACACATTTCATTATTGATATGAGTGATTGAGTGATATAAGTTGTTTTTTTTATAAAAAATATTTGGACCATAAGTTTTATTTATTATAAGAAAGCAAGCAAAATGACACTTAATTAATTTATTATGTTCATGAAAAATAAGTATAAATATAAAACTATCGTAATGCAGTTTTGTGAAGGCCTATTTTTGATATAATTTTTATTTGTAATTTTATATAATTTTAATATCATTAATGTAGTGTTTAATATAATATTATTTTATACTATATACTTCGCTAATTATTTTCTTAATCTCTTTGCGTGCAGTTTTTAAATAAAAATCCCAACTATTTACTAACATAGTTTATTTAAAGCCAATTAATTTTTCCAATTATTTTCTATTACTTATTTTTCCAATTAATTTACCCTACTTTTAAATTTCATAAAAACACACACTCGTATTAAAAAGTATGCACAAATTCACCGTGATAGTTATTGCATACTATCACAGTAAATTTGTATAACTGTATATATTCTAACTGTGTATATATTTAATTTTGAATATCTCTTATGTATAACTGTTTCTGAAAATAATGATAATTATATTAATTAGAATTAATTTCGATCTCAAAGTTCCAAATTTTAGTTGAATTAATTAGAAAATAGTCTCTTCGTTATTATGGTAGAAATTAATAGTTCAAAAATCATTCCATGATATTAATCATAAAATTTGTTCCTGTACTAAACATACGTATATTTAAAAATTTATTTCCATAAAAGTAGTATTTTAGTATTTTGATGAATAAAGCTTGAAGCAATTATTTTTCCAAGATATAAATTATAATAAAACCAATTTAATTTAACATAGTAATTTATTCATGCTTTGGGGACATTTTTACAATTTTGCAATATTTATAAATACTGAATTATTATAAAGAGCACAACGTTATTCATTATCTAGAGTACATTTCACATTTCTTGAAATTAAATGAAAGTATCTCAAATTCTTTATAACTTTATTATATTAAGACTTCTTGTAATACAGACATTAGATTCAGGAAAATATTATATACATAATGAAATATCTGACTATCTTTCAAATTATTTAAAAATATTTTCTTTCGATTCATTCCTTAAAAGAAAATAAAACTTGAAAGGAATTCATTAATACCGGAATAGAAAATTATGCATAAAAATAAAATTAACGTTGTTATATTTCCATTATTTTATTACTATTTCTTACATTTCTCTGAAAGGTTTTGAAAAATAATTTATATTAAATAAAAAAAAAAAATAATAAATAAATAAATAAATAAATTAAAAAAAAAAAAAAATAGAAATTTAAATAAACCTTTACTGATAAAATAAGCCATGGAATTATTTTTAATATATATCAAAATTTAAATACATTATTATTCAATGAGATGATTACATATTTTTCAATTTTATACAAAATAAACATGTTAAAAGCATATTAAATTAGTTGCATGTTTTAAAAGTAAGCTCTTAGCATAAAAGATAGAGGTTGAAAAAGCAATTTATCAATCAATTCAAATTCATACTTTTTTTCTCGATGAATATTATATATAAATTTATTTTATGTTAATAGCATAATTACATATTAAGATTATATATTTAACATATATGCATTTAATATGTATTACAAGTAATACATGTATTTATATTAAATGAAATTTTACGTTTCATTCAGGATTCTACTGCAGTGTTGCAAACTAGTCTACAAGACGACGAAGTTTCGAATCTGTTAGTGACATGCGTTACACTCACAATTATGGAAAATGAGTAGATTCTATGGAGATTGTGATAATCGGAGGAGGAGTTTTCTAAACCTTTTTAGTATGATGAACAAATAACGTCCAGCTCCCCCTATAAGTCCCACCGGAAAAAATAACTTCTCACACTGTTTTAGCCTGAAATACAGAACTGGCGTCCATCCTCAATGCTAAGGAAGATCAATGCTACAAAAGATAGATAGTCACATATAAACAAAATCTCTTTTTTGCAGCGTGTTTCCGAAATGTGGGAGGGAATGTTTTCTCTCATCAGTACCATAGATTTATAGAGTAAGTCAATGAAACTTGCCCATTGAAAGAATTATATTGGTTTGCTGATATGTCTTGTTTATTGAAAAATGTATGCTGTTGGTTGCTAAATAGCTTTTTCCATTGCAAGATCTATGTTGTTGGCCTACTGATGATTCTTGGCCTCTGAAAGAACTACGTTGGTCTGCCGTTGAAGCTTGTTCATTGGAAGATCTGTGCTGTTGGTCTGCAGACGAATCTTATAAAAATGAAATAACTATGTTGGTCTGGCAATGAAGTCCATTGAAAGGTTTATGTTGGTCTTCCAATGAAGTCCACTGAAAGATTTATGTTGGTCGGCCAATGAAGTTCACTGAAAGATTTATGTTGGTCGGCCAATGAAGTCCACTGAAATATTTACGTTGGTCTGCCAATGAAGTCCACTGAAAGATTTATGTTGGTCTGCCAATGAAGTCCACTGAAAGATTTACGTTGGTCTGCCAATGAAGTCCACTGAAATATTTATGTTGGTCTGCCAATGAAGCCATTGAAAGATTTATGTTGGATGCCAATGAGTCTCGTCTTTCAAAATAACTATGTTGGTCTACCAATGAATCTTGTCCATTGAAAGAACCATGTTAGTTTACCGGTGAATCTTGTTCAATGAAAGAATTATGTTGTTGGCTTTTTTTAATCGGTAGTTTAGCCTGAATACAGGGCAGTGTGTGAATATAACATTCTGCTTTCGCTGAGTTAGTGCAAGTTTTAGCAGCGCAATCAAATAATTAAACTTTTGTAACTTGTAAGTTAGTCAGAAAGATTTTCAATGAAAAAATTTATTTTACAGTAGCAGCATAAAATTAATAAATTATATCGGTCATGAAATTTATTTTGTATCGTGACAACTAAGAATAATATAAGTATTCTAAGTATTGTATAAGTATCCAGAATATATGTCAAGAATTAAGAGAAGAGTAACTTGGTACTAAACTAATACCCCGTATCAGACTTGAAGAAAATTTTCAGAAGATTTCTTGAAGTATCATAAACAAGAATGATTATAAAAACAACCGGCTTATGAAATAATTAACTAATTGAACTCATTTAATTAATTTTGAGTTAAATTTTGAAATCATTTAACATTTCATTGAAATAATTTTATTTTCAATTTGTGAATTACAGTTTACTCCGAAATCATAAACACAATGATTGTAGAACTTAAAAGTCAATTTCATTTTCATTTATCTTTAAGTTCACCTGCCCAAACAGATAGAAACAACTTCCTTTTTTTTTTCAAATAAATGTGTAACGAAACTTGTTTTTCAGTCTATAACCCTCATCTGGTAAGTATTTTATACCCCCAATAAAAAAAGGAGAAAAAAATCGTTTGCAACTCCCCTGAATTTTCAGAACCCCCTCTCCCAACCCCATGAACGATATAAAAATACTATTTCAGTAAAGAAATAAAAGATTGAGGGAAAACTACACAATTCAGTAGAGTACGCAGTTACGAAACTTGCAAAGAAAGATAAGCTGTGTTGACACTTCTACTGATATTTTTTCTTTTTCTATTTCACTTTTCTTTTTTTTTCTTTTTTTTTTTTTCTCTTTTGAGTTGAAGGGAGAATTTCGCTTGCAGGAAATTCACCGCGGGAGGTAAAAAAGAAAAAGTAAAGAAATAGTTGTTAAAAAATAAATACAAGGAGGGTAAAAAAGAACTTTTAGTTGTGTTGAATGGCCTGTTTAGCGGTTACTTTCCTTTTTCTATCCTTTTTTTTTTTTTCTTTCTTTTTTTTTTTTGCAAGACAGAATCTCCGCTTTTCTTCTATTGTTGCTCAGAAGGGTGAAGTAGAATTGATAGCGGAAAAGAGAGAATTGGACTTCTGGATTGCCGAAAATAGTTTTCATGGTAGGATATAAAAAAAGAAACAGGAGAAAATAGCTTCGAAGATTTATAAAATTCGATGGATTAAATTTTGAATGATGTATAACTTCTTCGTATCGTTACTCAATAAAAGGAAAATAACTATCGTCTTAATTTTAACATTGCACAATAATATGTCATCCATATTTATAGCGTTAGATCAAGGAAAAAATACTAGATACTTCAGAGACCCAATTGATGTCTCAGTGGTAGCGCATGCTGCTATTTTAAATGAGGGCTGAGGTTTGAATCCGCAGTCAGCGTCCTTTGCACTCACTACTTTAAGATTCGAAGCGATTCCAAGGCGATTGCGGCAACATGTGTAAAACGCCTCATATCGATAATAATGCTATAACTTTGGATTTTCAAGAGCTTTCTTACAAAATACATTCAAATGTAAGGCAGTCACACCTAAAAATTCTCATGAAAAGCAATGCCTTCCCATCATCGTCCAACGGTGTGTTGCACATAAGACGAATATGAGGACCGCCGATGTAAATAATGGGTACCCATCATCGTCCAACGGTGGGTTGCACATAAGGATAATACAAAACCCACCGTTCGAATCCGCTGAAGGCATTGTTGTATTCACTGCGTTTGGAAACGAAGATACTTCATTGCGGTTGTGACAATGTGAGTAAAAACATCTTACATCGATAGTCAAGCTACCTGGTCGGAGTTTTTGCGAGTTTTTTCGTAGGGGGTACATAGCCTTAGATACATGGGTGAGGTGGGGAGAAATAAGAGACTGAATAGACCCATAGATATAAACTCGAAGCTTACATCGAAGAGTCTCCCCACCAATGTCTTTTCCAACGATGGAGAGTACATGAGGAGAATACGAGGCCCATGATGTAAGTAATGTCTTCCCCTCCCCGTGTAACAGTGGGTTGTACATAATAGAAATACCTATGTAAGCGACACTCTCTCCACATCCTCCAACGATGGGTAGCATAGCTTTTATATGGGGTGGAACGATACGAGGCCCACTAATGAAATCAATGCCTTCCCCCACATCGCCCAATGGTGGGTTATACATAAGAGAAATACGATGCACTTCAATATAAACAGTGTTTTCTCCTCATTGTCTAACAGTGGATTGCACAAAATAGGGATACAATGTCCACCAATGTAAGCAATTTCTTCTGATTACCCTCCCATAATTGCTAATAATGTAAGCAAGCAATTGTACTTAAGAAGAATACGATGGCCACCAATGTCAGCAATGCTTTTCCATCATCGTCAACGGTGGGCTGTACACAAGAGGAATACGAGACCAGCTGGTTGCCGATTGAAATATATATTTATTCCAAATACTATTTAAAAAAAAAAATACTTTTACCAATTTTAGAATTTGATAAATTACATTATTTTACTTTTACACTTAGTAAACGGAGAAGCTCAATTTACATAGGGTTGTGTCCCTGTACACATGTATTTCACATACACCTTTTTCGTTTTTGAAAAATAGCAAGCTACGAGATTTACTCTTTGTAATTTAAAAAAAACAGGAAATTGAAATTGAAACAATATTAAATTAAACTTTGAAATTTTGGAAAACAAGAACATAAAATTAATAAGAGTAGGATTTAAAAGGTAAGGATCTAAAGAAAAAAAATGCGATATACTTTTTAAAATATTTATATTATATATATATATATAATAAGAAGATATATAGATATCATTTTCGAATTGATTATTAAAATAATCATAACAGTTTAATGTGAGTTTTATTAGAGATAAAAATTTAATATATTTAATAAACATATACATTTTCATCGAATTTTCGTCAAAACAAAACAAGAGAGCAATAATTTTTAGAGATGCTCCTATGAGTGAGTACATTATTTAAAATATAATAATTGAACATATAAGGCTTTAATGTATAAAAAAATAACTGGGTCAAATGTTCAAAACCCAGAAAATATTCGTGACAAAAGAACAAACCAAAAACAACTCCATCAAAGTAAATAGATCACATCATAAAAAACATCCTCGTATAACTCATAATAAAAATCTAAGGGTTAAAATAACATTTAATAACCATCCCGAACTGCAGTAAAGGAGAAAGACTCTTTGAGGAGGTACCTTTTCTCAGAGAATAAATAATCCGTCACACAACCCGATTTCTTCTTCAAGTGAGGCCCATTTCCTTGGAAAATGCTTTCATAAAGAGAGAAGTTACAAATGGTCCTGTGGATCTTAACTAATGACCGAGAGGCGCACAATGGAGCCTTCTGTTGGGCTGGATGAGTAAATAATGGCGAGGGAAATATTTTCCTAGACTCCCTTTCCGGTGCCAAATCTATACGCACCTTAATGGACAATAGGGTTGCCGGAAGGAACGGAATTGGCGAATTATCGCCAAAGCTCATTGCATATTAAATTGGAGATCAGTATAGGATTGATCTCTTACAACTCCTATTATGCTTATGGATATAACAAGACATAACAAGGGTTGTAAGAGATTATAAACAAAGCATGGCAGCAATAATTTTTGGCGATACTCCTATGAGTGAATACATTATTTAAAATTTAATAATAAATATTCCTCTAATAAATATCAGTCTCTAATATAAAAAAAATAACTGTATCCCAAAAATAGAAATGTTCGAAACCCAGAAAATATTCGTGACAAAAAATAAATTGAAACAAAAACTTCTTCTAATACAAAGCATAATAAGGGTTGTAAGAGATTATATACTGTTCGCTAAGATATGGTTTAATAATTATTATTTTAATTTATTTGATTTGATTTATTAATCTATACGTTGTTGTTGTTGTTACTTATACCACTTGGTAGATATCTAATCTAGACCAAGCCCACAAACCCGTATGGACGCATGGTTGAAGCGGAAGGAGCAGCTTTTGTTGTGACGGAGCACCCGTAGGTAGAAGTCTGGCTTTTGCTCCGTGACGTTCTACAGTCATATGAGACCGGGACCTACGGCTTAAAGGAGATTTCGAACCACTACAAACATCCATGGCACCACCGGGACTCGAACCCTAAACCTGTGGTACCGAGTGCCAGAGCGCTAGCCACTCGACCATTCAGGCCCTATTATACGTTCGATTATATACTATCTCTAGTAGGTATATCATAATACACGAAAGTTTCTTTAATACATGTAATACTGGTAAGTTTATAATACAGGCAATATGATTATCGTACATGCAGGTTGTTTTGAAAAAGATTGGCCTGCAAAAAGGGATAACGAGAAAAGAGCAAATGTTAAAATAAAACCAACATGGAAAGAAGCTCATTGAATATTATACTGGAGATCATTATATAATCTCTTACAACCCTTATTATGCTTATAATACAAAATATAATAAAGGTTGTAGGAGATTATATACCGATCTCTATATACAATCTCTATAAGGTATAGATTAATAATTAGTATTTAATCAATTTTATTTGATTTATTAACTATAAGTTCTATTATGCACTATCTCTAGCAGATATGACATAAAACAAGAAAGTTTGTTTAATACATGTAATACTGGTAAGTTTATAATACAGGCAATATGGTTATCATGCATGCAGGCTGTTTTGAAAAAGATTAGTTTTCAAAAGAGCATAACAAGGAAAGGACAAATGTTAAAAAAAAAAAAAACAACGAGAAAAAAAATTAATACAACAGAGTCAAATTAATCCATATTAGTTGATAAAATTTGTTTAATAAATATGATAAATACATAAATTTATTATCATTTATAAATATAATAAATTAATAAGTTTATTTATATACATAATAAATATTCATATAAATAAATCATTTGATATACATTTACTTAATAGAATTATTTATTTTCTATGATTTATTGTAACTGTATGAATTATATCAATATTTATGTACGCTACATGAATTTAAAAAGTTAATGTAACGTTAACAAAAGTTAATGTAGCATGAGTATGTAGCCAACATGGGAAAAAATTCATGCAACAGAGACAAATTAAATTAGATTAATTGATAATTTTTTTAAATAAATATAATAAATTCTTAAATTTATTAACATTTATAAATATAACAAATTAATAAGTTTATTTATCTAAATAATAATTACTCATATAAATAAATCATTTTATATACATTTACATAATGGAATTATTTATTTTCCATGATATATTTTAACTGTATGAATTATATGAATATTTAAGCCTGTTATATGAATTTAAAAAGTTTTTGTTTTAACTATTTTTCTATTAATCTTTTTAGAAAAAAGGCTGTCTTTTCCCAAGAGATTATTATAAATTCCGCATGTAAATGAAAATGAATTTGTTTTGTTGTATGAATTTGGGTTCATTCTAAAGTGGATGATACATCAGAGTTTTCTTCTGGTCTTTCATATTGCATATTTTCATATAATATATGCTTCCTGCTTATCAATTAGTTTCTGATAGCTTCGAGAATATTCGATTAGCTAACGTCACCAAATACCTCTTTAAAATTCTCGACTAACCAAAAAAAAAATCCAAAAACCAAGATTACCAAAACTGATTATAAACTTTATAATAGTTTTAATTTTTTTGTGCAATGTACATTTGTCGAAATTTTACAGAACAAAAGCAATTCAAATAATAAATGAAATAAACAATTTTCATTTACAATTAAACCTCAGTAATAAATTACTATTTCCATTATCAAATAATATTATTTAATATTTCAATTTCAATTAATTCAGTAATTTAATTTAAATTAATATTTCAACTATCATTAAACGCTAAATATTTACATAAATTAATAATCAACTAAGAATATACAATTACCTAGACCTAAAAAAAAATTCGTTGCAATATTTACTTATTAAAAATCCTTTAAATCACTAATCTAATTTAATTTGATAAAATGTAATTTAAAATATCTTCCCTTTCTTTCACAGATTAATTTTTTTTTAATTGGATCAATTTATCTGTAACACCATAAGCTTTGAATCCTCAATTATCTTTAATATGTTCCTCAATTATCAATTATCCTTCTCTTCACTGATAATCTGTGTAAACAATCCTGCTATAAAAAATTAAGTGCCTATTAACACCCAATAAGGCAAATGATTTAATCTTTTCTTAATTGTAAAAGACAGAAAATATCTCTCGAATTGAATCCCTTTCATTTTCCCCTATTCTAGATTATGAAAGGTAAACTTTAATTCTAAGCCAAGATGGATAAAAATATCTGGCAGCCTTTTGATTTCTAGATCTAACAAATATCTAAATGCAAGGTAGTTTGAAGACGCCATATTTGGACACCGCTGCAAGGAGAATTACATGGGCGAAAATGGACTAATGCAGTAATTCAGAGGTCATCAAAATTCTTTTAGTTTATATTCTCTTAATAAGAGAAATGTTGCTCTCTCCGCAATTTTTCTTGTTTTTCACATAAAATGCATTACAAATGTGATTTTTATTTAATTTATATATAAATATTAAGATTTCAGACTATAAAAAAGGTTTTTTTACTTACATTAAACAGTTATATGATCTGGACAAGAATTAATTAATAATTTTTAAATACTTAAATGACATAGGTCACCTATGTAATACTTGTCCTCCTTTATGAATTTTTTTAATGTGATTTAATATGAGTAAGTTTTTTATGTATACCATAATATCAAATGTTTTTTTTCTTCTTTCTAATGCAGCTGGCAAACACTTAGACAGCTTGGTCTTGGATGCCTTAAGGCAAGCGCTGCACAGACGTACTCAATTTGCATTACCCAGGGGGCGCGTGTCACTTGAAGATAAGCTATGGACGCAGATTAACAATGCCCCCGCAACGCTCTGCGATCCTATTAGACCGGGACCTACAGTTTAAAGTGGATTCCGAACCATTACAAACATCCATGGCACCGCCGGGACTCGAACCCGAAACCTGTGGTACCGAGCGCCAGAGCGCTAGACACTCGGCCATTCAGGTCCCAAATTTGTGAATGCCAACGGCACGCGGCGTTCCCAAGTGGTCACCCACCCAAGTACTGACCGCGCCCAATGATGCTTGGCTTCGGTGATCTAACGAGATATGCGGTATATTCAGCATAGTATGGCCGTTGGCGCAAGAATATTACTAAGTATATAGATATGTTTCAAACATATAACGTGGGGGCGTACGAGCATGAGCATAAAAGATTCCGAGACCTTTCCGCCAATGTTACCTTTTCCGGAGACCTTTCTACGAATGTTACCGTTCTTCGAGACTTTCTGTTAATGTCCCGTAATTAGAAGAAACTGAAAATTTTATTAAGAAATGTCAAATAAAAATTTATTTCTAATTCAAGATCCATTCAATTATTACTACAATTTTTCTACATTAGGCCTAACTCCCTAAGGTTTAACTGAGGATTATTTAAGTTATTTATATTTTAAAGGAGTATTTTTTATAAGAATCAATTAAAGTTATGAAATGTGGTAATTGATCTAATTTAATTTAATCATAAAGTAGTCTTTCACAAGAATCAATTAAGTTATGGAAAGTGGTAATTGACCTAAATTTAAATTAGGTAATTTGGCTTAATGCTAAAAAAGTAATGGCAGAATAAATAGATGAAGGGCTGAAGGATTAAGCATTGTTTTCATTATTTATACCTTATTAGAGATTTCTTTAAATCTCTTATAAGAAGAAATCAAAGGCATGAAATGTTGTAATTGAACTAGTTTTAATTCAATTATTACCTTTTATCCAATAAAATTTGAGAATTAATTTTATTATTTATATATTAAGGGGGTATTTTTACTAGAATAAATTAAAGTCACGAAAAGTGGTAATTGACTTAATTTTAAATTAGGTTAAAAAGAAACGGGGAACTGAAGGTTTAAACATTGTTTTCATTGTTTATATCTTATTATTTATGTAGGGTTTACACCGGTTTCAATAGATTCCTCCCGGTCGAACCTACAGTTTTGTTAGACTTCTCTACCAGTCTAACAAAAGCTTGACTTTTGCAGTGGGTGTCTAGGGGATTTGACATACAAAACGCAGTAACGGGACGTCACTTTGAATAAAGTCATTTATTCCTACAATATTTTACAATGATATTTACATTAATTGTTAAACATTCACAACCATTTTCTACCGCTGCTTGACGCAGCCTCTCCCATGTCGCGTTCTCTTCCGTGCCCATCTGCGGGGCTTTCTTTTCTCATCCACGGGGACCTGTTCCCTTCTCCCGGGGTCAGAGTTCAAAGTTGAATACTCCCCCACATTGTAAACAGGCTCTGTCAAAGACAAGCAACCGTATGTGTTGCCGCCTGCTGATTTCCACAGAAACAAATCCTACATTTATATCATTATATTTCATTATTTATGGCATTTATATCTTAATATTATCATCCTATTTCATTACTTATATCTTATTTAAATCATTATATTTCATTATTTATATCTTATTAAAGATTAAGTCTCTTATAAAAGGTGGAAAGTGAACTAATTTTAATTTAATTAGCATATTTTATCCAATAAATTAATCATATTTTAAATAAATTAATCATATTAATCATATTTTAAATAAATTAATCCTATTAATCATATTTTTTAATCATATTAAATATTATTAATCATATTTTAAAAGATGTCTTTTATAAAAATCAATTAAAGTCATAAAATGTGGTTACTGACCTTGTCTTAAACCTAATATTAAATCTGATAGTTAGGCCTAATGATGGAAAAGTAAAGAAACGAAAAGCTGAAGGGTCATTCCTCCAATCAATGCCGAGAGATGCAGTTCAGCATTTACTTCCCCAATAAGCACATTTTCGTTTCACACAAATAAAAAAATCGATACGACTTAATCGATGATTGCCTCCATCGTATTTGATTTCCGATAAAAGGAAAATGCTGGAAAAATGATGATGGGGCAGTTACGTTGCCTTTGAACCAACGAAGCTTGTTAGGAGACGCCTTTCATTTGTTGTGGGTCGAATATTAACATTTTTCCAATGAACTATGAGGTTTATTTTTCAATTCCTACTATTAGTTCACAAACTCGCTATATATATCTTGTTCAAATTTTCAATCGTTCATAAAATACTTTTTATTCATCCACTCACGTGCAAATACAGTTTTTTGAACTTGAAGTGGATGACACTGGATGTTAATACAAATTTTTCAAATAGTAATTCATTCATTAAATTTAATTAATTATTTTTAGTTTTTTTTAGATTTAAGTTGCATATATCTACCAATAGATGGCGTCAGATGTAAGAGGAAAATTTCAACTTTATTTATAAAGGACTTTCTGTAATATAGTGAAAAATAGTAGGAATTGACTTAACATTTTTTTTTATATTACTTGTTATTTTTTATATCTTAAAGGAATATTATAAGAAACAATTAAATTCATGAAGTTTGGTAATTGTTTATTATACGGAGGAATATTATAATATATTAATTATATTATACATTATTGTCTGTGGTGTTAAACTATATAGAGGAATATTATATCATAAAACAACTAAAATCAGATGAACACTTTTATGACAAATGCAAAAAATAAGCGTAAGTCTGTGAACATTTATTTCATCATTATAATGGTAATCAGACTTGAACTATTATTTTCCTTAGAATCATTTCTAATGTAATTGACTATTTATAATGTTAATAAATAAATTCATTAACTAATAATAATTAATTCCTTATTAATTATTAACAATTAATTAATTTCATTAGTGGATGCTAAGTAAATAATAGTATTAATGTCTGTCAATGTAAATTACGACTAGAAAATCCAAAGTCATCTAACAAAAGGTAATGTAATTTTTCTGGTAAATCCTATATTCATTGAACGACGTATTCAGATTTTTTTTTAATTTTTGTAAAGAATATTGTGATACGTTTATAATACAATATTATTACTGAATGGTAAGTAAATAATAGTATTAATATATGCCAATTTAAATTTTTAAAGAGGTTTGGTTTGGTTTGTCGCTCTACGGTCATGTTGTGCACACGAGGGCTAAACAAACCGGGACCTACAGTTTAAAGTGGATTCCAAATCACTAACAAACATCCATGCCTCCGGCAGGATTTTTAAAAAGGATTCCATTAAAAAAAACACAAAAGAAAGTTGTATTTCTGAAAATTAGTTATAATGTCCTTGTGAAAACAACATGGTATGTTTACATGCCCATATTTATCCACATAATGATGTACATGCACATTGATTTGCCCTACCCTATATAAGATGCATGTTCATAAATATATAATTTTTAATTGAATACAAATTTTGTATTTCTTTAATAAGATTTTTGGTTCAAAACGAAGTCTTTTCATGATATTGACAAGTTCCTTTTTCAATTCCTTCTATTAGCTCATAATCTCCCTATATATATCTTGTTCAAATTTTCAATCGTTAATAAAATACTTTTTATTCATCCACTCAAATACATCTTTTTTGAACTTGTAGTGGATGACACTGGATGTTAATACAGTTTTCTCAAATATTAATTCAGTAATTAAATTTAATTAATTCATTTTAGTTCTTTTTAGATTTCAGTTGCATGTGCCTACCAATAGAGGGCGCTAGATAAACTTAAAAAAATGATTAAAAATTATTTATAAAGGACTTTCTGCAATAGAGTGAAAAAAAAGTAGGAATTGAAATAAACATTTTTTTTTATAAATTACTTGTTTGCTATTAAATTCTCATTTTCAGAAGAGTATTTGAATATTGATAAGGGATGTTTTATTTTTAAAAAAAAACCAATATTCCATGAGAGGAAAAACCCCAATGCCATAAAAGATGCAGATGAGAAATAAATTAAAATTATTTAAGATTTTGACTTTAAAATTATGATAGAAAAATAGAAGCTAGACATCTCAGAAATTCAATCAGACAGTGTCTAGACAAGAAATGAAGTAGAGACAAAATTGGGACGATAATTTATACAAGGGGATGCTTTCAGATATCGCTAGATGCGCACGAATATTACTCTTCATCATTCTGTTTCAAAATAGGCTTAAGCAATTAGTTTAATTAATGGCGTCTCGTTGTTAAAATCTCTCATACTTACGATGAGGTCAGATATTGAAAACTTTCTATCTCACCATTTATAAGAAGTCACGTGCAGAAGAAAAGATGCTGACAGCATTTTTCCAAAAATTATCAAAAATTGTAAATTACTTTTTCTGTTGAATACATGAAATTTTTACTAAATAAATCGAATACATGCATAATTAATTTATACCATATTTTGTATCGCTCTAGTATAACATTTAAGCAACTTAACTTAATTTACCATGGAATCGAAAATGCCATGACCTGATAAAAATTTTATCATTTTGAAACTGCAAAAGTGAAAGGGTTTATGTTTTAATGTTTTTTTTTCACAGAAGGAAAATATTTTCACAAGTACAGCGGTACAAATTAATTATGGAATTAAGTGCAATAAAGTTTATGAGCATTGAAAGACGACAGATCCTAAAAATAATAAAATAAACAAAATTTTATACTTTGAAAGCATAGCGGCTTATCCCATTTTCAGAAATGCAAGAGTTTGTTTTATACCATTTTTGAATTGAATGTGAAAAATGAGTACCAATTTTGTATCGAATACACAAAATGTGTACCATTTTTGGTTATGTACGAAATCTGTACCATTTTTGAATTGAATGTACAAAGTATGCACCAATTTTGTGTTGAACAGACAAAATGTACACCATTTTTCAGTTATGTAAAATGTACCTTTTTTGTGTTGAATGTACAAAATATTAACCAATTTTGTGTTGAATACACAAAATGTGTACCATTTTTATGTTATGTACAAAATATGTGTCAATTTTATGTTGAATACACAAAATATGTACCATTTTGTTGAATTTACAAAATATGTACCAATTTTGTGTTAAATATGTATACTATCTACCACTGTACACCATTTATGTGTTTGTATACTCTATACTACTGTATACCATTTATGTGTTATGTATCATCTGTACCATTTTTGTGTTGAATGTGCAAAACCTGTACAATTTTTTATGTTGAATGTACAAAATGTGTACATTTTTTTTGTTGATTGTATATAATGCAGAACATTTTTGTCCAAAATAATTTTTCCAAACTTATTTTAATTCCTTTACGACAAAACTTATTTTAATTAAAAAAAATCTAAATGTAACTTACAAATATGTCGGTGTCTTGAAAAGGTTTAAAAAAATTCCTCCATTCAATTGGCCACAGATAATTATTGATCGCGCCATAACGACTCTGAATCAACTACATCAGTGAACAAACCCCTTGAATATAAGGTAGCTCATTTGGCTAACACTTCATACTCCGCTTACCTAAACCACCATACAATCTCTCACTACCGTCCCACGATCTAACGAACCATCCCCTTCAATTACGCATTTGTGTTCGCTTCCAAGTGACATCAGTCCCTCCCCCTCTTGATAACCAGCAGACGATAACCTTCAACATCCTCTCCATACCTCCCCCTCCCTAGAAGTTGTTGTCGAGAATGATCATCCATTATTGACCCCCCCTTTCCACATCCAAACTCATTGCGGCCAGAAAAGATCGCCACCGACGCCAGATGGCACGGTTTTGGCTCCCAATCGGTTGCCATGGTAACCGGATAGGTGGGAAAGAAGATGGAGAGGGAAGAGTTCTAGCAGATTGAACCAGTTTTGATTCGCTGGATGTTGAGAATTGCTTATTTCCGCGGGTGGAAAGCGAAGTGAAGTGAGTCCGGGAGGGCGGAAGCTATGGATGGTTTATTTATTCTTTTTTTCCGACTTAAATCAACTGAAGAGATAAATATTGACAAAACTCGCTGGTTCTTTTGAGGAATTTTGGAATGCAGCGACAAACATCGGCATATATTTGTTGGGCCATTTGAAAGTCGGGTACTTCAGCAAACATTCGACTCAGTCTTCTGTTTGAGCAGTTGAGTTAATTAGACTTTTGAAAATTTGTTAACAAACTCAGTTAAAAAAGCGGTATAAGCACTTAAACCTTATTGAAAACGTTTGCATGCACTGTTTAAATACATATGAATATATTTATTACGGTTAAAATTAGAAAATGCCTCTCAAATAATGAGTGCATTACTTCTTTTTAAAAACTTCACTTTCACTTATACTTAATAAATTTATAGAAATATCGAAATGATATAAATGTAAATAAAAAACATGCATTATAACAAGTATAAAAATAATTACAGATCTGTATTGCTTTAACAATTTACACATCCCATAAAGATAAAATAATTAATAGAATATTTATGTTTTTTAAAATGAAAAATAATTCTAGACTTCACATATATATTTATAATTTATTAAATTCTTTTTTAATGTCATGTAACAAAAAAATCCAATAAAGATACGATAAAAAATGCTTAATTAATTAACATATAACTTAAGAAACATTATTAAAAACAACATTTCTTAAAAGGCAAATGCCTATATTTGCAAGACTCACCTGAATTTAAAGTAAATAATTAAAGTTAGTGTAATTATGGTTTGTTAATATACATGTCCATAAAGACTATTTACAATTTCAAAACTGTATATAAAGCCGAAAGAAAAGACATTTAAGTTTAGATTATTACAAAATGAGACGTTTATTTAAGTTTTGTTTCATTAAATTTTAATTTAATTCATCTCTGTATTGACACTATGATTTGCATGAAGCACATCAAGATGGTAATTGCCATCCTTGCAATAGCATATCCTCCTCAATTGTGGCAATCTTACATCTTGTTGCTAATGATGATATCCATTGTTTAAGATTAGTGATGCTATGTGTTTTATGTCTTTGTACGATGCACGGTATTTTTAACATAATGCTGAACACATCGTAACCATATGCCATTACCTTTAACATGTTCTTTTGTTAAAGATATAGTATATAGTACAATGGTACAGGACATGATTCCTCTAAAGCAAAGGATGACATTGCCATTATTGATGAGATATGATAAATGCGAGGGTAAGATTATATCTTTGTTCGATACACGATATTTTGAACATAATGCTGGACACATCACAATCAGATGTCACTACTCTCAACTACTTACTTTGGGGTTTTGTTAAAATATCATGTAGGACAAAGGTACGGGACATGATCCATCTAAAGCAAAAGATGGTATTGCCACTATAGATGAGGATATGATAAGAGAACATGGCAAGTACCATCTTAATGTACTTCTGGTAACTATATCGAGATGCATTAAATTAGGTAAACAAATGAAATGAGGTAAAAAAAAAAAACTATATTCATCTAATTTTTCTAATAATTTTCAACTATCTGTCTGTTCATTTGATTTTGTAAGAAAATTTTGAAATTGTAAAAACACTTTATGGCAATTCTGTCATTATATGAAGCGGTAAATTATGTGTCTGCAAATCATTGATTCTTCCAAGTAGTTTAAAGTCCATTAAATATCGACTTTTATCATAACGCGTACGGAATAACAATTTTGTACACACCTTGTTTGTTTGTTAGCGAATAAAAGTTTTTATGACACATGGATTTAAAACAAAAAAAAAATTCGCCAAATATAAGTCTTTGGCGATGTCTTTCCTTTCCCTCTTCTATTAGATTGTCACTGCAACCCTGTAAGAAAAAAAGAAAAGAAAAATGCCCGGAGAACGAGAGAAAATGCTATTCATGTCACGAGTGAAATGGTTTCCTTAAGAACACAAAGAAAACGACTCGAGAATGCACAAACGAGGGGGAAAATGCTGCATTTTTTTCCCTCTCCGTCTCTCCTTTTTCCCCACTTCCTTTTCCCTTTCTTTCTCTTTTATTTTCTTGGCGAGTATTTACTAAGTAGATGAAAGACAGAGATGGGATATGTTAAGTATTAATTACTCTCGGAAAAAGGTGGCAGCTACGCTGTCGTGTTTAATAAAACGGTGTAAAGGCTTCTTAATTTTCCTTTTTTTTTTTTCTTCTTTTTGAATTACTTATCTCCGTGTACAACCGAAAGAATGATTAAATATACACGAGATTACTAACTTTGTGCGTCAAATAATTACGTTTTTTTTTTTTTTTTCTTTCTTTTTTTTTTTGGACATTAACTTGGGGAAGGAAGGTGCTTAAGTTGGTGATGATAAAAGTTCAGGTGTTGATGCTCGTTTCGGATATCAAGATGTTGAAGCTATTGTGAGTGAAAAATGATGATGTTTCATTACTCTTGGCTCTTTTGTAAGATTACTTTCGCAGTGATTTATCATTCATAAGATGGAAAAATGAATCGCTATTGAGATTGAAAAATAAATAAATTGTTCTTTTTTCCTATTATAAGTGACAATGGTAGGGATTATTTAAGATTGAAGAGTTTTTAAGATACTGTAAAAATAATTTGTTTGGAAAAACGAAAGTTAATCACATACTAATAACACACTAACAACAAGCTTTTATGCTTAGTTAGTTTTTCACACTTTTAAATGTTGTGAGTGAATAAATAAATAAATAATATAAAAACATTTGGTGATAATGATGAAGATGATGTGATCTTTTGAGTCAGAAAGACTCATCGAGGAAATTATGTTCATTAAAGGTTTATTCTTTTATGAGATTACTTTCCCAGTGATTTATCATTCATAAGATGAAAAAATGAAACGCTATTGAGATTGAAAAATAAATAAAGTGGTTTTTTTTTCTATTATAAGTGACAATGATAGGGATTATTTAAGATTGAAAAGTTTTTAAGATACTGTAAAAATAATTTGTTTGGAAAAACGAATGTTAATCACATACTAATAAATCACTAACAACAAGCTTTTATGCTTAATTAGTTTTTCACACATTTTAAATGTTGTGAGTGAATAAATAAATAAATAATAAAAAACATTTGGTGATAATGATGAAGATGATGCGATCTTTTGAGTCAGAAAGACTCATCGTGGAAATAGGGTTATTAAAGTCTTATCATGGGATGTGGATGTTTCGTTATAGAAGCTTTGTTCTTTTATTATGACTAATTTTTTATTAGTTCTTTTCTTAGTTCTTAGTTCTTTTATTACTTAATTATTTATGATTAATAAACTACTTTCACAGTGATTTCTCATTCATGAGATGGAAAAATGAATCGCTACTGAGATTTAAAAAATAAGTGAATTAATTTTTAAATGTGCACAGTGACAATGGTGATGATGATTTGAGACAGAGAAGTTTTTAAGATACTGTAAAAATAAATTGTTTGAGAAAACGAAATTTAATTGTAAACTATCAACATGTTTTTAAACTTAATTAGTTTTCACACATTTAAACATTGTGAAGTAATAAACATGACGTAAAAATGGTTTTGGTGATAATGCTGAGGATGATGTGTTCTATTACGTAAGAATGACTCATCGTCGAAATAAAGTTGCGAAAGACTCAGTATGGGTTGTGTTCTTCTGAGTTAAAACTCATTGTAGAAATGATATTCATTAAAGAAACATTTCTTTTTTATGAGATTACTTTCGTAGTGATTTATCATTTATGAGATGAAAAAATTAATCACTATTGAGATCGAAAAATAAGTGAATTGATTTTATAAATGTGCGTAGTGAAAATGTGAGGATTATTTAAGACAAATAAGTTTTTAAGATACTATATAAAATAAACTGTTTGGGAAGACGAAATTTAATTGCAAACTAATAACTAACTTTTAATCTTAACCAGTTTTTCACACATTTAAACATTATGAAGTATGATTTGATGAAAATGATGAGTATGACTTGAGTCAGAAAGACTCATCGTGGAAATGTTGCGAAAGACTCATCATGGGATGTGTTCGCTTGAGTTAAAAGACTCATCGTGTAAATGATGTTCAATAAAGAAGCATTGCTCTTTTGTACGATTATTTTGCAGTGATTTAACATTCATAAGATGGAAAAATGAATCGCTATTGAGTTTGAAAAATAAATAAATTGTTTTTTTTAATAATAAGTGACAATGGCATGGATTATATTGAGGACTTTTTAAGATGCTTAATTTGTTTTTCACACGTTTAAACATTGTGGGAAATTAAATAATATAAAAACATTTTGGTGATAATCATGAGGATGATATGTTCTTTTGAGTCAGAAAGACTCATCGTGGAAATAAGGTTGTGAAAAACTCATTATGGGTTGCGTTTTCCTGAGTCAAAAGACTCTTGAGAACAATGTTTATTAAAGAAGCATTGCTCTTTTGTAAGATTACTTTCGCAGTGATTTATCATTCATAAGATGGAAAAATGAATCGCCATTGAGTTTGAAAAATAAATAAAATTTTTTTTTATAGTAGGTATTATTTAAGATTGAGGAGTTTTTAAGTTACTATGAAAACAAATTGTTTGAGAATACGAAAGTTAAATACAAACTAGCAACATTTAACGTTGTGAGTGAATAAATAAATAAGTAATGTAACAAATTTTAGTGATAATGATGAGAATGATGTGTTCTTTTCAGTCAGAAAGACTCATCGTGGAAATACTCATTATGGAATGTGTTTTCCTGAGTCAAAAAGGAGATAAAATAAGTAAATTTATTTTTTTATAAGTGTGTATAGTGAAAATGGTGTGAATTATTAAAGATAGAGTAGTTTTTAAGATACTTTATAAAGAAAAATTGTTTGAGAAGATTAATTAGTTTTTCACACATTTAAACATTATGGAGTAATAAATAGGATACAAAAATAGTTTTGGTAATAATGAGGAGGAAGATGTGTTCTATTGAGTCAGAAAGACTCATCGTGGAAATGTTGCAAAATTCTCATTATGGATTGTGTTTCTCCTGAGTTAAAAGATTCATTCAGGAAATTATGTTTATTAAAGTAGCATTGATCTTTTATGAGATTACTTTAGCAGTGATTTATCCTTCATAAGACGAGATGCTATTAAAATTGAAAAATAAATAAATTTTTTTTTTTTTTTATAATAAGTGACATTGGCAGGGATTATTTAAGATTGAGGACTTTTTAAGATGCTGTAAAAATAATTTGTTTGGGAAGATGGAAGTTAAATAAAAACTAGCAATAAACATTTCAACTTAATTAGTTTTTCCCACAACAAAACATTATGAAGTAATAAATATGGTACAAAAATAATTTTGATGATAATGATGAAGATGATGTCATTTTCTTCTGAGTCAGAAAAATCCATCTTAAGTTGTGTTCCCCTGAGTTAAAAGATTCATCGTGAAAATGATGGTTATTAAAGTAGCGCTGCTCTTTTATTAGATTATTTTCAAAGCTGATTAATCATACATGACGTGAAAAAATGAATTGCTACTGAGATTGAAAAATAATTGTTGTTAATTAAGAAGAATTACTATAATATAATTATTTGATAAGAATATTAATGATTAGAATAATTCATGAATTCATGAATATTAATGGATATTAATGAATTATTTTCCACACATTTAAACGTTGTGAGTAAATAAATAAATAATAAAAAAATGTTGGTGATAATGATGAGGATAATGTGCCCTTTTTTGGTGGATGGATTAGGGTGGATCATCATGGGTTGGTCTTTTGGTGAATGGCCGAATGGCTAGCGCTCTGCGCCTACCCCATCGTGGAAATAGGGTCGCGAAAGACTCATTATGGGTCCCGGTCTATTCAGCCCAAAGTGACCGTAGAGCGACAAACCAAACCAAACCTGTGTTAAAATACTCATTGTGGAAATGATGTTTATAAAAGAAGCATTGCTTTTTAATGAGATTATTTTCACAGTGATTTATCATTCCTAACAAAAAAAAAAAAAAAAAAAATCGCTTTCTAGATTGAAAAATAAGTGAATTGTTTTTTTGTTTTTTATGCATGTAATGCAATGGTGAAGATTAATTAAGATGGAGAATATTTTAAGATACTGTAAAAATAAACTGTTTGAGATGACGAAATGTTCATTACAAACTAACAACAAGCTTTTATATTTAATTCGTTTTTCACACATTTAACCGTTTGAGTAAATAAATAAATAATATAAAAAATATAAATATAAATATATAATATAAATAAAAATAAAAATATATAATATATATAATGATGAGAATGATATTATGTTCTTCTGAGTCAGAAAGCTGGGGGGGGCCGAGTGGCTAGCGCTCTGGCGCTCGGTACCACAGGTATCGGGTTCAAATCCCGGCTGTGCTTGTGGATGTTTGTGAGTGGTTCGTAATCCACTTTAAACCGTAGGTCCCGGTCTAACATGGTCGTAGAGCGTTGCGGGGGCATTGTTACTCCGTGGCTTATCTTCAAGTTATACGCCCCCCCTGGGTGGTGCAAAGTGAGTAATGTCTGTGCAGCCCTTGTGGCATAAAAGATCACGATCTATTTGCCAGCTGCATGAGAAAAAAAAAAGTCAAAAAAGCCTCATCGTGGAAATAATGTTCACTAAAGAAGCTATGTTTTTTTATGAGACTACTTTCGCAGTGATTTATCATTCCTAAGAAAGAAAAATGAATCGCCACTGAGATTGAAAAATAAGTGAATTGTTTTTATATAAGAGTGCAGTGATAATGGAGAGAATTATTTAAGATAGAGAAATTTTGTTACTGTATAAAATAAATTGTTTGAGAAGACGAAAGTGAATTACAAACTAGCAATAAACTTTTAGACTTAATTAGTTTTTTACACATTTAAAATGAAATAAAAGTTGCAAAAAACATGCGACGAGATTAATCTGTTTTAAAAATAATTTATAATCTTACTTATTTTCTTGCCATCCATTTTTTTTGTGGATGTCGTTAAATTCTCACTTGAACATGTTCATATAGGGTAAAAATGAAATAACTTTATATTTTGACAGAGTTACAGAAATATGAAGAGAGTTTTTATTTTAAACGCAAGCATCAAATTATTTTTCATTAAGTGCAATGATCGTTCTCAAAGACATGTGTAACTCTAAGGATAAAAATTGAAAGCTAATAAAAAAAAAGGAAAAAAATTGCTTTTAGAATCTAAATTAATTTAACACTGAGTCTTCTCGTTTGAGAAGACTCTTTTCTGTCTTCTAAACAGCGTCTATAGGCATTTTGCATTGGCAACTAGACTTCCTGGTGGAAGTTTTCCAAGATTCCATCCATTTGACACTTAAATAAAGGACAATTAGCCCCAAAGGTCCTCCTGCAAGGCAATGTTTTCCCCTCATCAATAATCGTTGGCCTGTTTCAGCTATATATATATAAGTAGTATAAAAGATCCTCAGATATAATATAACCGACAAACGGGTAGCAGAATCAACTTTATACAGGGCGCCTTATAAGAGTCATGTCACATTGTACCTACATTTTGCAATTACAGTTTTAAACGAATATTCTAAGGGAAGGCATATAGGGGATTCACGTCCTTTTCCTATCCTCATCGAACCCAATGGAAGAAATATCCAACCTATTTATTTAACATGACTATACCAAACATGCTAGTGTTTGGTACAGGTATGCTAAATAACGAGACGAGTTAAAATAAGACGAATTAAGTTAAAATAAATAAGACGAATTAGGTTAAAATAAATAATAAGACGAGTTAAAACTTCCTTAGTTCCAAATACTTCTACATGTCGCTCTCAGATACATTTTAATCAATTTATTTGGAAATTGGAGCAGTTTCATACAAAAATATGCAATGATTTATTATGCAAAATATGCAAGTTAATTTCATTCATAAATATAAGAAAATAAATCATAAATATTAATTAAATATTTAATATAATTTATTTTTATTAATTACATTAAATAAGACTATAAAATAATAAAAATTTAAAATAAAAACATTCACAATCCCCTTCTATTTAAAACCATCTATACATTTTTTTTTTTAATAAACGCATTGCATCACCTTATCACACTGCCTGTAATATTTTCTTTTCCGAAGTGCACATCAAACAGTTCCGAGCGCCATCTATCGGAGACCATCGAGACAAACATTTCCGCTATTTTCTTCCTGTAATTGACTGCCAAAACCAAACACCGTCTACATTTTTCATCGTGACAAATCGACGAAGAATTCGGGGAAAACGGGATTCGTCGATAAACGCCTTTCAAGTTGTCATTCCCGAAACTCCTGCCATAAAGAAACGGGAGAAGGAAGAGGAAAAGCTGTCATCTTATCTATATTTTGCTCTCCCCCTCCACCCCCCCTTTCTTGCACCCTCCTTTGATGTGGCAGATGATAGAACCCATAAAAATGCCCTAAAAAGCAGTCTCCCTTTCATATATTTTCAGTGTAAAGTGGAGACCATATCTCTCTCTCTCTAAAAAAAAAATAGAGGCAGATATTTTGTGGTCGACGCCGCCATAGAAATGCGGGGGTGTGAGAAGTTTTCTTTTTATTGAAAACAGGAATGGGGAAGATATCGCTCAAAGTGGAAAATGATGGACAAGGTACATAACAAGATGATGGTGTGTGAGGTATTGTGAAATTGTTTCGCTTGACGCATGTGTTCTCTGTGACAGGGATGTGTTTCATAGTTCTGATAGTGTATTGGATGACATATTACATACATATCAATTCCATAGGTTTCTATTTTAAAATCACGTTATTCATTAAGTGTATATGGTATCTTTTATAATCAACAAAATATTGAAATTATTTGTTGTTCTTAAAGGGTTTAAAGTGTCAAAAGAATTTAACTTAAAAATTTTTTTATATAATTGTAATCAATAACTTCACACGAATAACAAATAAATAATAATTGTACATTTATAACAAAACAATTATCTAATGAATAAATGTGTGACTATTATTAATATTTTACCATTATATAATAACGGTTATGTAATAGATGTATACGTATTATCAATATTTATATCATAATATTTGTCTAGTAGTATATCTATGAATACTATTATTAATATTATATCATAACAGTTGTCTAATAGAACTTAATCGACTATTACTATTAATAATATTTATATTATAGTTATTATCTAATATATATAATTATTATTATTATTATTAATATTATATCAAAACAATTTTGTAATAGATACATATATAACTAATAAATAACAGTTGTGATATATATGTTATTATGTATATAATAAGATTTGAGATACATAATAAGTTTTCCATAGTTTTAATAGTTGTTGAGTTTCTGCTTTCATACAGTGAGCTTGGCCTTTTTAAATCTATGAGTTCTTAACAATGTATCTCTTATCTATGCATCTCTTACTGTTGGTTTGACTTGAATTTATTATCATAGGATTGATTAGGAATGTTAAAAAAATTATATAGGGTGTCCTAAAATTTACGCAAGATTTGATTTCCTAATCGTCCTAAATAGTCTGGAATATTTATTAAGGAAAGAACTGATATCCTTTCAAAATGCACCTTTAGGCTTTTAGTAAGTATACTAAATTGCTTTCTAACACAAATCCTCTTGTACCTTGTAAAAGCATTACATCGAGAAGAATTTCGGAGGAATTATTAGAATTTCGGTATAATAAAATAGGACGTTGTTTTGTTTATTTGATTTAAAAAATAATTTTGAATGAAAAAAATATTGCTTCAATACAATTTGCTTTGTTTACATATGATGCATTGCTGTCATACAGAAGCAAAATAAAATTCTTCTAAATTTAGCATTCCTTTAAATTATCGAAATTTTTATATGAAAAAAGTATGAAGATTTATTTACGTGTTTGCATCGTTACAACACAGGAGTTTTTAACTAATTTATTATAAGCTTACTGAGTTTTTTTGTATCATAAATAAAAAATATTTTGTTATTAATAATACTGATTAACTTATTAGATTACTTGCAATTAATATTTATAAAAGATAATAATAAGCAACAAAAAAGAGTTGTAATATGTTTTATTAATGACTTATGAAGTTCATTTAAGCAAATAAAAATGAACAAAAGAATTAATTGTTTTTAGTTAAAAGTGAATTAATGATCAATGCATAAACTTAATCTTATTTTAAATTACAAAAGGAAGTGTTATTTGTACATTCTGTTTACATAATATAAACAATTAAAATAAAATATTTATAAAACAAGAGATTTAAAAATAAAAAATAATAATTTTAATTCTTGTGTTTTACTGTTTAAGTAATTAATAAATTAATAGTTTAATTTAGTTTTAAGTAACTTCTCTATACCCACAAAAAGAAAAGAGCATTAAATGAATTATAAAATTAAAATTATTAATTATAAAATTAAATTATAAAAATTAATACTATTAATTCTTGTGTTTTACTGTTAAAATATTAATAAATTAATATTTTAATTTGGAATTAATTAAGTTTTTTATATCCACAAAAAAGAAAAGATCATTAAATTAATTATAAAATTTAAATTATTAAATATAAAAATTAATAATTTTAATTAGTAATGTAATTTTAATTTTAATTAAATATTGCTTCAATATAGTTTGCTTTGCTTTTATATGATGCATTGCTGTCATATAGAAACAAAGCAAAATTCTTTTAAAAATAATATTCATTTTAATTAACGCAACGTAAGAAAAGTAGACTAAATTAAACTAAAAATATAAAAAAGTAAGTAAATAAAAGTAGATTAAATTAAACTGAAAAGTAAACTAGATTTAATTTATTAATTTTAAAAATTAATAATTCTAATTCTTGTGTTTGACTGTTAAGTAATTAATAAATTAATATGTTAATTTGGATTTAAGTAAGTTATTTATACTCACAAAAATGAAAACATAAAAGAGCAGATAGTTGCAATGTAGCTTAATAAAATACTTCTCGTCTAATCTAATCTGCATTTACATAAATATGGGGGAAAAAATTAATCATATTCAACTAACTTATCTTAAAAAATTCACTTTTCCACTTATTTTGGGTCAACTAAATGAATAATTTGCAATGTAAAAATTCTGAAATAAAAAATATCCAATTTTAATCAATTTGAGTGTCTGAGTTATCTCCAGAAAATCTCAAAATGGGATTGAGCAAATCACCTTGATGGAGAGGGGCATAAATATGCCTTTGGTAAAAGGCTTATGTATGAGTTGTTTGCGAAAAAATAATTGATTACTGCAATATAAAGCGCCATTTAGCCGTCTAGACTACTTTTTAAGCGACAATGAAAAATGATAATGCCACTTTTACCGATTCTGGTAAATGTGCAACTGTAATATTTATAGATAACATTAATATCACATTGTGTACCGTATAGTTAGGAGTATATATTACTTGGTTTATACATTAATAAGCAATGTATAGAGATTCTTTCGTACAATAAAGGATCTGTTTATTTTTTCATATAATGAAATATAACGCATTTATTCAATTCAGTAATTTTTATATCTTTAACAATGGTATTAAATATACTATGTATATTAAAACTATTATACTATATTCATATAGACGGAAAATTAATTATGGGTCGCATAGGATTTATTTCAATCTTTTCCAAAATGTGTATTCACTATTAATACATAGTTATGTAATATATCATGTCGTACATAACAATGGAAGTTGAACTTATTAACAATTTAATTTGTTTAATTTTTCTCCACATATTTCCATTAATTCCATTCTCCATTAATGCCACATCAATGGGGAATAAAAATCAACGGATAATAAATTCTACGCATTAAAGAAGAATTAATTCTATACTGTTTTAGTTATATTAAAGCCACATTATCCACAATTATAATTGTTCACTTTTTCTCCATTTATTCGTTTATTTTTTCTTCTTCATTTAATTCTGAGAAATCTGAGCTGTTTTTGAGCTCACCTGACCTGTTCTACAGAAATATGTGTGAAAAGTTCTCATAACGTCTGATGTTTTCATAAATTTTAATTCTAAATAATTCTAGAATGTATGTACTTTCAGAGAAGTACTATGACCTGAGCATCCTAGAATTAAAATAAATACTTCCTTTCTCCATTTCTAAATACTCCATTTCTTACTTCTGCATCTTCTTCATTTCATACATATTTACATTAATTTCATTCTCCAGTAGTGATATAATATTAGTGAAGAATGAAAATCAATGGAGAATAAATTCTCCACACTAATGAATAATTAATTCCATAATGTTGCAGTTTTATTAATGCCGCATTCTTTACAACCATAGTTGTTCAATATTATTTCATTTATTTGCTTATTTTTCCTCTTTATTTAATTCTGATGAATCTGAACTGCTTTTTATCCACATAAATATGTGTGAGAAGTTCCCATAGCCTCTGATGTTTTCATAAATTTTAACGTTAAATAATTCTAGAATGTACGTACTTTCAGAGAAATACTATGACCTGGACACCCTAGAATTAATGGAAATACTTCATTATTAACATTAAACTAAACAGTTTAAACAAGTATGTGGTATGTAGTTTAACCATGTATGTTTAATATGTGGTAAAAGGTTAAACAATATAATTTGTTTAAACTTTCTCCATATATTTACATTAATTTCGTTCTCCAGTAATACCACATTAAAGAAGAAGGAAAATTAATGGAGAATTAATTCTCTACATTAATGAAGCATTTCTCCACATGAATGAAAAATTAATTCTCTATTGCTATATTTTTATTAATGCCCCATTCTCCAAAAACAAATTTGCTAACTTTTCGTTACTTTTTCTTCGTTTATTTGTTCACTTTTATTATCCATTTAATTCTGAGGAATCTGTACTGTTTTTTATTCACAAAAATTTATGTGAGGAGTTCTCAAAGAATCTGATGTTCTCATTCATAAATTTTAACGCTAATTAATTCTAGAATGTATGTACTTTCAGATAAGTACTATGACCTGAGCATCCTAGAATTAAAGGAAATGCTTCATTTCTCAGTTTCTAATATTACATTAAACTAAATAGAAATTTAATTTGTTCAATTTTTCTTCACATATTTACATTAATTTCATTCTCCAGTAATACCACATTAATGAAGAATGAAAATCAATGGAGAATGTATCCTCCACATTAAGGAAGCATTTCTCCACATTAACGAAAAATTAATTATCTATAGTTATATTCTCATTAATGCCACATTCTCCACAATTATAATTGTTCACTTTTTCTCCATTTATTCGTTTATTACTTTTTCTTCATTTAATTCTAGGAATCTGCACTGCTTTTTATTCTTAGAAATATGTGGGAGAAGTTCTAATATAGCTGTACTGTTTTCATACATTTTAATGGTAATTAATTCTAGAATGTATGTACTTTCAGATAAGTACTATGACCTGAGCATCCTAGAATTAAAGGAAATACTTCATTTCTCCGTTTCTAATATTACAGTAAGCTAGATAGAAATTTAATTTGTTTAACTTTTTTCCACATATTTAAATTAATTTCATTCTCAACTAATACCACATTAATGAAAATCAATGGAGAATAAATTATCCAACATTAATAAAGTTCTTCTCCACATTAATGGAAAATTAATTCTTTATTGCTATATTTTCATTAATGCTACATTCTCCAAAAAAACATCTGTTAACCTGTCTTCACATATTTAAATTTTTCATTTCTCAACTAATTTATTTGAATAAATTATCCAACATTAATAAAAAGTTCTTCTCCACATTAATGGAAAATTAATTCTTTATTTTATTTTCATTAATTTTCTCGTTTTTTCTACTTTGAGGAAAAATCAGTCGACTGTAAAAGTTTTTAAGATAACAAATAAGAGGAAATAAATATAAGCAGATAAATTCGTTAAAAAATTTACAATAGTTTCAAGTAACAAATTATAATAATAAAATTAGTAATAATTAATAAATTAAAAACCCTTTTTATACACATTTTTTTCGCGTTATACTGTAGTTAAAACTAAAGTTAATAGTATTACCTTAGAAAATATTTTTTTTCGATAGCAGGAAACATAGAAGTAAATATTTTTCATTGTAATATTTTTTACTAATATATAAAAATCGTAACTGATATACTAAAACCGTATTCACCATAATATTTTTTATATAAATATAAAAAATTAAAACTCGTTAATAAATATATAATACATTTTATATATTTAATATATTAACCATATTTTTATTATTTTATATATTAACCTTTGTAAACATTAATGAAAAGTGCATTTAAAAACTATACAAGAAACCAAAAATTAAAAAATATTTAAAAATATATTTGCTTTATCCCGAAACAATTGTTTTTTTTAAATTTTACACTTCTATTCTTTTCAAAGTATATTTTGGAAACTAGATTCTCAAGTACTAGTGTATTCAACCGATCGAACACAAAAAGAAAATAACCAGTAATCAAAATGCGTACATAAAATAATCTGAAAAAATTCAGCAAGGGAGCAATGAAAAAATTCACTAATTAGGCATTTTAGTCGAAAGCACCCTTTCAAGTGAGTGAAGTTGTAACAAGACAATGTTGTAAAAAAACAATCTTACAAAAAATATTATCTTAATTAAAATATTTGGCGAACAAACGTCTCTTATTACTATGCTTATTAACTATATGTTAAATGATATTTTTAATATAGAATATATGTTATATTAATTTTTTTTTCATTTTTATACAATATATAGTACTTAAGTACAATTTATTTTTTGATAATGTTCCTATAAAGTATTAACTAGTTAAATAATAACAAATTTTTAAAATCTAATAAAATTGCTTAATTTTGTTTAAATTTAGTTTAATTTCATTTAACAAGCAATTAAATTAACAATCAATTAGAAAAATTAACGATTCACTATCTAAATTATTTAATTAAATTAAACTAAAAATCAATTAATAACAAGTCAAATGATTCATTCAGGTAAATTGAAAAAAAAAATGAGTTAAGCTTTTTAGGTAACAAGCAATTAAATTAAGAAAAATTAAAAAATTAATATCAACATTAATTAATTAAATTATATTAATCAATTAATAATAAGCAATTCAGCGATGATTGTTATTAAAGTTATATAATATCATGTTAGTTACTAAAATTATGTAAATAATGATTCTCAAAATGTAATATATGCAATGATAATAATAACATATCTAGGTAATGTTTTATTTGTTCTCTAGTCAACGCCGTTTCTTCTTATTTGATACAGGTTGCAATAAAATTGTAACAAATTCATCCTTAACCTAAATGCACCATGGAAGTCTGTTACTCTCTATCCACCAGAACAAAATAAGTAGTAGGTTAAAAAAAAAGACAT